>CM053787.1:330063593-330393593 GCA_028749045.1 Cupressus sempervirens
CACTATATTGCAAGACACATTTATGTTGAGTTATGAAATAGCACCCTTTGCTAATTCCCAAGTGTTCTCTTTTTGTCTTGTGATATATCAATAACAATGTCTATATTATACATATTGTATAAAGCTTATAAATATAAGGATGTAATAAGCCCATCTTCTTCTTCAGAATCTACCATAAAATCTTATAAAAAAATTAGAATCTTTTAAAATATTATACACTTTAAATAATACCAAAAATTATATTTCTCATGTTGTTATTTTGAACTAATTTTGTTGTCAACTAACATACATCCTAGAACTATACAATTCAGCAAATGTTATGACAATTTAGATAACATATGTGTTCAGTTTGAGATTATAAGCAACCCACCAATTTGGAGTATCTCCTTTGTAAACTAATTCATTGAGCCTACTGTGAGAAAATGTGAACTTTCCAACAAAAAAAATCAAATGAGCTTGCATATTGGTGAAATCATAATTGGAGAGATCCTATGACCATCCCAAGACTCATAATGCTCTCTAATTTGAATTTTTTATACTTTTTTGAAATGCCAAATTTATCTTGGGGGCCATCAAGAAATAATTAAAAGGCTTTCAAGATTCAAGGATCCTTTGTGAGAATTTCATCTTCAAGATATAGCATTTTGTTGGTCATCAAGAGTGAAGATCTACGTTGTGGTATTAATATTCTTCTTCTTATTTGGTACACATTTTTATCCATGTATCCATGGTAGGGCTTTGATAGATCCATTGCATTTGTGGAGATTTCCTACATCCTTCATTAAAAATTCAACATCTACAACATTCAAGCATTGCAAAATCCTTATTGACAAAGGTTTTACCAACTAAGGCGAATATTGAAAATTTCCCACTTTCTTTTATTTTTTATGATTCAGTTTATTTCAAGGTTTATTCCTTACTCTAGGGCTTGACTATGAAAATCCCTCTCCCAATAAACAAAACTATTTATTCTTGTGTACAAGAGTAGGATATCAAAATTGCAACTAGAGATCTAAAAACCACTTGCCAAGAGATTCCAAGAGAACCTAGGTATATTTTTCTACACTACCCTAGAAACATGTCCATATTATCATAAACCATATAGAAAAAAAATTAGGTTGACTTATTCCTAAAGATTTGAAAAAATTAGTATTTTCTAGGTTCTTTGTTCTGATCATAGATACGTAGTTGGAATTGTAGTCATAGTTTCATATCTACAAATTTTGGAGCAAAAATGCATATTCTCTTGCATATTTCAAGGTTTTTTCTCCATCCTTTCTTTTAAGTCTTAGCATAGACTTGTTTTCATATCTTAATTGGGCTAATTTCATATATTTAGTTCTTAGATCTATTTACCTCTTGTCATTAAATCAATTGATTCAATTTTACATTCACATTGGATATTTTAAAGTTAATTATTATTGCATGAAAGATGACTTACTTGCGTACTTCCTCAATATAATTTGAGTTTAGTATTGGCACACCTTAATCCTACTTGGGTTTTTCTATTCTAACTTTAGTTAGATTAAGATTTTTATTTGAAAGATCCTCTTTTTCATGTATGGAATGGAATAGTGTGAAAGTGGTTAGTTATTGAATTCATCTCGCATAGTTTGCAGTAGTAAATGTATTAGCCTCCATTCACCTAACAAATTTGGTGAACCTGATGTATATCCTCATTTTGACTTTGGAGTAAGATCCCTTGATCTCTTTTATTTCCTTCTTGGCATTGGGTGTTCACCTTATTTTGGTGAACTTAACACACTTCTACTTTTTATATTCTAGAGTTAGATTTCTTATTTCTACATTCTCCTCCTTGTGTAATTTTGGAGTTAGATTTGGCTATTTTGTGAAGTTAGATCTATCTTTCTTTGTTCCTTGTTAGGTTGATATTTATTACATCTACATTGTAGTTAGATTTCATCAGAGTTTCCTTTTTTTATCTCCCCTTTTATGAGATTTAACACATTAAGTCCAACCTATATCATTCCCATTAAGATAAGTTGTAGACTACTAGGCTCTTTTGATCACAACCCCTCTTTCCTTCCTAGGACCCATGATGATACCAAATTTTTTCCTAAAGATTTTAATAATATAATGGAGAATATAGCTTCTCACTCTTCCCATGATGAAGCTGAAGCCTTGAGATTTCTTCCTTCACAATTTGATAAACTATCTCATGAGTTTGACAGGTTAGAAATTTGTCTTGTACAATAGAATGGAATGTTTCATTTCTATTGAGGCTATTGAGAAGCTTATTAACCATGATGACAAAAATATTTCCATTTCTCTATTGAAAACCATTGGTTAATTGTGTATTGTCTTTGATGTTACACAAAATGTCAGATCTTTACCAAATAGTGTATGTCGAGCTCACTCGGGTGATGAAGATAGTTTCTTGTGTCTGTCAAGTATTATAGTGTTCATAAAGTTTAAAAGATAGTGACTACTGAGTTCAGTCAGGTGCCAAAAAGAAATTCATAGAAGTTGATTATTAACTAAGCTCACTCAAGTGAAAAAGGAAAATTTGGATGGAACAAGTTTTACCCAAGCTCACTTGGTTACTAAAGGAACTTTGTGAAGATGTAGTGTTAATCGTGTTCACTTGGTTAACATAGGAAAATCAGTTTTGAGTTAGGGCCTATCGAGTAGGGTCACCTAATAAAGGATTTTCTTATTTTGGCATGTTGAGTTCAATCGATTTTTTTGTTGGTTCTAGCCAATTGAGGAGATGAGTATTAATTACTTTAATTTGTATTCAAGCTGACTTGATAATATGTATGATATAAGTATAAAGTCAACTTGAGGATTGAATGTGTGCAAGTGTATGGAAGAATAAAATATGCTTAGAGGAAGCGAATTAGAAGGATAAGAAAAATATCCTTGAGGAGTTGCAAAGATACATTCGATCAAGAAGGGTCAAGTATCCAAGATAGAATTGAGATCTGTAATCAACAATTTAGTTGCATCAAAAATTAGGTTAGCTCATTATTACTCTCTAATCATTGTAGCAATGATCTAAATCTCGTACCAAAGTTCGCTTAACAACTATTTGTAAATCATCTAACAAGGTGGCATTTCTAGATTGAAGTGTCTAAAGACCTCTAACAAGGCCACTCCTAACTAAGTGATTACATCCACTAACAAGGTCTCACCTAACAGTAGGTTTTGTAATCTTTAATAGGGTTGGCTCCTAACAAGGCTCACTTTAGAAGAGTAAAAAATAAGTAGGTAGTTGCAATTGGTGTTTTTCCTCAAATTGAATTTCCATGTTAAATATTAGTGTCACTTGTGTTCATGCTATTTCTTTCATCTGTATGTGACTAAGTTAATTAAGGTTAATCATAGATAACATCTTACAATTTGATGTTAAGAATTTTTAGAGTTGTGATTGTTAGTTCAATGGTTATTGAGTTACAATATTTTTCAGTATTAAGTGAGTGCCTTTGTGTTTTCTAAGCATCTGTATTTTCAGTAGTATTTATGTTTTGTGTTGACATCTAATGGATTTGCAATTTATTTTAGTGGTAACTAATTCACCCCTCCCCTCTTACTTACTCCTTTTATATTTCCAATAATTGGTATCAGAGTGTTTGGTGCTTGTAGAGAAGGTTTGAAGGACCTAAGCTAAAGATCAAGATGTCTTACAAGAGGGAGATCCCTAAGCTGAATAGAGACAACTTCAAGGCATGGCAGGAATTCATGAGATTGCATTTGGAAACTATTGGAGATTCAAGCCTAAAGTATCTAGACACCAAATATACAACACCTAATAGAACTATGATTGTTGAAGAAATTGTAGAGAAGAAGAGTCATAACATTATGATGATTGATATTGCCTCATCTCTCAACTATGTTGAATTTAATGAGATCAAAGACCATGGAACTACACATGAGATGTGGATCAAGATAAAATCCACCTATGGAGGAGATGATAATGTAAGAAGAGCTAAAGCTGAAAGTCTTAGAGGACAATTTGATCAAATAAAGATGAGAGAAGATGAGAACATTGCACAGTACAGTGACAGAATGAAAGTCAGTGTTTTTGCAGTAGGAAAGATTAAAGATGAGAAAATGATAAGTAGGTTTCTTAGAACACTTATTCCTATATGTGAAATCAAAGTATAAAAAATTCAAGAAGTGAGATGCAATCTAAAGAATGATATAAAATTGAATGCAGTAGTTGGTAGATTGACAACATTTGAGTTAGATAACTATGATAATTATGCTCCTAGTTCTAGCAATCTTGAGTCTACATTTGAAGCCAAGTTATCACTCAAGAAGAAAGCTAAAAGGTTAAAAGAAAAACAATCTAAAAGTGAAGAAGAATATAGTTCTAATAGTGATCTTGAAACTATTGAAGCATTACTTGCAAGAAGGTATCCCAAAGGAAAAGAAAAGTATATAGGTAAAATTCCTTTAATTTTCTTCTCTCGTGAAGAAGTTGATCACATTGATGAAAGGTTTCCAAATAGAGAAGATGATGGTGAGGCAAGTGGAACAAGTTCTAGATCCAAACTATTTACATTAGCATGATATTTCAAAAGGAACCATGCACCTGATCAAATCATTGGAGACAAGACAAATGGAATAATGACAAGAAACAAATTACATGTTTGCTTACTGAATTTGAACCTAGATCAGTAATAGATGATTTGGATAATGAAAGAAAGATTGAAGAAATTAATAAAGAGATAGAATAGATAGAAAGGAATAAGACTTGGACACTTGTTCTAGACTTAAGGATAAAAATGTAATTAGCAAAAAGTGGGTTTTTAGAAATAAGTTGAATAAAGATGGAGAAGTTTCCAAAAAAAAAAAAAAGCAAGCTTAGTATGCAAAGGCTATTCTCAAGAAGAAGGTATTGATTATGGTGAAACCTTCTTTCTCCTATTGAAAGATTAGAAGGTGTTAGAACTTTAATACCTTTTTCTACACATAAAGGATTGAAAGTTTACCAAATGGATGTGAAATCTACATTCTTGAATAGAATTCTCGAAGAGGAAGTTTACATAGAACAACCATAAGGGTTTGTAGATCCTAGAAAAAAAGATATGGTTTGTAAATTGCACAAAGCATTGTATGGTCTCACAAAAGCTCCCAGAGCTTGGTATGAAAGACTTCATAAGTTTTTGATGAAGATTGGTTATCGAAGAACAAGTGATAACAACAACCTATACTTCAAAGAAGGACCAGACAAGAAGATTGTATTGGCAAAAAAAATTGTGGATGACACATTGTTCACTAGAAATGATGATTTATGCAAAGCATTCTTAAAAGAGATGAGTAAAGAATTTGAGATGTCCATGTTTGGAGAGATAAAATTCTTTGTTGGATTACAAATTTAGGAGAAGAAAGATGGTATTTACATTACTCAATCCAAGTATATCAAGGAGACACTAAAGAAATTTGGAATGGACGATTCAAGACTAATTGGAACACCTACATCTACTAGACATAAGATTTCCAAGAATGATGATTCCAAAGAGGTAGATTAGACCACATATAGACTAATGATTGGAAAATTGCAATATGTAGTGCATACAAGGCGTGATATTGCATTACTAGTTAGTATGGTGGCAAGAGTCTCAAAAATCCTAAAGAAAATTATATGATGGAAATCAAAAGAATCATGAGGTAATTGAAGGGTACTGAAGACTATGGATTATGGTACAAGAAAGGAGGCACTTTAGATTTGAAAGCCTTTACAAATGTTGATTGGGAAAGAAGTTTTGATGACAGGAAGAGCACCAGTGGTGGAGTATTGTTTCTTGGTAAAAGACTAGTGTCTTGGAAAAGTAAGAAGCCAAACCATATTTCTCAGTCTATAGTAAAAGAAAAGTATGTTGCATCAATAGTTAATTATTGTAATGTTGTTTGATTTAAGCAACTGTTGGTAGGTATGAAGGTAGAGATCAAGGATCCAGTGGTTGTATTCTATGATAACAACAATGCAATTAATATATCAAAGAATCATGTGATGCATACCAAGACCAAGCACATTGTAATACAATATCATTTACTGAGAGAATTGGTGCAAGATAAAAAGGTAAGATTGGAATATGTAAATACTAAAGAAAAAATTGTAGACATATTCATTAAGCCATTACCTAAGGATGCATTTTTGTATATAAGACATAAGTTAGGGGTTATTCCCCTATCTAAATCTCACTAAGTGAAGTTTAGTGAATCATCAAACAGATCATGTTGAAGATTAGTCAATTGATCAAATATTGAAAAGAGCAGATTGCATATGAAATAATACATAAGGTATGTTGATATTCATTAAATATTGTCTTTGGCATAAGATGTCAAAGCGGGAGAGTTTTTTTTCATATCAATTTTTTTTTTGAAGATTTCAAAGAGGGAGAATGAACTTGGTTTGATATCAAAGAAGGAGAGTTTTCTATTAGAAGAAGATGTTGAAGACAGAGTTTGCTAATAGAGGGAGAAATTAAAGGCAGATGGAGTTCACACTGATAGAGGGAGTTCTCAAGGAAGAGAATCAAAATAAAACTAAGGATACCTTCCTTACTTTATTTTTCTCTGAAATTTTATTGTATTATGACATGTTGTGTTTCCATCAATGCCAAAGAGAGAGATTGTTGAAAATAATTAGTTAATTGTGTATTGTCTTTGATGTTACAAAAAATGTCATATCTTTACCAGATAGCATATGTTGAGCTCACTCAGGTGATGAAGATAGTTTCTTGTATCTGCCAAGCATTACAATGTTCACCAAGTTCAGAAGCTAGTGACTACTAACTTCACTTGGGCATCAAAGAGGACTTCGTAGAAGTTAAGTGTTAACCAAGCTCACTTAATCCAGTTTACTTGGTTAACATAGGAAAATTAGTTTTGAGTTAGTGTCTATCGAGCAAGGTTTCCTAATAAAGGATTTTCTTGTTTTGGTATATTGAGTTCAATAGATTTTCTTGTTGGTTCTAGCCGACTAAGGAGATGAATATTAACTATTCTAATTTGTATTCAAGCCAACTTGACAATATGTATGATATAAATGTAAGGTCAAGTTGAGGATTGAATTTGTGCAAGTGTATGGAATAATAGAAGATGCTTAGAGGAAGAAAATTAGAAGGATAAGAAGAATATCCTTAAGGAGCTGCAAAGATACATTTGGTCAGGAAGGATCAAGTATTCAAGCTAGAATTGATATTTTTAATTAGCAACTCATTTGCATCACAAATCAAGTCATCTCATTGTTACTTTCTGACCATTGTAGCAGTGATCTAAATCTCTTAATAGAGTTAGCTTAACAAATATTTGTAAATCCTCTAACAAGTGGCATTTCTAGATTGAAGTTTCTAAAGACCTCTGACAAGGCCATTCCTAACAAGGTGATCAAATCCTCTAACAAGTGGCATTTCTAGATTGAAGTGTCTAAAGACCTCTAACAAGGCCACTCCTAACAAGGTGATCAAATCCTCTAATAGGGTCATGCCTAACTGTGTATTTTGTAACCTTTAATAGGGTTGGCTCCTAACAATGCTCACTTCATAAGAGTCAAAAATTAGTAACTAGTTGCAATTGGTGTTTTTTCCCAAATTGGGTTTCCATGTTAAATCTTGGTGTCACTTGTGTTCATGTTATTTCTTTCATGTTATGAAACTAAGTTAATTATTATTAATCACAGATAACATCTTATAATTTTCATGTTAAGCATTTGTCAAGTTATAATTATAAGTTCAATGGTTACAGAGTTACAACATTTTTCAGTATTAACCAAGTGCGTATGTGTTTGCCAAGCATCGGTATTTTTAGTAGTGTTAGGATCTAAGGGATCTAGGATTTATTTTAGTGGCAACTTATTCCCCCCTCCGCTCTCAATTACTCCTCTTACATTTCCAAATTTTGTATGGTATAACTCACCTTACTAATACTCATGCTAAGAATTTGGTAGAATGTTCTCAAGAGTTAGGATACACTCCTCCTTTCACAAGAATTGAACCTTCCATTCCCATTTTAACCTCCATTCCTAAAATTACCACTTATGCACAACCTCTCTTGATGAATTCTACACAAGTCTCTAATTGTCTAATTGTTGGTATTCCTAACCCTATACTTCCCAGATTGAGTAATTTCTCCTACTTCCAGACTTTATTCATTACCTTTATATAATTATGTTTCTTTCATGTATTCCAATCACATACCCACACCTTCTAATCCTCTAAAAATATTTTCATATTTCCTTTTCTTCCTACAACAACTTTTCTAATACATCTAATGTATCTATGTCAACTATTACATCCTCTAATCCCACCATTATAGCTTGGTTCAAACCATTACTACTTTACAATAACAAGTGATTGAATTTACTCGATCTAAGTACAATATATCTATATGTGATATTGTTAATCCCCTTTCCTTAGAAATCCTTCATTTTTTTATCCCAAAACAAATTGAGATACCTCTTATTGAGAATTATCATGGTAAGGGACATCATGTGATTCATGTTAGGACTTTTCAAATTATGTTTAGCAATTTTTCTCATGACTACAGGCTCATGGATAAGTTGTTCAAATGCACATTTAGGAAAAAATATTTGCAATGATATTTCTCTTTACCCCCTTATTCTACTTATTTCTTTCAAACACTTTCTAATGCCTTCATTCAATAATTTCATAACAAAATTAGTCCTCAAATTTCTTTAACTAATTTTATGCATTGTAAATAAATGTCTAGGAAAAAAGTGGTCACCTTATTGGTACATTCAGACATTTGTATGCTCAAATATCTTATCCTATGCCTAATAATGGCATTTAGTGTATTTTTATTTTGAATTTACAAAATGCATCAGAGATAAAATTATCCTTACTGAGTATACTTCCTTCTCACAGCTTTGCATAGTTCTTCACCATTATGAATTATAGGTGAGCCAAATTAAGAGCACCATTCCAATGGTTCCTATTACTATTGATAAGAGTGACATAATCATTCATCAAAAAATGTTTTCTAAGTCTAAAATCTACATCAAAATAAACAAGACAACAAACATAGTAGATGATCAAGTGGCTACTACATCTAAAGGCATGTATGTATCATCATAATCATAAATACACTTCTTTATTTGAACTTGTGCATGTGGTGATATCAAAATTGATTAATTCTATAATTATTAAATTTCCTACTATCCATCCTATTGACACTAGAAAACTAATGCCTAATTCATTTGATCAATTTGTTTTTTCCAATACTATCATTAGTACGGCCATGACACTCAAAAGTGTTATGTTTTGAAAAATTATATTCAAGACCTTATTAGTTCTACTACTATATACATTTATATTGAGGTTAATAGTAAGAATAAATGTATTGTACCGCCTAATTAGAACTTGTAAATTTCCACTAACCCTTTACCTTCACATTGAATAGATTTCACTAATTAACCCTCTTCTCTAGCTAATAATATCGTTTACAAAGACAAGGTAGAATAAGCCAATCATGTGGTTAATTGTGTTGAATCTCAATCTCAACCCTCAATTTTTCCTCCTCCCAAACCTAAACCTACATTCCATATTACTTTTCACCATTTTTAGATCATTAAAGCACCTAACAGTCCTATTTATATTACTACTAAGGTTTCTCACATCCCTTCTTGTGGCGTTTTTATCATGCCCTCTTCCTTTGTGAATGTCATCACTAAAGATGATATTTTTATTAAATAATTTCATAAGGATACCTATGAAACATCTGACATTTGAATTCAAACCTATAAAGGTTTCCTTTATCACCTTAGAGGTTATATCTCTTTCTTCTTTTGGCCATTTATGGTAAATTTGTGGATGCTACCTTTGTTGGTGTTCCTACTTCCAATCAATTTTAACTAAATCTTGGTATTTTGCATCCTCTTTCATGCAAGTTGTAGCTTCTCATACTCATAAATCCACTAAGTTTCCTCACATTGGAGAATTTTTCACTATTAATTACTCTCTTTATAAACCCTTTCATCCTCAAGATTGTGCTAAAATAGACTTATATTGGTCTTCTCTATGTCAAAATTCACCTACTCATCATGATCATCATTATCAATCCTATCAATAATATAAACTAAATAAAATTCTTGAGCTTAACCTTCCTAAATTTGATCCTCCTACAACTATCTAACCTACCCTACCAATTCCTCCTTTGCATTAAAATCCCTCAACTTGTAGTAGTTCCCTCTTCAAAATCTATGTCATGTTGTTCTTATCCTTCAATTTTATCTCATATGATCATTCATCATAAACATGTTTGTAATAATTTCAAGAACCATCAAGCTAACCCTAAGGCCTATGCTCTTTCTTCTCACTCCACATCCTCTTCTCAATATTTACCTTCCTTTGATAAACCTATGATTGAGCCTTTGGAGGAAGCTAGTCATAGTAATAAAATACAAATGGATGAACATGATGATTTCATTTTTATCTTAAACTCTATTAATCTTGATTAGGAAGATACTCTTGATGATATCATTGATTATATAATGAAAGTACACATTTTGTTGATGATGGAGATCAAAATATTCATATGGTTTATCATTTTTCTAACATGAAAGTTCAAAATAGTTGACACTTACTCCTATTATCAAGCACAATGAATCTAACCAAAGTCCTTTCCTAGATTTTTTTTTAAACCATGTTAAATTTTTTTTCCTTTTGCAAGTGTAACACCCCGCTAGGGAACCCTAGAGAAACTAACCCTAAAAGATGCTAAGTTTGATAAAAAAAAATTTAATTTCTAGAGATAAAAACATTATAAGCTATAAAAACATTAAAAAATAAAGTAAACATACATACACAAAACATAAAAAATTGCATTCCTCTAGGGTTTCATAACGATGAATCACATATAGGGTATTCATTAAGGTTAAGTTTAAAGTTTAACAAGTCCAAAAAGTAAATTAATATCACAAGTACTAGAATTATTAAAGAATATATAAGTATGTCATCAGTATTCTCATCCATTGCACATGTCACAGGGTGTGAGATGCTAAAAGAATAAACATCAAAATAATTACATCATATATTGAAGCACCACTTCCAAGCATAAATCAACTAGAAGAAAAAATTAAACATTTGCATCAAGCACATCTAGCAACAATGTCTAGCTATCAAATATCAATGGTAAAGAATCACTACCACCCAACCTCATGTAACCTAAGTACTCTTGTTAGCCATTTCACCCCTCTCACCAAAATTTTTAATTTTGGGTGGCAGTCATGTTCAACAATCTGATATTTGAAATTTCAAATATTAGACATGTAAAAAGATATATAAATATATATATATATATAAAATTTAGGTCATCTGCATTATGTCTTAATTATTCAAGTTATTTCACATTATAAATGTCTAAGTGGGCCTACATCTTCTCAACCATCTGATTTAAAGAGATTAATTAATGTGACTTTGTCACTATGGAAAATTGAAAGATGAATATTCATTGTGACATTATGATAATGTGGCATGCATCAGAGTCAGACCTCTTACTTTCAGTCATGCACAATAGTCAGTGAAACATTAAGACCCCTAGATCAAAGCACATCTACAATTTTTGTTTTGTCACTATAGAAAAATGCAACATCTTTAGTCACAGAGACATAATGACAATGTGCCTCACATCCCAGTGGGCTACTTCCTTTTGTAGCTTGTAAGGATGTCAGAATGAGATGATAGTTAATCAAATTTTATTTGTTCTTTACAAAAGCAAGCCAATTTCTTAAGGTGCCTTTGTCCACCATTGATCTCAAAGTAAATCTACGGCTGTCATTTTACCACTATAGAAAGTTGCTAGATCTTTAGCCATGGCAACATAATGACAACCCACCACATGGATGTGGTGGGACCAACCCATGCATGGAGTTGTCAAAGGTTTTCTTTCATAAATGAAGATCCAACTATCAGGCTCCTAGTTGCTATCAATAACAACACATAAAGAAAGGGTATTTTTTCATGGTAATCCAATCTTCCAAGATCAATGGATGTCACTTTGTCTTTATGGAAATTTTCATGATGAATCTACATAGTGAGATAGTGATGATGCAACATGTGTCCCAATGGGCCCATCATAGTTCGTAAGGTGTTGTATTTTCTCCACCATTAGATTAAAGATAGATCAAGGGTTGTTATTATGTCGCTATAAAATATTGCTAGATCTTTAGTCATAACAACATAATGACAAGTTGACATGTGTCCTTGTGGGCCTAGGTGGTAAAGCTAGAATAGAGGGATGCAAATTAAATGTCACCACATGGCATGCTCTAGGAAGGTTGAAAAGTTAGCAAGAAATAGTAAGTGAGTTATGCTTAACTCAAAGAAAAAAGGTGGCAAAATCATGAACAATGGCCAATCAACCAGTCAATATAAAATGGAAGGACTGGCAAGGTGGCAAAAAATTTTGATATCATTGGGCCATATGGTAAAGGCAGAGGTGTAATTTGTTTGACTTATTGATATATCTAATTCTGCACATCAAAAACATGGAGAAAATCATCTCTTTGATGGAAAATTGACCTTTTGATCTTCTAAAACCACTTTCATCACTCTCCATGCTTGTTTAACATAAAGGATATTTAATAATTTCTCTGTTGTTATCCATTTATCTGGTTATGCATTAATGGTCATTGTTTCTATCTTCACAAGGCTCTGTTTGATGAAAGATTTGATTTTCCTACATCTAGATGTGTACCAAGATCAAATCCTCCCCAAATTTTTAGTGATTATTCTCTGCAACCTTTGTTGCAAGAATTAATACTAATGATATTCATATGGTGGAGTATTATAGATATGTTACTATGATGACATGTTACATTCATGATTGAGTTTTTCATTGATGTCAACATAGTATTTTTCTGTAGTATTTGACAAAAGAACAACAGAAAGATCAAGTTGGTATGGATAACAAGTTGAGCATTATAACTATCTAAGGTTATGGGAGATACTTCTATGTATCTAGTATATGTAGTTAATGTCAGATGAAAAAATGATAATTCTAGAAGAAGTTATGTAAGTTTTGGTGATGTTTGTTCTGAGATAGAGTTTATAGAGGCATGTTCTAGTAAACTTGTTATATCTCCTAGTAGATTTGATATTCTAAGGATCAAGGTTGAGGACATGAAGAAGACATGTTGGTGATGACATGGCTAAGTTTTCTCATCAAAAATATTGTGTGTATTGAATGTTATTCAAGTTTCAAGACAAAAGATTAATGTTATAGCTCAGTGTAGCATGTTCTTAATGTGGTCCTATAATAATAAATTGAGAGGTCTAATAGTTGACTTACGAAATTGTTTTGAGGATTCGGTATAAAGGAAGGACATTTTCCTTTATCAAGTATGACATGAACTGTATTGATGTGAAGAGTATATAAGTAGAGAGAGAGGGGAATGTGAAGTTGAACAGAGTAGTGCATAAGTGAAGGAAACTTCATTGCCAAGGTTTTGCTAAATATCCGAGGTTTGATATTTGGATCTGAGGTTTGTGAATTGGTCTACAAGGTTTGATAGTAATTGGTTCAGTTGATAGAATAAAAGAAAGAAGAACACAATAGTAAATTGCATGTTTGAGCAGTGTGCTATTCTTGTAGTTGAAACTGAATGTTTGGGCAGTGGGCTCATCTTGCATACATTGTACCACAACTCCTAATAGGGTTTGCACAACTCCTAATAGGGTTGGAATCTCCTAATAGGGATTCAAAGTCTCCTAATGTGGACTCTGTGTACTAAATGTTTTAATAGACTTCTAATAGGGTCTATCCTCTAACAAGAAATATTTATATTAGTAAATCATCTTGTAGGCATCATTTCCACGAGGGTTTTCTCTCTCATCAAGGGTTTCCCTAATTGACATATCTGGTGTAATTATCTATGTGCATCTTATTATGGTTGTTGTTTACTCTGGTTGAATGGTTAAGTTTGTTTAAAGAAGATGAATGTTTTAATTGTTAGATAACTGATTCACCCCCCCCTTCCTGCCCTCCCTAGTTATCTTGGTGGACTATTGTTTCTAACAACCTTAATGGTAGTGTTTGAGCTTTTCTTTAGGGCAGAAGCTATCTCAATTATGCTTGAACTATAAAGGCAAGTTTTGTGACTCTCCCAAGGATCAGTCATTTTTCTCTAATTCTATCACATTGTATGCTATGATTTGATACTATAATTTCCTTTTTCCTATGAATGAATATATTTCTCTATTATACCGCATTCTCCCATTAATATAAGTGCAAAACCTTCTTTCCTTTCTTAATGTCTTGTTTCTCATTCTTCAATCTGTATGATAGTATCTACTTTGCCTTGAATGTTATAAAGTGAAGTTCCTTCCTTGCAACATCAAATTGGGTTTCTAATCTATATGTGGCTATTGAATTAGACCAAAGGTTGAATCAATGTATTTTGAGGTTATATTGATGAATAGTGCATTGTTAGGCAGAGATGTGATTGAACAAACTATTTTGATTTATCACCCCTTTAGATTATATTAGGTAGTTTGCTTCCATGCATTCCTTCTCCCTTTTCCTCTCAAGGAGTAGTTAGATGCACCTTAATATTAAGGAAGTTGGCCTTCTCCAGAGACTCAATTTTATAGTTCAAGTCCCACAACTTGGAAATTGTTTCCATGTTTCACAAGGTTGCCTTTAGGTAAGACTTTAGGAAAGGGTGCAAACTTTTGTGACACCAGTTTTTGGCACACTTGGTGGGATTGATATTGAAGCATTCTTAAGTCTACTATTTTACTAGTGTGAAAGAGAAGAACTTCAAATTGATCCTAAGAAGATAGTGCTATTCTTAGTATTTCAGGTCAGCAAAGAGTCTCATTTTTAAGCACTTGGCAACTCTACTCTACTTCCACATATGGTTTCAGACCAAATATGTTGTAATTCATGCCCAAATATCACACAAGGGAATCTTCTAGAGATGCATTTAAGTATAATAAGCTTTCATTTTCAAATCCTAGAAGAATTAGAACTAGGTTATCTTTATCACTAGTTAGCAGTGCAAAAGTAACTAATACACTTGTAAGATCTCTTTCCAATCCTACTGATAGGTCACATCCTAGAATACCATCTACCCATTTAAATAAATCACTTGCTTATATGGCTAGAGCCCATGCTTTTTCCACCTCTAATCATGGAAGTCCCCTTCTTCTAGCTTGAAGACATGATATACTAGTAGCTACACTCAAAATTATACCTAATTTTACTGGTCAAACTTCCATCTCCCCTGTAGAACATATTCAAGAGATTTCAAATGTTTGTAACATACATGGTATCATAGAGGATGATGTTGCTATTAGATTTCTAGCTTCATTTCTAAAAGAAAAAGCCTTACAATGTTATAAGGGTTTATCACATAATTTTATTACTAATTTTGATGGGTTAGGAGTGGGACTTTGCAAACACTTTGAAGATAAAAGTGATCATTTATCACTTTTGGAGCAGTTAACAATTATCAAAAGAGCACCCAATGAATATATGATTGGTTTTAATTATAGATTTCAGAAAACATGGGATAGAATACCCACTATAGTAAAACCCACCCCTGGTAATGCTTTCTTGTATTACCACATAGCCTTTAATAATGATAATTCTACCACCTTACAATAAATGGGAAGTGATACTCTACCAACTGCCTATGAAATTACAATAAGGGGGAAAAAATCTTGATTCAAGGAGGGAAGCTAGCTCCAAGGCCTCCAATACCTTTTTTTTCTTACATATCTAATCATCAGCCTACTATAGCCCCTATCCCTACCACATATACAAGTCAACCCCTTCTTATTATCTCTTCAAACACCACATCTTCAAATGGAATAACTGAAACTAAAGATATGATGCAATCTATGATGTAAAATATAGACAAGAAGTTGTAGGGTCAGGAGAAGAAGTTGGATGATAGCTTATCAATGATATAGAAGATGAGTAACAATGTGGTGACCCTAGAAAGGAAAAAAGATAAAAAAAAATAAGCCTTCCCCACTTTAGTATCAAGGTCCCATACATAATAGGCCTATAAATCAAAATCAAGGTCACGTTCCATATAATTAGAATAGACCTATTGGCAATACCCCTGTTACAAATACAAACATAAATAAGGCATTAGTCCCTAGAATAATCTTGCTCAAGATCAAGACTTATGCCCTTCTTGTAACTATTCCTATGGATATTGTATGTGTTAGAAGGTAGAATCATTCCTTACACTAACTACACAAGATTAAGTAGTAGGGTGGCAACATAATGTTGACTAGCCTCCTGATGCTTCCCATCTAATCAGAAAGGTGATTATTCTTTTATGAACCATCACCCAGAAGAGCATTGTCATTTTATTTGTGATGCCATAGCTCATCATACTAGAAGAAAAAGAAGAACCACTGAAGATGCCCTTCCCCCCTCCATCAAATCAAGCTACAACTTTAGATTTTTCTCCTCATGTGCTAGTGATGAATGTGCAATCCAATGTTGCTCCTCAATAAAGGAAAGATATGAGAAACAAGAAGTCTATTGAACCTCAAACTTCTCAAATTTAGCCACCTATCCATGCAGCTCCCAAGGCTTCAATCAAAGAATTTAATACTCCTTTCAATGTGGTAGATCAAATGAAAAGGACTAATGACAATATCTCTATATGGGATGATGTTGCTGCTATACCATCATGGAAGAAGCTACTACAACAAGAGCTAGAGAGAATAGAAGTGAAAGATCAATCATGTAAGGAGGATAATGAAATAAGCTTGATGCAACCAAAAAAAGGAGAAATAAGTAAGAAAAATAGACCTGTTCCTTTTTATGTCACTTTGATAATAGGAGATGAACTAGCCCATAGTTGCATGATTGATTCAAGGGCTAGTAGCTATGTAATGCCTAAATTTATAAATGGCCTCCTTGGTATTAAATATGAACCAATGGTGAGGGATGTCCTTTAGTTAGATGTTAGCTCTACCAAGACTGTAGGGATCCTTAAAAATGTGTAAATGGCCTTGCATGCATGTCCTAGTTGTACTGTAATTCAAGATATACTAGTAGCTAAGGTTGAACCACGCATTTTCATCTATCTTTCTAGGGATTTCACTATACAAATAAGAGATCATATTGTATTAGATTGGTCCTATATGTTCTTTAGAACAAGGCACAGGACAAATGCTTTCATAAGAGTAGAACCTCTAGCCCTTAATCACATAGAGGCTTATACTCCAAGCCCCATAAATATGAATAGTACAATTAGGGAGGAGGATAAGAAATACATAACACATTATCATAATACTTCCTTGGAAGAGGTGCTTGATTATCTCTTGGATGAATGGGCCACTACTTATCAATTTGATCTAGTACAAGAAGCCCTAGAGATAGGCCTTGGCACACATTGCATATTAGGAAAAGATGCTCCTATTCCTGATCTCATAAAGAAGGAAGAAGATATTGATGGATTTTGGAGTATGTATTTTGATGGCTCAAGGAATAAAAATGGTTTAGGGGATGGGGTCATGCTCATTTCCCCTAAATTGGAGAAATACTACTTTTATTATAGGCTCCTATTTATCTACACTAATAATGTGGTAGAGTATGGAGCTCTAATCAAAGTCTCCAAATTGCACAAAATAGAGGAATTGAGACTCTAAGGGTATTTGGGTATAGTGAGTTGGTTGTTAGTCAAGTAAGGAGCCATAACATCATTAATAAAAATCTACTCAAATCATACAAATATAGGTTACTGGATCTACTTGAAATTTTTCAAGCTTTCAATATTCAGAGTGTTCCTAGGAACAATAACAAACATGTTGACAAGCTTGTAGCCATTGGTTCTCACTATGATATACCAGAGTATGTTACTAATAAAAAGGAGCAACAAATTAGAATTTTTATAAGGCTTGTTATTCCTGAAAAATGTACAAATTGGAAAGTGTTTGATTCTGATGTGCAAATTGTTAATTTCTTACAAAATGAGGTTAAATTCTCTACAAAAAACTAGTCTAAGTTTCAAATTCAGTATGAGGACCAAATCATGAACCTAAACTCCAAAAAATTGCATAATGGTCTATACACCTTAGAAGACATATTCAACTCTGATGATCAAGCAAGGAACAAAGGCTCAAATTTGATTGCAAGTAAGGATGACTACACACCTATCATTGTTGTTGATGGGAGGACTCTCAACTTAGGAAAGGTATGCAATGATATAAAGAAGGAAGTCTTCATTAAATTATGTTAGGAATTTAATGATGTTATTGCTTGAACATATGAAGACTTAAAGGGTTTTAATCTAGGCTTGTTCCAACTTACCATAGATTTAAATAGTGATGAAAAGTCTATTAGGTAGAAGCAAAGACTAGTCAACCCTAAGATTGAACCATTAATGAAAAATGAGCTATCCAAGCTTATAGAAGCTAACATATTTTTTCCTATTAAGCATTCCTCTTGGGTAGCTAACCTTGTTCCTGTTAGGAAGAAGAGTGGGGAGTTTAGAATATGTGTAGATTTCAAAGATTTGATTAAGGCCTCTCTTAAAGATCACCACCCTCTCGCTTCTATGGAGTAGATATTATCCAAAGTCAATGGTTTAGAAATATTTTCTTTCTTAGATGGTTTTTCAGGTATAACCAAGTGTTGGTCCAAGAATCTAATAGATACAAGAAAACATTCACTACTAAATGGGGTACCTATTCTTATTGTAAGATGCCATTTGCACTAATTAATGAAAGTGCCACATTTCAAAAGGAAATCAATATGGCTTTCAAGGGTGTATTGGAGAAATTTGTGCTAGTGTATCTTGATGATATAACTATCTTTTCAAAGCACACAACTGATTATTTTGGTCATCTGAGACAAGTATTTTTCAGATGCAAGAATATGGTGTGTCCTTGAATCCCAAGAAGTGTGTCTTTGCCACTAATAAAGGAAAGCTCTTAAGACACATTAGGTCAAGAGATGGGTTAACCATTGATCCAGAAAGAGCAAAGGAAATCCTTGTTGTCCCACTTCCTACTCATAAGAAAGAGTTGCAAAGCTTCCTTGGTAGAATAACCTTTGTAAGGAGATTTATTCCTAATCTTGCTACCATGGTCAAACCTATTACAACCATGCTAAAGAGGAATGTGATCTTCACCTAGACTAAAGAGAGGAGGACTAGTTTTTAAGAGATTAAGAAATCAATATCATAATCTCCTACCCTTACCAATCCCAAATTTGATAAAGATTTCATTCTCTATACCCTTGGAGGTGAGTCAAGTATATCAACCATCTTTACACAACTGAATGATACAAATGAAGAATAGCCTATAGCCTTTTTTATGAAGGGCTAAAGGATTATGAAGATAAGTATAGTTATGTGGAAAAATAGTTCCTCTTTGTCATAAGGGCTTTAAAGAAATTCAAACATTTTTTATCACATAACAAGGTCTAGCTTCTAGTTCCACATGCAAGTATGAAGGATTTCCTCCTAAATAAAGACATCAATGAAAAAATGGCTAGGTGGATTACTAGAGTCATGGAATATGACATTGATATCACGATCACCAAGCTTGTAAGGAGTAAAGGACTATGTGAATAGGTGATTTCATACTAGGAGACAACTAAGGAGGTTCCACTAATTATAGAAAATACAAAATCATTAGGGGATGAAAGCTTAAGCAATTGGATGCATGATATAACAACCTCAAACCCTACTTCTAGAAAGGGTGTTTTTTTTTAATATATTAGAGTAGTTTCCTATTTTCCAAGAAGTGCATGAGCACATGCTTTTCTCTATGTGAGATAGCAAATTTTTTATGTTTTTTGCAATTACAGAGAAGATAGAGGTTGTAGTTTTTTCTAGTTTCAAGATACATAGGACCTTGTATTATGTGACTCTATATCCCAATGGATGCTTAAGGCCACTGGTGCATGCTTAGCAAGCTAGCATCCCCTCTAGGTCACCAAAATTATTAGCCATTTTCCCCCTCCTACTAAAATTCAAAATTTTGGTTGGAAGTCATGTCCAACGGTCAAATTTTTGAAATTTCAAATATTGGACACATAAAATAGGTATATATAAAACTTAGGCCATTTGCATTATGTCTTAAGTCTTCAAGTTGTTTCACATTATAACCACTTTAGCGAGTCCGCATCCTCTTCATCATCTAATTTAAAGAGATTAACGAAAATTTCTTTATTGCTATGGAAAGTTTCATAATGAATATTCATAGTGCCATAACGACAATGTGACACGTGTCTTGATGGGGCCTGTTGCTTTGGGTCATGTGTAGTAGTCAATGAAACATTGAGAACCATAGATCAAAGTATATGTATGGGTGTCATTTTGTCACTATAGAAAAATGCAACATCTTTAGTCATAGGGACATAACGATAGTGTGTCACATGTCCTAGTGGGCCACTTCCTTTTGTGGCTTGTAAGGATGTTTGAATGAGATGACAATTATCTGAGTTTTATTTGTGCTTTACAAAAGTGGGCTAGTTTCTTAAGGTACCTTTGTCCACTTTTGATCTAAAGTAAATCTATGGCTATCATTTTCTTGCTATAGAAAATTACTAGATCTTTAGGTATGGTGACATAATGATAGCTTGCCATGTGGAGGTGGTGGGACCAACCCATGTAGGGAGTTGCCGAAGGTTTTCTGCCATAAATGAAGCTCCAACTATTAGGTTCCCATTTGTTTTCAATATAAGCACAAAGAGAATGGGTATTTTTTTGTGGTTGTTTGATCTTCCAAGATCAATGGATGTCACTTTGGCACTATGGAAAGTTGCATGATGAATATACATAGTGAGATAGCAAAGATGCAACATGTGTCCCAACAGGCCCATCATATTTCATAATAAGGTGTTGTATTTTCTCCACCATTAGATTGAAGGAGGATCAAGGGTTTTCATTATGTTGCTATAAAAAACTACTAGATCTTTCGTCATAGTGACATAACAATAGGTTCACATGTGTTCTTTCAAGCCTAGGTGGTGAAGCCAAAACCGAGGAAAGAAAATCAAATTTTGTCATGTGGCACACTCCAAGAAGGTTGAAAAGTCAGCAAGAAATGGTAAGTGAGTTAAGCTTAACTCAAAGAAAAAAGGTGGCGAAGTTGTAAACAATGGGTAGTCAACTGGTCAATATAAAATGGGAGGACTGGCAAGGTGGCAAAATGTTTTGATATCATTGGGCCACATGGAGAAAAGAATCTCCTTAATGGAAAATTGACCTTTTGATCATCTGTAACCACCTTCATCATTCTTCATGCATGTTTAATGTAAAGGAAATTTAATCATTGCTCTTTGGTCATCCATTTATCTGTTTATACATTAATGGTCATTGTTTTTGTCTTCTTAAGGATCTGTTTGATGAATGATATGATTTTCCTACATCTAGATGTGTACCAATATCAGATCCTCTTCAAATTTTGTAGTAATTATTCTCTACATCCTTAATAGTAGTGGTTGAGCTTTGCTTTAGGGCAGCAGCTATCTCAGCTATGCTTGAACTATAAAGGCAAGTTTTGTGACTCTTCCAAGGGTCAATCATTTTCTCTCTAATTCTATACCATTGTATTCTATGCTTTTCTACTATAATTTCCTTTTGCCTATGAATGAATATATTTCTCTATTGTACCTCATTCTCCCATTAATATAAGTGCAAAACCTTCTTGCCTTTGTTAATGTCTTGTTTCTTATTATGATAGTATCTACTTTTCCTTGAATTTTATAGAATGAATTTCCTTCCTTATAACATCTCATTGGTTTTTTGATCTATATGTGGCTATTGATTAGAGAAAAGGTTAAAACAATGTATTTTGAGGTTATATTGATGACTAGCATGTTGTCAAGTAAAGATATGACTAAACAAACTATTTTGGTGTATCACCACTTTAGATTAGATTAGGTAGTTTTCTTCCATGCATTCTTTCTCTCTTTTCCTCTCAAGAAGTAGTTAGATGCACCCTAATAGTAAGGAAGTCAGCCTTCTCTAGAGAATCAATCCCATAGTTCAAATCCCACAACTTGAAATTGTTTCCATGTTTCACAAGGTTTCCTTTAGGTAAGACTTTAGGAAAGGGTGTAAACTTTTGTGACAACAAGCCCCACCGTCATTGTGTTGTGGAGATAATCTATGTATGCACTAAAATGGTCGTCTAGATAATGGACCCCCATTCTTCAATTTATCAAATGATGGAATTAATTTATCAATTTCCTCAATCAATGCCTTACAATATTTTCAATTCAAATCAATTTTCTTGATCAAATCATAATTAATTCAATTATTTCAATATTTCCTAAGGTTTGATCATTTCATCAATAATATTATTTAATTAAAATAAAGTCTCTCTTTTAATTAAATAATCTCATCATTTAATAAAAATCTCTCTTTTAATTAAATAAATAAATCTCCACTTAAAGCTCTCTTTTTGATGAAAAAAGAAAATAAATTAAATAAAAATTAATAAAGATTCCTTTTTTGCACATATTTATAAGTGGTGGGATTTTTCCTCTCACTTTTTTTAATAGGGATTTATCCCACATTGCTCTTGAGCATGCATTCCTCTCTGCACTTTCCTTTACAAGGAGCCCTCTCGTTCTCATTTTCATATATCAAGATTTTATTGTTATGCTACAGGTTTGGAGAGTGATTTTGGAGAAGAGCTTGAGCACTTCAGCTTAGACATTGCAAGTTCTCTTTTATTATCTTCTTCTCTTATGCATCCATGGCAATCCATTTATATTACTCTTGCACTTACATGTTAGATTAGATTAATATTTTCTTTCATAGAATAATTATGCATTTACATCTCCTTTCATAGATTAGTTTACTTTCATGTGTTGTTATCATATAGAATAGCTTCCATTTTCATTTGCATGTATATTTGATGATTGTCGAGACTAGCACTCTTGCTTTTTCTCTTTGAATCTCTCATTTTATGATGTATTTGCATGGGTACAAACTGTGTCTAAACTAAGGGCCTCCATTATAAACCCTTGCACTCCATGAATGGAGAGCTATGTGTTTCCATTTGAGACCTCATTCTTGAGAAATCTTATATATAATGACGCATAGAAGTGTGTCAACATTTTAGCACACATCTTTGGTGCCCATGATGCTTAATTTTATGCACCCACCCTTTTGTACTTACCTAGCTCAATGGGCCCTTGGTCTACTTGTGAAATTGAATGGCTCACAAAGAGCCCACTAGGGATCAATTCTTGTTGAGTGCAAGGCTTCAACATCATAAGAGATGAGGCCAGGATTGTGTCCCAGGTGATTTTGATGGTGTGGATGCCCCTCTATCCTTGGTAGGTCTGAACTCTCCATAAAAAAATTTAAAAAGTAAAAAAAAAAAAAGAAATTGCAATAAAATCTAAGTGGTGAAAACCTAAAATGGGCACTACTTGAGGTCTTTGCACCCTTGCTTCTTAGTGTGTGTCCTTGACACTTGGTATTTCTCCATCATGCCTTGTCCTTGTTGCCTTGGTTTGGAATTGGTCTTTTTTTTTGTCTAGGGGGCATAACTCATGTGTTAGCTTTGGTCTCTTGAATGCATTAGTCCTTAGGATACCTCACAAATGGTGTTGTTTTTAATACCAACCCAACTATATTTTTCAATACAACCCCTAACATTGAGTGTTTTTCAACACTTTTCAGTTTGGTCTTACCAAGTTTTGTCATGTGATCTTACCTACTTGCAATCCTTCGATCCTTATCCTTAGAACTTAGTATCAATTATAACACTTAAACTTTTAAGCACAACCTTAATGCTTTAGCTATGTCATGCTATTTTATTTGTGTGCTGACTATATTGATTTTCGTTGAGTGTCATTAACTAATAAGTCTCTCTGGTATGCATAGCTAGAGGACTTGGGAGATGGGGCATGTTTTTATTTTCTTTCTATGTGTGGGTGTGGTCTTGAAACTCTAGAGTGTATCTTATTGTCTCCTTGAAACACTTAGGAGATTTAAGGCATCATCTTTGATTGTTTTTCCATAGCCATTCTTATGGTCATCCCTTTATCTATGCCTTGATGCAAGCGTAGTTTTTCTACATTAAATTGGGTAAGCTAACATCGAAGTCATCTTGACCTTTATGTCTTTGATTCTTATGTTAGAATCTTTCCACATTCCAATCTAATATAAATCACATTCATTTATTAATAGTTGTTCTTGTAAGTAGTAATGATTGTGTGACTTTCTAGTGTTCATTAATAATGGCCCAATGATAATAAAAAATGGAAAATAGAATAAAAGGAAGAAGAGAAAAAAATATGAAGAATTTTCATTCAAATATAGATAGACAATGTTCCTATAGAATTATTAAACCTAAAAATCAAGGGCATTTGAATTCAAGAGCAGAACCACTATCAACAAGTAGATCGATCAATTATGGTCTTCGAAGTACACAAGCATAGGAACCCTCGAGTGAATGTCATC
Organism: Cupressus sempervirens; assembly: GCA_028749045.1. NCBI lineage: Eukaryota > Viridiplantae > Streptophyta > Pinopsida > Cupressales > Cupressaceae > Cupressus > Cupressus sempervirens. Next base: position 330,087,982 of record CM053787.1, read on the forward strand.
ATGCAAGCTTAGTATATGTCGTTAAGACTTCAAATCATTTTTTCCCATTATCTGGTTCTCAGTATTGGGAGGTTTGCAATATTCAAGAACCTTACCCTAATTAAGGAGTCATTTCCCATCCTAATCAAATCCTAGGCAAAGTCTCTCCTGTAATTCATTCTATGACTAGCTTAGACAAGCAAATATTCATCTTCAATTTAATGAAATATGGTAGTCTTAACCTTAATCCCATTTACACCCAGTAGAAGGGTTTCACCTTTAATCCATCTTTAGATTATCCATTCCAATTAAAGGACCCCATATCTTTGAAATTGCCTAACACCTACATTCCTCCACATATTAGGGCACCTCTCTCTCTTCAACCAAATTCTTCAAACCCTAATTCCCTTTATTGCACATCAACAAATCATGAAGACAAGATCATAATCATCAATAATCAAGATAGCGAAGAATGCTGGCAAGAATGTCAAGAGGTCAGTTTGTTCACTTTTTTGAATGGCCCTAAAGTAGAGATATATTATCTAATTAACTAGTTGGAGGACTTTTGTGGCTACCAATTAAGGATTTCTTATTACTCTGATAGATTGATTTTTATACACTGTAGTGAAGAAGATGTGAAAAAAGAATTTATTGCAGAATCTACCTATTTTTTTAAGGGTCATTCGGTTAAGTTTTTTGATTGGATACAAAATAGTAATGATGATAATCTAAATTTATGTATTCCAACATGGTTTTCCATTAATTCAATCCCTCCAAAGTTAAATCATGTGGGTATCATTAAAAAAAACATGTGGGTATCATTAAAAGGATAGGAAGGTCTATAGGAGAGTTGATCAATTTAGATGCTTCATTTGAAAGATGTAACAATATAAAACTCTTAATCAAATGTAGAATTAACAAGAAAAATCTAAAACCATTAAAAATAATCACCAACAGATTGACATATAATTTAAACTTTTAGAAATATGAGGGTAAGATTACAAAGATAATCAGACTCAATGATGAGCAGAAGTCTTCTTTCAGAACCTTACCAAAAACATTAGATCTCAATAACTCTCATTCTATGATAAGAATGAGGCACCTAAGAATGTTGTAGGAAGATTATGAAACTAAGGAAGCTATATTAAAGAATACAAAAAATACATCAGACAATACATGGGAAGTAAAGCTAAATAAGGCCAAAACAAGAAAGGGTAATAATCTAATACTGCAAAACAATGGAATTCAATAGGAAAGAACTAGAACATCACTAGAGGAAAACAAAGGGAATATTCATTCAGATATAGTCAATAAAATAAAAAAGAGCAAGGATAAGTTGTCCCCTTCAGAACTGCTAGAGTAGGATAATCTCATCCTTAGCGTGGAAAAGTCTCCCAAATCAAATAAAAGAGTCAAATTATAGAGCATAATTGTTTGCAGTAAAAAATAGAAAAGGAAAGGAAAGAAAGTCAAGGAAAAGAAAGATTCCATGAAGTTAGAAAGTAAACAAAAGAATTTATCAAAAATCAATTTGGTAGGCAACAAGAGTTCAACCTGTTCACATAGAAGTATTGATGATATGGAACATTCTTCCTTATTTAGAGAAGTTTCAACAAAGGCAAAGAGCAAAATTAATGAAAGCCACACAAAGATACAAAAATAGTTGATTGAAGAACCTTCTATGGTACCCCCAACATCAGATAAAGATATTCTAAAGTGGCTAACCAAATACTAGCAAACTCCCTCCCCAAAAAGAGAGTATTTTGAAAACAAGGTCAAAACAAGTATATCAAAAGTTAGCAGGTCAAAAGACATACCTATACAAGACTTCTAGGATTTTCTAAATCAGAAAGTGGACAAGAATGAGACATAGAAATAGATATTCTAGAAGAGGAGGAGAAGGATATATAGAAATTATTTTAGAGGAACTAATATAGGTATTCAATTATGAAAATGAAGACAACTGCAACATATCACAAAAGAAAGAACTTTTGCAAAAAGCACTACAACTAAGAGGAGATAAGTACACTTTTGAATATCTCAGAAGGGATCTATTATCCTTTGAAGAAGAAAATAAGACAAACAAATACATAATGACAAATACCAGGTCATGTGAGGATGAGGATAGAGATACCATGGAACGTCAATGCATAACAACACAAATACAACAAGAGTTGGGTAATGAGGAAAAGGAGATCAAGGGGAACAATAAGTCTAAAATAGTTAAGAGTGCACAAGAGAATCTAGAATAGTTGGGCATAATAAAGAATCAAGAAGGGGTCAAATCTCCTAATTATGGCAAGATGAAATTCAAGAGAGGAAGAAAATCTCTTAAGGAACTTAGAGAAGAAGATGGTAAAGCTCGAGAGCAACAATAAATAAGCCAACTTTTTAACATAGGGGAGAGGAATATCCTTCCCAAGGAGTCATGAAGATCACAATGTGGAATGTTAGGGGTTTAAATGTCCCTAGCAAAAAAAGAATACTAAAACAAAATATAAAATTATTTGAATCTAAAATTATTCTATTACAAGAAACTAAGTTGAATAAGACAGAAGGACTTAGTTTAGGCAAAAAGTTAGGTAACTAGAGTATTATACTGCAAGAATCTATAGGAGCATTCAGGGGATTAGCTGTCATTTGGAACCATAGGAAAATAACATTAGATATATTAAAATCAAAAAATAATTGGATTAGTGGTTTAGTCAAAAGCGTGAATTCAAATCTCAAATTTATTCTTATTAATATTTATGGCCCAGTAAGTAAAATAGGGAAAAAAATTGTTTGGGAAGAAATTAGCCATTTTGTGGAAAATTACAACAACAGTCTAATAATACTAGGAGCAGATTTCAATAATATTATAAATCTGAATGAAAAAATAGGTGGATCTCAATAGATCTCTCAATCCACAAAAGATTTTTTAAAATGGTGTGAATTTCACAACTTGATTGATATACCACTCAACAATGGGAATTTCATGTGGAATAATAAACATAAGGATTTTGTGTATATTGTTGAAAAATTAGATAGGTTTTTTATCAAAGGAGATTTAGAAGTAAATAATCTAAATATACAATCCTTGATTCTTTCGATTGTTGGCCCTAATCATTTCCCTATCACATTTGAACTTTTCAAACCTCACAAACCTACTAGAAATTCCTTTAAATGAGAAAAAATGTGGTCTATAGAATCTGGCTTTCTAAATAATATCAAAGAATGGTGGTCACAAGGTAATTTTGAAGGTTCGAAAATGTTTATTTTTGTATCTAAAATGAAGATGCTCAAAGAAAATATTCTTAGATGGAACAAAGAACACTTCAATAATATTTTTAAAGAAAAATTGGACATTGAAGATAGAATAAAGGAATTACATTTAAAAGTTATTAAGAATGACATGAATAATGATAGTAGAAAAAGAATTTTTGGCTAAACAATAAGATATTTTGACCAAAACAAAAAATTTTGGGAGAAAAAAGTCTCGAGAAAAGTGGTTAGAGGAGGGAGATCAAAACACTAAATATTTTCATAGCTCGACTCTCTATAATAGAGATAAAAGTATAATAGTAAGTATTAGAAATCATGAGGGTAAATCAACTAATAAAGCAAATGAAATTGCAGAAATCTTTGTGGATCACTTTTTAAAAAAAATAAAAAAAATTGAAGGGTCAAACAGAGAAGCTCAAGCTATTTTGCTTGAAGTGATACCTAAACTGGTCACTTTGGAGTATAATAAATTAGAAGAAGTAAGAATGGTAGTGTTCAACATGAATTCAAAGAAATCACCTAGTCCAAACAAATTTTACACATTTTTTTATCAGAAATGTTGGGATATTATTGGTACAGATCCATGGGAGGCAATTGAAGCTTCGAGGAAGGGTGGATCTTTGTTATCCGAAATTAATTACTCCTTTCTCACCCTAATTCCCAAAAAGCCAAAGCCTAAGACTCCAGGATATTTTAGGCCCATTGTATTATGTAATACCATTTATAAAATTTTCTCAAAGATATTAGCCAATAAACTCAAATTAATGCTCCTGAAGATCATTTCTGAGGAACAAATAGGCTTCATACCAGGTAGATCTATTTTGGATGGCATTTTGATCATTTAGGAGATGATTCATTCAGTGCAAAGAATAAAGAGGCATGTATGTTTATGAAGCTTAACATCCAAAAAGCCTATGATATGATAGATTGGTGGTTTCTATGCAAAACATTAGAAGCTTTTGGTTTTTCCCACCAATGGATTAATCTTATTTTCAAATGCATCTCAACTACCAAGATTTCTATCCTTATCAATGGGTCCCTTGAGGGTTTTTTTGAGATTTCAAGAGGAATAAGGAAAGGAGATTCGTTATCCCCATTTTTCTATATCATTATGGCTAAAGCCTTGGGGAGAACATTAACAGAGGCATATAACAAAAGGGAAATTAAAGGTATCACTTTTACTAGTAATATCCCTAACATAACTCATCAACAATATACAAATGACATGATTTTTCTGTGTGAAAGTACTCAAAATGAGGCAATTAATTTAAAGTCCATCATAGAGAAACACATGAAAGCCTCTAGCCAAAAAATGAATAAATCAAAATCGAAAATATTTTTCATTAATACAGATGTCAATGTGGAAAATCAAATATGTCATATTATGGGATACAACAAAGGTTCTTTCCCTTGTAAGTACATTGGTATAGAGCTAGAGAAGGGTGAAAAATTAAGCAAGGTTTGGAATAATACACTGAAGAAATTGGAAGCAAAGATTGGAAGCTGGAAAGATAAATGGCTCATGAAAGTGGGTAAGAGTATTAAGATAAGTTTGGTTTTATTGGCCATTCCTACTTATCCTTTATCCTGCCTTCCTCTCCCAAAGAACCTCCATCACAAGTTTGAAGCTAAACTTAGAAATTTCCTATGGAATGATTGTGAGGAATCTAAAAAATAGGCCCTCATTAAATGGGACAATATTTGAAAACCCAAGGAATATGGAGGGTTATGTATTAAGAACCTTTAATGGAAAAATGAAGTCCTAGGGGCTAAACTAATATGGCACCTATATGTGGAAAGAGAGAAAAAATGGGCCAAGATTTTTTATAATAAGTATCTAAATGCAGAAGATCCCATTTCCATTTTTAGAATGAAGACTCTTCCTAAAGGTTCAAAAAGTTGAAATTTCATGGTTAAGTGTCATCACCTCGAGAGAAAATATCTTACTTGGGATGTTGGTAAGGGCGAAGATGTTCTTTTTTGGGAAGACTCGTGGGATGGACACCCACCAATAGACAACAATCTAGTCCCTAATAACCTTAAAGAAAAAATTTTAGTCGATGGGGTAGGAAAGTAAGTGATTATAAAATAAAGATTAATGCAGAAGATCAATCTACTTGGATCTGGAAATCACTGGAAGACGTAGAATTGGATAGTGCCAAAATCAAGACATATGAAAAAATTATTTTTGCAAGGAAAGTTAAGTAGCTTGAGAGGAAAGACAAACTCATTTGGGTAGCATCAAATGATGGCAAGTATAGTGTAAAAAATGGTTATAAAGCACTGATCAATTCAAAGAGATGGGAAGAGGTTTAAATCCCACTTCAACTCTATTGGGATCTCAGTTGTTTGCAGAAAGTAGACTTTTTCCTATGCCTAGCATTTCAAAAAAAGATTTTGACAACAAATAGACTCAGGAAAATAGGTATTGAAGGGCAGTCAAGGTGTGCTCTATGCAATCATGACAGTGAAAATGTAGACCATCTACTATATAGATCTCCTTAGTCTCAAATCTATTGGGAATGGCTCACTCAAAAATTAGGCTGGTTCTCTCCATTTTCAAAAAAGCTTAATGACTTCCTCAAAGGGTGGCCTTCATATCTATGTAAGGGCATCTATAGTAAACTTTGGAATATTTTTCCCTCTATCCTCATGTGGGAAGTTTGGAAAGAAAGGAACAAAAGAATTTTCAGCGACAGTGAGATTAAAATAGAAGAGTTAATTCAAAAAATAGAACCTAGCATAGTTGAAACTGTTAATTTGCATATCAAGAAATCAAGAATGGAAGAAGGTTCTATTTCTTTTTGGGATGGCGAAATCAAAAAGATTTGGCCCAATCTGATAAATCCTCCTCTCACTTACTTTAAGAAAAACAAGGAGGCAAGGAAACATTGTAAATGATCTCCCCCTTTGAAGGGTTGGGCAAAGCTTGATTTTGATGGAGAAACTAAAGGCAATCTAGGATTAGTAGGAATTGGCTACATCATCAATAATGACATAGGCCAATGGATTGCTAAAAATGCAATGGCCATTAGACCCACTTCAAATAACTTGGCAAAGCTCACAACATTAGAGGGCTATAGATATGTCATTAATTAGGCTTATCAAAACTCATAATCGAAGGTGATTCTCAAATCATTTTAAATGCAATAAGGAACAAAACCACTTCAAATTGGGTTCTCAATTCAATGTTAGAAGAAGTTATTCAAATTTTAGATAGGTTTGAGGACATTAGGATATGTCATATATATCAAGAAGGCAATCAAAAGGCAGTCCTTCTAGCCAATAAAGGGGCTGATAGTGCCAACTTATTGGAATTCAGAGATGGACAATGACTCTTAAGTTTTTTTCTATTGGTTAGATTTTATTTTAATCTAGTACTTATATTCGGTATTAGGCAATAGAAGTATCTCTTAATTTACCTTGCTTTATAGATAATCAGTGAGATACATAGAGATTAGGGGATTAGTAGCTGACATGGTATAGTCACTGAGGTTCAATAAGGGTTTATGGGTGAATTCCTTAGGTCTTCTATCATATTATGATTCCTTTTATTAGGATTAAAAAGACTTCAAGGTATGATGTTAGGATAATCATGTGTTAGGTTTCTTGGATACTACCTGACAAGGTAACCATTATATGGTGAAGGAAGCTTCTTTGATAATTTAGGACTTTCAAGGAACTTCTAGAGGTTTTGGGTTTTGGATCCTTTTAATTTGTCATAGAAATTAGTCACTATCATTCGGTGTTGTTAAGACTGAAGATGGACACTAATAACTATGTATATCACACATCTGAAGCTCGAACAATGGTATTTTTTGGAAATATCAAACCAAAAAGATGGAATAGAATCCTTAGGGTAGTCGAAAAAATGACCCAAATTACAATTAGCAGAGCTATTGGTGAAGGAATTTTTAAGTATGAGTATACCTGGCAGACAAACAACAACATTATAGGCATTTTTATTAGTTGTATGGCTAAAGTAGGGATCAATAAATGGGCAATGGTAAGATTGTGTTTAAATATTTTTTATCCTACTTGGTGTCAAGGTATAGTAGAAGCAATTATGAGTTTGGATGAAGATCTATGTGTGCCCCTCCCTGAGATGTATATGGAGCATCCCCTAGGGAGTCTTATTGTGGCAAATATTCCTAGGAGACCTACTCTAATAATAAGAGATAGGGTTGCTTTCAATATGGCTTGGCCCAAGATGGAATATTGCTTCCATTTCCTCCTAGGATGGAGAAAGATCTTGGTTGAGGCTGGACATGAATGGCACAACAACTATCTTAATCTTTTCAATGCCTACATTCATCCAAGTGTGGGATTTGGCAATTTAGACAGGCTGGAATTTTGTACCACTAATATTGAAAAGACTAGCAAAGAGAGATCCACTTTAAAATTTTTGCCAAATTTTATTGGCAGAAAACTTGAATGATGTTGTGGAAGTTATTATGGTATACTAGAAGAAGTAAGAGGTGTCATGGAGGTGTTGGAATCAAGTTTTGTTTGTATAATGCAAGGAAGAAGAATGGACCACGAAACACAATACCCTTCAAATATAGAGATATGGTGTAAAAGGTTCCTTTTTTGTTTATAAAGCTTAAAGCCATAGTATAAGTCTCTTTAAACATTAATCTAAATTAGTCTCTATTAATTCATACTATGGTTTTGGTTTTAATTAAATTATAGAAACTTGACAATGATATGTAATTGGTAACAAGAAGTTTTGATTTCCTTCATTTGTAAATATGGTGATGTATACTGAGATATCTTTATACTTGGTTTGATTATAGATTAGATAATAATAGGATTGATTTCACATTTTAGAAAAGGACATCTTTTCGTAAACACTCCATATCTATCCATGAGATATGTATCTTAATATAGTTATGGAGAAGTTTTCTGAAAATGTAGAATAAACAAGTATGGTTTCTGATGATCAGGTCTTTTGATTTCATTTCTTAATTTAATTTGTATAAGGATTAGAACCACTAGCATCAAGAAGGGTTCTCTATTTCCATATGCCTTTCCGACAGGGCATGATGGGTTAGGATTCAAAATCATTATTAGCCCAATGCTAGAGATTAAAGCATCTGGGATTGAGTTGTTGAGTTCAGAAGTGCTAATTTGTGATAAGTAGTAATTTTAGTTTTGATAATTCTGATCGAGACTATTTAAAGGTGTTGCTTGTTTTTATGGCATATTTAAACCAACTCATTTGATGTGAACATTTTGCATATTTTTACATGAGTTATGTATCCTAATATAGATATGGAGAATAGTTCTAAAAATGTAGAATGGATAGCATGATTTCTAATCCTCACTTTATTGAATCTCACTTTTTAAATGAATATCTATAAGGATCTTCATCATGCATATCAAGAATGGCTCTATGTTTTCAAAGGCCTTTTCGGTAGGGCATGATGGGTTAGGACTTAGATTCATTTTCAGCCCAATGCCAAATGTTTAAACATCTAGGCTTGAGGTGTTGAGCTCAGAGGTGATGACTAATGCTAAGTAGTAATTTATACAGTTAATGTTAATTCAGTCCCATTTATACTATTCAAGTTTAATTAAAAGTGCTACCTAGTTTTGCCAAATTGAAACTAACCCTACTAATTTTGTTGAGAAAACATAGGTTCCTATTGTCATAGAGGTTTGCACCCTTGTCCAAAGTCTTACCTAAGGACAACCTTGTGAAACATGGAAACAACCTCCAAGGTGTGGGACTTGAACTATGAGGTTGAATCTCCGGAGAAGGTCAGCTTCCTCTTACTATCAGGGTGCACCCAACTACTCTTGGAGAGGAAAAGGGAGAAGGAATGCATGAAAAGAAAATCTACCTATTCTAGTCTAAGGGGTGATGCACCAAAATAGAGTGTTCAAACCAATCTCTACCCATACATACACTATTGAACCATCATGACACCAAAAGATATACACATTCAGACTTGTTTTAACCTAGCAACCACATGCAAATCAGAAAACCCAGATGAATGACACAAGAAAAGAGAAGATTCACTTATATATCATTCATAGGCCAAAAGAGATATAGTCATGTAGGTTGCAGATATCCACAAAAAACCAATGAGAGGCAAATAGTTCTTGCACTTTACATCAATGGCTGAATGAGATAAGGCAGAATGCCATACAGTTCAGAGGCAAAGGGAATTTACACATGAAATTGTAGAGCAATATCAAAGAAGTCAAAGAAAGGTTGACCCTTTCAAAATCTGTAAAATTTTCCTTTATAGCTTAGGCATAACTGAGATGTCTTCTAACTAAAATTACTCTACAACCACTGCATTGAAGTCCCACAGAGAACAATCATGGAGAAAATCTAATCTGGGTATAGATCCAGATGCAATGATATCTGATCCTGGTTGGAACAAAGACCTAAGAAGATAGGAATGATACCATCAAACAGCTCTAACAAGGTAGATGGATTAGATCAGAGGTGGTGGAGTGTTCTTCTATGGGTAGCATTCATTCTAGAGTGGTTGGCATTGATTACAAGGATCAGATCACGCAGGAAAACTTGATTTCCACTATTTCTAGTTCATGAATCACCAGGACCAACAAGTCAACTAAGCTCGGCCACCAAGATGAGCCATGCAGACCAATGATCTTCTATCTTTCTACCACCTTGCAAGGTCTCCTTGTGGTTGACCACATCCAACTAACTAACTACACCAACTCCCCAAAATCCTAACCGTGACAGTCACATAACTGCCAACATCTAACTGTTAATGCCTGGCCACAATATATCTCTCTGAGCTCGTAAGGACACATGTTGCTAAGGTGCTTCCCCACAATTTTTAAAGCCCTCATAATTTCATAATGCGAGAATGCCCTGATTGTTGATCTCTGCAAGATCAACAATTGTGAACGATCCTCAGAAAGCTATGCTTGCCCCCTCAAAATTCTTTCACCCACGAGACACTCAATATCTGACTCAACAACCTATACAAAAAATCAATGTGATGTGGCACCACTTGGCATCAACTAATGACTCACGAAGAGACAAGTCCCATAAGGACACACGGCAGTAAAGCGCTTCCCCACAAAATTTAAAATCCTCGCATCTTGATAATGCGAGAAAGCCTTGACCATAGATCTGTTTGCATTGGACAGTGAGAATTCTTCATGCATCACCTTACAAGAAAGGCGAGCCCATGACTTCATTTGGGATAGGTGTCACTAGGGTGCTTGCCCACAATAATTAAAACCCTTGCACTTCCATCAAGTGGGAAATCGCCAGCCCTTGATCTACTTTGCATCTATGGTCCTTAGAACACGTACCTCTGAACCTCTGCAACCATCTGCAGTGACATCACCTAGACGCGTGTCACCAAAGTGCTTCCCTATATTGTTTAATCATCCTGCAAATCCATCTTGTAGGGAAGTGCCAACCCTTGATTTTGTTTGAATCTAGGTGGTCAGAACTATGCAGAATTGCAAGCCAAGTCAGCTAGATGGTCCAATGAGATGCCTTCATTGCACTCTGACAACTACCACGGAAGACAAGATGTCGATACCTCTTTTAGAAGGGTGGGCCCATGACATCATGCTAGCCACATGTCACATGGGTGCATACCCATAATACTTAAAATCCTTGCATCTTCATCTTGCGAGCATGTGCCAACCATGGATCAGATCACATCAGACGATGGAAGGCACAACTAAGAACATAGGACGCCATGGGACACGTGTCACAAGGGGGCATGCCTACAATTCTTAAAGACATTGTAACTCCATCTTCCAAGCATGCACCAGCCATTGATCTGAGAAGATCTGATAGTGCTCGTAACATGTGTGTCTGAACTTCTACAAATACCCACCCTGATGTCATCCGAACATGCGTCACCAGGGTGCTTGCCTGCATTGTTAGAAAGTTTGTCGGGAAACAATATGCAAGGAAGCGAGTGCCAATAGAATTTCCAGCTCATCTTGCCACCTATCCACCCATTCTACGATGGCCTAGAGAAGATGGACCCACCCGCCACATGTCATAAAGGGGCTTTCCCAACATGTGTAAAGGTCGTGCATTTTCAAAATGCGGGAAAGTGCCCATCATAGATCTGGGCAAGATCTGATAGTGTGGAAAGTTGTAGGCAGACAAAAAACAAGAAAGGAAATAACATAAATTTCAAATGCTTTTAATTTTTGTAATTTCAGGGCATTAAATAATTTAAAAGATGGAAGGTGACCGTTGGGTGCGCTACGTTTGAATTCAAATTTTTTGGCAGGGGCAAAAATAAGTAACAATTCCTATGCTTTTACCTGAATATTAAAGGTAGTTTAATGAGATTATTTAACTAATACATCAATGTTTAGAATCATCTTCAAAAATACAAAGCTTTAGGTATTGCTAGGAAGATATCCAACATTAATAATAGTGATGTTTTAAGGAGATAGTGTAGGTATGAATATAATTATCATAATGGAGGACTTATTTTAAATAATGTAGGAACTATTAGAAGCATTCAATTATTTTTCCAAGGTCACCATTTATTTAAAAAGATGTTTGTAATTTTATCACTAACCATGTTGATTGTTAAGTCAAGAAGGCAAGATTCAGTACTCTACTTAGTAATGCAAGAAGTGTAAAGTGCAAGGGCAAGATTGGCTCAACTAAAATTGGTCACAGTTATTTCCAAGTACTCTTGATGATTGTAGCAATCTATTATGTAATCTTCTCTGTTGTAAGCATAAAATATGATGTAATTTAACTAGGGTATGCCCCTTTTATGATGTAATAATAAAGGATGTTAGTCCCAGGTTAGACTAGAGATTTTCTTCTCCGTTCTTTCCTACCAGTGCCCATTTGAACAAAGAAACTTTGTTGTAAATTATTAATTTGAATTAATAAAGATAATCAAGGCCTTAGTCATTTACCGATAAAAAAAAATGGCCCAATGATGAAAATAAGTTCCTTAACATTCTCTAATGAATGATGAACATAAAATCCTATGTTATAGTTTCTCTATTTCAAGTGCACCTTTGCATTTTCATGTAGCTTGCATTGTTAGAATTCATGTTAATTTGCATTTTTATGCTGCATTATGAGTTTGATAGGGTTTTTTTTTCCTTCATCTTTCTTGTGGACTTTTAATCAACTATGGTCATGTTTTGATCTTCATTTCCTTATCTTCTTTTGTGATCTCAATTAAAATTTTCTATCTTAAACAATTGATTGATTTTGGGGCATTCTCTTTCTTAAGGAAAATTCTCTTTCTTCTCTCCATTTCTTTCCACCTCGTCCAAACTTGTATATTTCATTTTCTTCCAACCCACTTCTTTTCTTCTAGTTCAACCTTGGAGCATAATCTTTCATGCTTAATGCTTTACCTTGGTTTCATGATCCTTATATCTTTCATCTTACATCAAAAACATTATCTTTAGTTTTATTTGATAAAATTTATCAATTTTTTGTTTCTCCTCTATCTCATTTCAATTTCGATCATGACGGGGTAGTACCTATCAAACTCCAATGCTTGATTCATCTTTATCAATCCTATCAATTGCTCCACTTGAGGCAACCTTGTTTGAGATTCTTATCTTGGACATGTCAATTACCTATTTACAGGGGTGTTGACCTTGTCTTTTCAATTAGCTTATCTTTGTCCTAATGTGTTCACATCCATCATTCACATGTCTAGTTTTTTTGTAATCCCAAATTGATCTCACACTTGAACTACATTCTTTGACTTCATGTGTTCCCATTAAGATCACACATTACTCAAAGAGGGGCAAATGTATGCACCCTAAAATGGTCACCTAGACTATGGGCCCCCATTCTTTAATTTATCAAATGATGGAATCAATTTATCAATTTCTTGAATCAATGCCTTACAATATTTTCAATTCAAATTAATTTTCTTGATCAAATCATAATTAATTCAATTATTTCAATATTTCCTAAGGTTTGATCATTTCATCAACAATCTTATTTAATTAAAATCTCTCTTTTAATTAAATAATTTTATCTTATTTAATTAAAATCGCTCTTTTAATTAAATTATCTTATCTGATTTAATTAAAATCTATCTTTTAATTAAATAATCTTATCTTATTTAATTAAAATCTCTCTTTTAATTAAGTAATCTTAACTTATTTAATTAAAAGAAAATCCCTCTTTTAATTAAATAGATAAATCCCCACTTAAAGCTATCTTTTTGATGAAAAAAATAATAAACCAAATAAATCAAATAAAAATAAATAAAGATTCATTTTCTGCACATATTTCTAAGTGATGGGTTTTTCCCTCTCACTTTTCTTTTTAGGGATTTGTCCCACATTTCTCTTAAGGATGCATTCCTCTACACACTCTCCTTTATAAGGATCCCTCTCCTTCTCATTTTTACCGATCAAGATTTTATTGTTATGTTATAGGTTTGGATAGCGATTTTGGAGAAGAGCTTGAGCACTTGAGCTTACATATTGCAACTTCTCTTTTCTTATCTTCTTCTCTCATGCATCCATGGAAATCCATTTAATTTACTCTTGCACTTTCATGTTAGATTACATTTATATTTCCTTTCATAGATTAGTTTTATTTTATGTGTTGTTATCATATAGGATAGCTTCCATTTTCATTTGCATGCATATTTGATGATCATGGAGACTAGCACTCTTTCTTTTCCTCTTTGAATGTCTCATTTTATGGTGTACTTGGATGGACACAAACTAGGTCTAAACTGAAATACTCCATTATAGACCCTTGCACTCCATGAATAGAGAGTTGTGTGTCACCATTTGAGACCTCATTCTTGAGAAATCTTGGATATAATGATTCATATAAGTGTGTCAACATTTTACCACACAATCTCAAGTCCCAAAAAGGTAACAATCCAAGGCTACAAAAAGGTTCTAGGTCAAGGAGTCTTGAAAGTAGTCTACCACAAGTGGTACTATATTCTAGGTAAAGTTTGATTCAAAAGGCAACATCATACATTGGAAACATAGCATGCATATGGGCAAGTGTCACCACATGAGCCAGCTTTAAGGTTACCCTGGTAGTCTTCTCAAGACTCCAACCCCCTAGTGACTCTATGTGGCATTAAAATCCTTTCATGTAGACAAGTTATACTAGTGTAGCAAGGTCACAACCAAGTACCCTCTCTACTCCTACCTAGTCTAGACTAGCACTCGAGGTATGGGCGAGGAACACACTAACTCTTATTAATTAATTTTAAACCTATTAATTTGAATGTTATCACTTATTAAGTCCACCTACAATGGGTTACCCAACCAACTTCTTTAGGGCTTCGGCCCCCATTGCAAGTCACTTCCCAACATTCACCTAGATAACCTACCCTAGGCTCAGACAAATACATCTCATTAAAAGTCACCAAATTCACATCAGTTTTGAAGGAGTAATTAGAATTTGAGAAAAGATCATTACCCAAGAATCAAAAGTATCGCAGTACATGGACTTAAACATAAGATAGGATTTTGCCATAGAAGAGAACAAATTCAAGTTTGACAGAAGACCCACTATTCCCACCTCTAGTAACTAGTCCTAGTTTGGCCATCTACAAGTTTTCCAACCAACCCATCACAAAATAAAACATAGTATCTCAAAAAGAATTTGAAATAAGTGTAGTTAATTGGTCATTTCAATTTTGATATAATTTAAAGAAAATTGTTTTCAATATTATGTTTATATTTTTATCTAACATTAGATGTCTGATAAAATCCTAGATTCATTTAAATAAACAACAAAATATTCTAATTTTAACCCTATAATAAAATGAATATTTCAATATTAACTAATTCTATCATTATTTAATCCATTAAATACACTAAGAGATAACATAAGAGCCTACAACACAATGGAAACTTGTGAGACTCTCATGTGGGAGGTCTTGTGTTTGAAGTTTCTTAACATGCAAAAATAATTAAATGCAACAAATAACAATAATTAATCTACACTTCGGTCATTTACTGATAAAAAAACATAATAATTGAACCCTTTTTTAAAAATGAAATACATATATATTTAAAAAATAAAAATATTACCAAAAAAAATTGTATACCACTTAATACTTAAACACAATTATATTAAATTATAATTACATTTAAACTAACTACATCTATTAAATTAAAATTTGATTATAATAAATTTAAATTAAAATAAAATTAAAATAAAATAAAATAATATAAACTAACTAATTAAATAACATAAATCTTCACCAATTGTTGTGCCTTATGAACCATTCATTAGAAAGCCCTTTGAGCTCATCAATTGATAAGGAGATAATTTCCACAGCAAGTCAAATTGTGATATTGCAATTAGGATTTAACTATATGATTTTTGAGTCAAACTCATTGACCTATGTTTCATGATTAGTGATTCAACATGAATCCATCTCTCATGAGAATAAATGGATCATTTAGCTCTCATTGGATCTAGGTGATGCTCACAGGGGTGAAGCACCAGGACTTCCTGGAAGGTCACCCATCCCAGTACTACTCTAGCTTGAGCACGCTTAACTATGGAGTTCCCTCCATGGTTAAACCCAAATCTTGAAACCTCATTTGCAAAACCTTCACCAAGTGTTGTGCCTTATGAACCATTCATTAGAAAGCCCCTTGAGCTCATCAACTGATACGTAGGAGATAATTTCCACAGCAAGTCAAATTGTGATATTGCTATCAGGATTTAACTATGTGATTTTTTATTCAAACTCATTGACCCATGTTTCATGAGTAGTGATTCAACATGAATCCATCTCTCATGAGAAAAAATGGAACACTTAGCACTCATTGGATCTAGGTGATGCTCAACAGGGTGAAGCATCGAGACTTCCAGGGAGGTCACCCATCCTAGTACTACTTTAGCCTGAGCACGCTTAACTATAGAGTTTCCTCCATGGTTAAACCCAAAGCTTGCAACCCCATTTTCAAAACCTTCAAAAAGTTTTGTTCCTTATGAACCATTCATTAGAAAGTCTCTTGAGCTCATCAATTGATAAGTAGGAGATAATTTCCACAACAAGTCAAATTGTGATATTGTTATCAAGATTTAACAGTGTGATTTTTTAGTCAAACTCATTGACCCATATTTCATGATTAGTAAGTCAAAATGAATCCATATCTTATGAGAATAAATAGAACACTTAGCACTCATTGGATCTAGTTGATGCTCATAGGGGTGAAGCACCAGGACTTCCCAGAGGTCACCCATCCAAGTACTACTCTAGCCCGAGCGTGCTTAACTATGGAGTTTCCTCCATGGTTAAGCTCAAAGCTTGAAAACCCATTTGAAAAACCTTCACCAGGTGTTGTGCCTTATGAACCATTCATTAGAAATCCCCTTGAGCTCATCAATTGTTAAGTAGGAGATGATTTCCACAGCAAGTCAAATTGTGATGTTGCTATCAAGATTTAACTATGTGATTTTTGAGTCAAACTCATTGACCCATGTTTCATGAGTAGTGATTCAACATGAATCCATCTCTCATGATAATAATTATAACACTTAGCACTCATTGGACCTAGGTTATGCTCATAGGGGTGAAGCACTGAGACTTCTCGAGAGGTCAACCATCCCAGTACTGCTCCAGCTTGAGCATCACCCCTGTAATTATCACCTAGATCTAATGAGTGCTAAGTGTTCCACTTATTCTCATGAGTGATGGATTCATGTTGAATCACTACTCATGAAACATGGGTCAATGAGTTTGACTCAAAAATCACACAGTTAAATCTTGATAGCAATATCACAATTTGACTTGCTATGGAAATTATCTCCTACTTATCAATTAATGAGCTCAAGGGGATTTCTAATGAATGGTTCATAAGTAAAAACACTTGGTGAAGGTTTTTCAAATGGAGTTGCACGATTTGGGTTTAACGATGGAGTAAACTTTGTAGTTAAGCACGCTTAGGCTAGAGTAGTACTAGGATGGGCGACCTCCTCGAAAGTCTTGGTGCTTCACCCCTATGAGCATCACCTAGATCCAATGAGTGCTAAGTGTTCCAATTATTCTCATATGAGATGGATTAATTTTGAATCACTACTCATGAAACATGAGTCAATGAGTTTGACTCAAAAATCATACACTTAAATCCTGATAGCAATATCACAATTTGACTTGTGGAAATTAACTCCTACTTATCAATTGATGAGAACAAGGGGCTTTCTAATGAATGGTTCATAAGGCACAACACTTCGTGAAGGTTTTTCAAATAGGGTTGCAAGCTTTGGGTTTAACCATGGAGAAAACTCCATAGTTAAGCACACTCAGGCTGGAGTAGTATTAGGATGGGTGACCTCTTGGGAAGTCCCGATACTTCACCCCTATGAGCATCACCTAGATCCAATGAGTACCAAGTGTTCCATTTATTCTCATGAGAGATGAATTCATGTTGAATCACTACTCATGAAACATGGGTCAATGAGTTTGACTCAAAAATCACATATTTAAATCCTAATAGCAATATCATAATAAGACTTGTATGGGGTAAGTTGCGGGTATTACACAAACCTTATTAGGTAAGTTGAATGCAATTTTTCTCTTACCAATGACATCTATCTTCTTGTGATTTTGAATGTGATGAATAATCAAGTATGTTTAGGGATTGAGATTTCCTTTTGTCTCCATAGTCATGATCATATCATTTCTTTCTTTTGATCCAATTTACCATGAAAGAACCCTTTATTTAATTAGTAACTTTATGGACCATGGATTTATTTGTTCTTAATCATCTCTTTCTCTTGTTCAATCACATTTCTTTCATTTTCATCTGTGTAGTTTCTAAGACCTTGAGTTTACCCTAGAACAAGCCAATCAAAGTTGAAACCAATTATGAAATAGGTCAACCCAACTCAATGTATTCTATAATAGTATGGCCTAGTTTGACCTAATCCCTAGGAAATTTGGTTCTTGGGGCCATTTTTGTCTCAGGACTCAAATTTGAAAATCGGGTGGCACTATCAGCTTGCTTTATTTTTTCACTTGAAAAATAGTATAAAAAGGAAGTTTAGGACCTCTATTTGTATAATTCATCCACAATACATAATCATTACATGTACAGTGGCACTCAAGATACAATATTTTCTAAGGAATTTCAAGAATTCATCAAGCATTCAAGATTCAAGGATCCTTTGTGATCATTTCTTCTTCAAGATCTAGCATTTTGTTGGCCATCAAGTGCCCAAAGATCTAAATTGTGGCATTTATATTATTCTTTTAACTTTTATTTGGTGCATATTTATATGCATGGATCCATGATGTATTTTTGGTAGATTCATTTTATTTGTGGACGTTTCCTACATCCTTTATTATAAGTTCAACATCTACTACATTCAAGCATCACAAAATCCTTATTGACAAAGGTTTTACAAAGCACGGTGAATATTTATATTGCTCTTACTTCCTTGCATGCTTAAAATTTCATTTCATTTCAAGTTTTATTTTTTTAATTTATGGATTGACCAAGGAAATACATTCACTAAAAAATAAAACCAATATTTCTTGCTGGTAGGAGTAGGATATCAAAATTACATCTATAGATCTAAAAACTAGCTGTTGAGAGCTACCAAGAGAAGCTAGGTCAATTTTTTTATAGTACCTTAGGAATATGTCCATATTCTTGTAAGTGTATGGAAAATTTTCTTTAGGTTGACATATTCCTAAAGATTTAGGAAAATTAGGGTTTTATGGGTTTTATGTCCCAATTGCATATATGTAATCATAATTACAGTCATAGTTTCACATCCATGATTCTTCAAAGAGAAAGGGTATCTTTTCTTGCATATTTCAAAGAAATTTCTCCATCCTTTCTTTTATCACTTATCAATTACTTATTTCCAAATCTTAATTGAGCTAATTGCATACGTTTAGTTCCTAGATCCATTTATCTCTTGTCATTAAATCAATTGATTCAATTTAACCTTCACATTGTGCATTTTAAATTTAATAAATATTGTATGAAAGAGGAATTTCTTATTTACTTCCTTGATATATTCTAGGTTTAATATTGGCATCCCTTCATCCTATTTGGGTCATTCTAATCTAACTTGAGATATATTGAGAGTTATGTCTAGAGTTCCCTCTTTTTATTATATTGAATGGCTTAGTGTGAAAGTGGTTAGTTAATAAATTCATCTCTTTTTTTTACATTACTAAATTAATTAGCCTCCATGTTTTACCTAAACAAGTCTTAAGGAATCTATAATGCATAATAGAAGAAAAGTGGTGACTCTAGTAGCAATCAGAATCAAAGGGAAAATAATTCATATCATCCTTACGATTAAAATTATAGAGATCGGAGAGGAAGAGGAGATTTTTGTGGGACATGTTTCCAATGAAAGGAAGGACATAAAGATTATGTATTTTCCCAACATAAAGGCTGGAAAAATAAAATGCTAGACAATAATGTACAAGTTGCATATGTAGATGAAGATTATTAGTTTTCACATTTTGAAGGCATTGAAACAAAATGAGTCCTTGTTACTAGATGAGAAATAATAAATGATGAGAATGATCCTAATGAAAGGAGGATTTTGTGTACACAAGATGTAGCTTGAATGGTAAACTTATTATAAATTTGTTCAACTCCCCCCTCAAAATTTGTGACGAGGGTTCAACCACCTTTTGTGTACTATTAGTTGAGTGGTTGTATCAGGCATCGGTAGATTGGTCTTTTTGGTGCAATAGAAACCCCACTCTAACAAGTGGTATTAGAGTTGGGTCATAGATTCTGAGTTCTTTTCTTTTGTAGCTTCCCCAGTAGAGTCACCATTTTGTTGGTGTTTTAAAACTACTAGGCTGATCTAAAACCCAATACCAAATATAGAAGATAAACTTTAGTCTAAGGATTAGCTACTTCATATGTTCAACTGAAATCTTTTTAGATCCAGACCAACATTAACAAAATCATAGGGATTTTCTATATTTTAGGCTCTACAGGGCCTAGGTGGATGCATATTAGGGATGGAATGATTGGATATTGGATACTTTCTTCACAATTCACTCACTGATATTCTTTTCTTCAAATCCATCCCCTATAGAAGAAATGGTCATAATTCTTCTTGGATTTGTAATAACTTCTTGATTATAGCAGCTAACTATAACACATAGAAAATTGTTGCAAATAAGTGCTAAACAAAAATTTGTTTCTTCGTACAGAAAATAAAAAAGTTGATTTGATTTAAATTTGTTCTTTGTACAACCATATGATCTTTAATAGTTTGCATTTGAATTGATGACTAGTGTCCTATCTATTGGTAGACAGACTCTATCTAGCAAAGCTTTGACCTTATTAATTGCCTTACAATAAATTTTTTGAGCAGTTACCCCTAAATTTCATTCTTATGAATATCCCTTTCATACACTAGGAAACCCTATCAATTCAATGAAAGAATTTACTTAACTCCTTGAACTAAAAGTAATCAATGAAAAGACATACAATCCATCCAAGTTGCATTAAAATGAAAGAACCTTGTTCATTCAATCTCAAAGTTATAAACACATGGAAATGGAGACAACATTCAAAGAAACAATTATTATAGAACATTCTTTTTGTATTAATTTCCCTTGAAAATCATACAATACTAATATAATACTCAAACATAACTCAAGATATGAAAAACTGTCATTCAATGTTCACTTATATTCTTAGGCTTTCAAACTAAATACATCACAAAAATTGACACAAAGACTAACTGGACCCCCTACAAATAGCATAACACTAAAAAATTATATAGATTTTAGACCTCAACACCACATCTTGGAAATCATTTTATAGGAAGGATTGCAACAAGCTTTAGATGGGAGGACACATGTCAAAATTTTATTGGGAAACAAATACAAAGATATTTTATCTTCTGTTACAATACAAACATTCTTTGTACTTGATCAATATTCTAGATGTAGTTGCAAAAATGGTAGGTGGCATTCTCAGCAAGTGTCTTGAGCATCTTTCTATTGGTCTTCAAGATTTTTTTGCTTTCTTTGCCTTATTTGTATTCCTTTTTCCTCGAACTACATCCTAATTGCATGCTTACACTTACCTAATCACTGTCACTGAATGGTAGGGCCTTGATATCTGCAATAACCTCTCATATGGCAACATATATATCTATATCTAGCCAAGCTGCATCCCTAACTACATTTAATTCTTTGAGGCACTTGTTCTACTTAGCATCTATTATTGCCTTAACCTCAATAGTTATCTTTGACATCTCTAACTCTATCTTGTATAGCATATCAATCATATCATACACTACCATCACACTTGCTTCATTATTTCAATAGGCCAAGAACCTGGGATGATCTAGAATATTATCAAAAGAGGATGACCACTCTACCTAGTCTTTAATATTTCTATCACTATCCAAAATTGTGGGCACAAAACTAGGTGTTCATGCAGCTATTGCTTTCATCTTATTTTGAATTTGTTGCAACTTGCCAACAAAGAAACCATTTTAATCCTTTACCCTATTGATCATTTTTATGTTATTTATAATTATCACCTTTGGAAAATATTTCTTTTGAGCCAATATAGGTATCGTACTATCAAAGAATGTAGAATAAGGACCCCGTGTGGTGAAGAGAGGAGATAATAGGGCAACTACCTCTGAACATGTGTATTTTTCTTCTTACAACACAAGATAGTTGCTATGCACATTCTGGGAGACCGGTTTTAATGCATTTAATTTGTGAAACACCAAGTTTTTAATGGTTCTAACTTCTATCTCCATGCCTGATTCCAAATCCTCTTCTTCATCAACTTCCATTACTTGGCCCAATGCCTCCCTTATTTTAGGTACATGGCCCTCTATTTGCACACCTTTATCTTGGATTTCTATAGCTGATCTGACAATATTATTTAGTACTACTATTTCATTCTTCAATTTGAGGGTTTTCTATTCCAAAACATATGTCTTCTTCATTTCTTCCTTATAGTGCCTCGTACTCTTGATGAACCTCTCATAGGCTCCCACTAGTTGTGCTTGCAGGACATCCATTTTGTTCTTACCCAACAGAGCCACTGAAGTGTGTATTCCATAAATTTAGATGTTGGAGGTGGAGTGCACATTCCAGATTATCACATTTCTCCTTAGGGACTCCTTGATTTCCATTAAGGTAGGCTTTTGATCCTCTGGAGCTAAAATCCATATTGCCATTGTTTGAGCATCAATATTATATGCTCACCCTCTTAGTTCTCGAAGCTGATTTTCATCTTCAAATGAAATAGATTTATCTTGTCTTCTCATTTGGTCCAGTAGGAAAGAAGAACTCATGTCCCATCTAGGGGAAATAATCATTCCACTTCTTCTCACCAATTATCTTATTTATTCCATGGTGAACATTTCAGTGGAAGGATCATATTCTTGTAGCTTTTGAACTAATTGAAAAACTACCTCATCAGAATCACCTAGTTTCATGTACAAGGACAATTCATTTTGTTTCAATTTAAACAAGAAGATTTTGAACTCTTTAGTTTTGATGAAATTTTCATCACTCGTGAACTCATTTACTTCTATGATTTTTTCATAAATCATTTGGGTTTGGAGTTGTATCTTCTTTTCCCTTTTCTCATCCTTAAAGGCATGATCTATCATATACCTCCTCCTAACATCATCAAAGTATTCACTACCCCTTCACAGAATTTGTAAGGCCTTTTGCTAAGCCTTTCGTGGTATTTCCACCATCTTTTATTTCTTTTTTCTTTTTTCTACCCACTCTAAACTCTATGGTATGTCCTCTTCATCCTTACTAACCTCAACAACAATGTCCTCATCAAAGAAATAAGGATCAACTCTCTTTGTGATTGCTTCAAGAACTTGGGCTAATATCTCATAAAAAAATTTGACACATTCATCTAATCTAACCTAGTAATCCATTTCAACATAGAATCCCTTAAAGGATGGATCTTCTTTTTTCATTTCCTACTCAAAACTGACAACATCACTAAATTTTATCATCATTTCTCTACAAATGTCCTGATTTAGTCTATCAGTAATGACATCCTCTTCCCACATAGGTTTTGTAGGAGGTAAATTGTATCCTCTCATGTTCTCCAAGGCATGTTTGACTACATTGCAGGGGTCATATGTTCTAGCTGGTCTAGTTGGCAATTTGTAGCCTCTCAGATAGGCATCGTTTTCTTTAGTATAATTGTTCCCAATTTCAATATCCCCTACCTTAGTGCATCTACATAGAAATGTTCCTTTCTTGACAAGTTTTCCAAGATATTCTTTTTTTAG
Source organism: Cupressus sempervirens (assembly GCA_028749045.1). Lineage (NCBI taxonomy): Eukaryota > Viridiplantae > Streptophyta > Pinopsida > Cupressales > Cupressaceae > Cupressus > Cupressus sempervirens. The sequence goes on from CM053787.1 coordinate 330,111,452, forward strand.
TGAAATTAATTGCCAAAATACTTCTACAAACCCTAATCTCTCAAGGACATATTTGGGTAAAATGTGAGGAGGCTGAGGGCATCCATATTATCTAATAATAGTGTATTCCTCAAATAGAAAATAACTTCCCCAATCATGTGTCAATTTTTTACCAGCATCAAAACACATTTTAGGTTTAATAACTTTTCTAACACTTCTAGAGATTCTTTCATTAGCCAATCCTATCATTTTTAAAATAGGATGCACAAAACCATTATAAAAGGAAATAACATTTGAGTATGGGTAGAACCTTTTCCATACCCTTGTCCACCTCTTTACTAGTAGTCTTTCTCCCCATTCCTATGTGGATACAAAGAAGCTCTGATCAAAAGAATCAACAATCTTGAACAAAATTAAATGCATGACCATTGAATAATGATAGAACCTTAAGTTCTCCAAATGTCCTTACTAAGCAGTAGTGATCTCCTCATGGATCTTGTCAATTGTGTATGTGACATAATCATATCCAAAATTGGTATTGCATTCTTGAATGTTCAAATCTATAACATAATGTCCCCCTAGGGCATTCATGGTTCCATCTTAATCTAGGACCTTGTTCAGACCAAAGAAAACATTCTAGAAATACCTCTAAAAGAATTCATGAGGCATGATCTTTTCTACTTCCTTCTTATTTGGAAATTTCTCCCTTCTCTTTATGGGAGATAGGGATGTGCCTTGTCATTGCCCATCCCATATAAAAATTCTTCTGGTCCTTTAAATTCTTAATCAAGTCATCAATGTCAATAGGCAATGACATTGGGCCTTCCAAATCAAATGCCTCTATGAATGTCTCTTTGTCTAGGGATAAGAAAATGCTTTTTTCTCTTTGATTGAAAAATGTGCTGACTAGATTGTAACACTTGATTAAGGCCTTCACTAGGTCCATGTGCACAAAAACTTTTAGCACAATCAGTTTACCCAAATTTTTTACCCAAGGGTTACAAACTAGAACCTTTTCTATTCTATTCTTGTAGAAGAACCATAATAACTCATATCCATTTCTATCTAGGACCTCTGCATCTCTATAGAATGCATATGGATCTCTAAAAGCGTGATCATTCACAACTTGTGCATTAGTAGAACTAGATAAAATATGTATCCATTCTTCAATGTTGGTGTAAATAAGTATTTACTTATTACACTTTACTTAAGTTTACTTAGGTCAATGCATTATTTTATTATTTATTATTTTGACATCTAGGATTTTGTTTACTCTTATGAGTTTTAATTTTGACAACACAGAAGCAAGCAACTCTAATTCAACATATGGTTTCTAGAACACTGGAGTTTTCATAATTAACTAAGTTATCATGTTGACAACATAGTTATTTGCACTCCTATTTTAGCACATGGTGTCTACAACATAATTTTGCATGCTACACCTTTATAGGCTTATCCTCTCATCATCGCACTTACTCATGTGCTTAATGGAGTATAATCCACTAGTGGTGGACATGTGCCTTGCTATAAGACTTATCAGTGTGCTGACTCCTAGACATTCTAGAAGCATTCTAGAGGCATTTATTTTCAAGCACTCCTAGTGTGAATGTATAAGATTGAACATTGAATGACAATAAATCCATTTTGGATATTGTTATTCTGATTATACCTTGGTCTATTCTTGTGCTTGTGCTCGAGTTCCTTGATCTTAGGTGATTTTTTCTTGATGAAAATTCTTACATGGTATTAGAGCTTTACCAAATTATTACATGGTATCAGAGCTAAGGGAAATTCTCTTCATAGATTCATTCGAGACCATTCTTGTTTCAACACCATGACCTAGATCCAGAGTATCGCAATCATTAGGAGCATCTAGAGCCAAAACAGACCTTGCCATTGCATTTAAAATGTCAATTCTGTAAAAATTTAACTATAAATTTTTCTATATTGGGCAATAGTCAAAATTGAGGCAATTTTTTTTGCAAATTGGAACTTGAAGGCCTGATTTGCAGAATTGGTATGATAATTTTAGATCTCTAAATTTAATTTTGAGATTTGCATATTTTATTATTTCAATCTTTGCAATTTCTCTGCATTATTTTTTGGATCTACATATTTTTTTTCAAAAACAAACTGGCCATCAGGCCAGTAGGAGAGATTTTTTTCAGACAAGATTGGTGCTTGCTAGTGCAAATCAGATATTGGCATCATATTTAGAAGGTCAAAAAGCCCAAAATTGACTTTTGTTTCACCAAAATCAAACATCTAAGATGAAATCTAGAGTCAATTAATTTTTGGAGGTGCGACGGTGGTGATTTAGGAAAAATAATAACAAAGGTGATTTTCAAACAGCAATATCTCCCTCATACGGACTCCTTTTTGCAAGCAATTTTTTGTTTTGGCATAGAATTTCATGATGTACACATTGGTGCAAGATGTTTGAGCTCTCTATTCTTGAATTTTTCTACAAGTCACAAATCTCAATTTTTTCCACTTTAAATGCTCAGTACGGGCTCATCTAGACACATAATCAAGTTCTATTTTTTTTGACAATGCATAATGTTTTGTCTACTTTCTAGATCTTCAATCAAATTATATGTTTTTTTGGATAGAAATATTGCTTTCACAAATAGGCCCTAAATTGGCTATTGTAATCACACTACATTTTGGGGAGGGGGGGGGGGGGATTTTTTTTTGCATTTTGGGGGGTTCATTGATTAGTACATCATGGATGAGGAAGATTTAATTACCTTGACAACACAAAACTATAAACAATGGAGTCAATTGGTTCTCACTTATCTTAGTCAACATAATGCATTGCCATATGCGAAAGGACTTTCATACAATGTGACACTAGTTCCATCATTTGTCATGTCCTCTTTCTACATATGGATATAGAGGTTATGGATTCACTTGATAACATGAAGTCAACTGATTTATATGATATTTGGATATATCTTTGGGAGATATCTGGAGATCCACATATTCCTCCATTCCCAAAAGATCTTTTACCTCTAACTACAGTTGCATCCTCTCCAGATGAGATCACACCTTCTAATGCTCTTATTGCTACTATTGATCTAGTTCCAGCCATAGCTACTTCTGATTCAGTGCAATAGGAAACACCATGTCTTTCTACTTCAACTTCATGGGATGACTTCCTTCTAGATATTGCAAAGTTGTTCGTGGAGTCTTACATTGAAGATGTGGGAGACGTCATTGATGAAATTCACCTTCTCTTTGTTGAGGCAAATACTTCATCCATTACCATAGTGATAGATTCATGTACTTCAACACAACAACGTACACCTTGTCTTCCAGCTCCAACATCAATGGATGACTTCTTGACAGATATTTTAGGTTTGTTCATGGAGTCACACATAGTAGATTTGGGAGACATCCTTGATGATCTACATCTTCTATTTGATGAAGCAAAATCTTCTTCAGTTGTCATGAGGTCTCACTCTGACCCTCCTGTCTATTCTCTACATGATTAGTCTTCATAGGTTGATATGACTGTGGATCCTTATGTACAGCAGTTGTAGTCCGAGTCTCTTTATCATTTAAGGAGACACATGGTTCTTTGGGATAGGTTATATATCCATCCTTGCTAGATTACACATGTTCTTTTACCAGTTTTGGAAGGGGCAACCATCAACATCAACATATGGAAAGTTAAGGAGGTTTTAAAGACACCATTCATCATCAGGATTCTTTCTATACATAGGGGAAGCATCTCATTTGTACCTCTACCATTGTTTCTTCCAAAGGGGAGGAAAATTATTTAGTATTCATGGATTAGCTTCTACATTGCAGTAGCTCTCACTGATTGACACTCTACATTTAAGTGTGGGGACTACGTTGTCTCCTTTCTTCTTCTCTCTTATGGGGGGACCTTTTCCTCTGTTGGGATTGTGTTCTTCTCATACTTCTCTATTGTATATACTTGATGTATGTCGTAACGGAGGGGTCTTGATTACTCCATCCATCCATGCATCTTGTTTTTTCATCTCTCTTTTGCGGGAGGGTTTTTCCCACGAGATTTTCCCTCTTTATGAGAGATTGCATTGCATTTTGTACATAGGAACCTAACATGGCCTAGTAGTCAGGACCCATCAAGCATTTTCATCCTAGCTTTCGTAAGCTTAAGTGCATTCCCCTAAGTTGCACTTAAGGGGGGTATTTGTGTAAATACGTATTTACTTATTACACTTTACTTAAGTTTACTTAGCTCAATGCATTATTTTATTATTTATTAGTTTGACACCTAGGAGTTTGCATACTCTTATGAGTTGTCATGTTGACAATACATAATTAAGCAACTCTAATTCAGCATATGGTGTCTACAACACTGGAGTTTGCATAATTAACTAATTTTTAATATTGACAACACAATTATTTGCTCTCCTATTTTAGCACATGGTGTCTACAACATAATTTTTTATGCTACACCTTTGTAGGCTTATCCTCTCATCATCATGTGCTTAATGGAGGATGATCCACTCCTAATGGAAATGTGCCTTGTTGTAAGACTTATCAATGTGCTGACTCCTAGACATTCTAGAAGCATTCCAGAGGCCTTTATATTTAGGCACTCCTAGTGTGTATGTACATGACTGAACATTGAATGACAATAAATCAATTTTGGATATTGTTATTCTGGTCTATTGTTGTGCTTGTGCTTGAGTAGCTTGATCTTGGGTGATTTTTCCCTAAAGAAAATTCTTACATGGTATCAAAGCTTTACCGAATTCTTACATTGAACAAATAAACTAGGGCTTTTCGCCTATGATGCAAGTTCTTCAATTATTGCTTGTGCAATCAATTCTCCTTCTCTCTGAGTCATTTCTTCATAACAATTCAATCAACCATGTATGTTATATGTTGGATAATCAGTTTAAAACACTTTGCAACTCAATTTTTTCTCTAAAAACTCAAAAAAATTTATAAATGATAATGAAAATCTCCATGTCCTTCAAAGTTTAACTATCTTTGCAACAGGAGCATGGCATTAGTGTCATTTAAAATTAGCACACTTCAAAACCTATCAATCCTTGAAAAGCTAGAAAAATTTATGATTTTTCATATTCTGTAGTTCCATCTCATGTTTGTTTATCCAGCTCAAACATAGCCATTGAAAATTGCTTTATGATTTCACAACTAAGAGTTGGGATGATGTGATGACCACTTTATAGCTCCTAATACTCTTGACAGCTTCGCAACCCAAAAGGTACTCAAATATTTCTGCCTTGTGACCTTGTGATGATTTTTTGAAACTAATCATTTCCTTCTATTCATAGTATTACAACTTGAATTCCCTTAAGCCAAAAATGACTTGCAATCTTGTGCTCTCCACTCTTTCACCTCTTTGCAACAATAACTTGCATGCCAACACTAATCAATCTGACACTGTGATAAGTTTCTTAGAAACCTTTTCTCTCCTTCACATCATTCAACATGGTTATGTTGGATACAATTGACTAATTGTGTGTTGTCCTTAATGTTACAAAAATGTCATATCAATTGTCATTCAGTGCTTATCAAGCTCACTTGGTTAGTAAGACAATTTTCCATGTCTACCGAGCATTCCTGGAGATTACTTTACAAAGACAATGTCTACTAAGCTCACTCAGGCATTGAAGGAAATTATGATAGAAAGTTGTGTTAACCGAGTTCTCATTGTTAATGAAGGAAAGTTGGTTAGAGTTAGTATAAATTGAGTTACCTCAATTACCAAAGGACTTTGAAAGTTCACAGTGTTAACCAAGCTTCTATTGTTTAACAAAGGAAATCATTTCAGGACTAGTGTTTACCGAGCTAGGTCAATTATCAAAGGATTTTGTTGATTTGGGATATGAAGTTTATTTATTTCAAGCATTAATTCCAACTGACTATGGTAATGATTATTGGTCATTGTAATTTTTATTGAGCCGACTTGACAATCTAAAAAATATAAATATAAGGTCAAGTTGTGATTTTTAGTAGTATGCAAGTGTATTGATTGATTGAGAAGGAAAGTGTGTGAGTGAACTTCAAGGATCGTTAGATATCCTTCTGGAGTAGGAAAGTAATATTCGATCAAGAAGGATCAAGCTTTTGTGAAATAGAACAGAGATCTATAATCAGCAATTTAGTTGCATCTCAATCAGGTCACTTCATTGTTACTTTCTTACCATTGTAGCAGTGATCCAAAATCTCTTAATAGAATTGGTTTAATAGCCAGTTGTAAATCCTCTAATAGGGTGACAGTTCCATTGAATTTTTTAAAGACCTCTTACAAGGCCACTCCTTACAAGGTGATTAAAACCTCTAACAAGGTCACACCTAACAGTGTGTTTTGTAACCTTTAACCAAGTTGGCTCCTAATAGGGCTCACTTCAGAAGAGTGAAAAATAGTAACTAATTACATTGGTGGTTTTTCCCATATTGGGTTTCCATGTTAAATCTAGTGTCTCTTGTGTTCATTTCTTTTCTCTCATGTTTGCAAACTATTACTATTGTTGGTAGATCTGCTAAAGTAAAACATACTCTGCATTTACCAAGTTACAACATTTTCTATATGGTTACTGAATAACAGTAGCAATCAATTTTATTGTTAACATCTAAGGGATTTGAAATATTTAGTGGTAACTGATTCACCCCCCACCCCTTCTTAGTTACTCTATCTATTTCCAACAATTGGTATTAGAGCTTTTGGTTCTTGCAAGAAAGGTTTCAAGGACCTAAGCTAAAGATCAAGATGTCTTACAAGATAGAAATTCTAAAGCTTAAATGAGACAACTTTTCAGCATGGCAAGGACTCATGAGACTTTATCTGCCTTCCATTAGTGATTCAGGATTGAAATGCCTTGATGAAGAATACACAACTCCTACTAGTACATTATCTATTGGAGATATTGCTGAGAAAAAGAACCATAACACCATGATGATAGATATTTCATCTACTCTTAGCTATGATGAGTTTGATGAAATCAAGGATTGCAAAACTACTTTTGAAATGTGGAATAAGCTAAAGGACATCTATGGTGGTGATGACAATGTGAAGAGAGCCAAAGTAGAAATCCTTAGAGGATAGTTTGATTAGATGAGAATGAAAGAAGATGAAAATGTTGTCGAATATGTGGAAAGAATCAAAGCCAGTGTCAGTGCAATTAGAGCATCTGGAGGAGAAATCAAGGAAGAAATTGTTGTAAGTAAAGTTCTCAAAACATTGCTTCCTATCTATGTAATTAGAGTATATGCTATTCAAGAAAGAAGGTGTGAGACAAATCATAAGATAACTTTGGATACCTTAATAGGAAGATTGATAGCTTTTGAGCTAGACAACTATGACAATTACGTTCCAGCTTTCGAGAATATTGAATCTACATTTAAGGCCAAGCTTTCACTTAAGAAGAAAGGAAAGAAAATAAAGGAAATTTAGTCAAAAAGTGAAGAAGAATCAGAGGAAAGTTTTGATAGTGATCTTGAAGTTGTTGAAACTTTACTTGCAAGGAAATATATTAGAGGTAGAGTAAAATACAAAGGTAAAGTTCCCCTAATCTATTTTTCATGTGAAGAGCTAGTCATATTGCTGCCAAGTGCCCAAAAAAAGATAAGGATGAAAAGAAGAGTCAGAAGTACAAAGACAAAAGGGTTTTCAAAAGTCATAAATCATACAAGGAAAAGGGTAAGAAAACTTGTTCTATGGCTAAGGATTCTGATAATAGTGAAGATGAAATAGTTTACATTGTTGTAAAAGATGAATTTGATGATGAAGAAGATAAGATGGTACTTATCTTTCATGTCAATAAGAATGATACATGCATCATAGATAGTGGATATTCACATCATATGACTGGAGACAAAAAAAATTTTGAACACTTTGAAGACTATGATGGTGGTAGCGTAAGGTTTGGAAACAATCAACCTTGTTGTATAAAAGGGAGAGGCTAAATCTCATTAACCAAAGAACTTGTATGTGACAATACCTATTGGTTGAAGGACTAAAACATAATCTGTTGAGTGTGGCACAGCTTATCAACATTGGATTCAAGGTAGAATTCATGCATGGCAAGGAAAGACTACTAGATGACAAAGGAAAACTAATTCGATCAGGCAAACAAACAAAAGGTAACCTATTTTATCTTGATCTTGGAAATTGCTCATGTTTTATTGCTCAAGTTGAAGAAAGTTGTTTATGGCATAGAAGGTCATGTCATGTAAATTTCGATAACTTGGTGAAAATAAGAAAATTCAAGAAAGTAAGAGGTTTCCTAGTTTGAAGAAACTAGATGTTGGTCTATGCAAGAACTATCAAATTGGAAAAATGGGAAAGACTAGTTTTAAAAACAAAAACTATCAATTTGAAGATATCTTGGAAATTGTGCATACTTATTTGTGCGGACCTATTGGAGTAGAATGCTATAGTGGAGAAAAATTCTTTGTTATTTTTGTTGATGATTGTTATGTATTTAAGAGAGAAGTCAGAAGCATTTGAGAAATTCAAATGGTATTTAGTAAGAGTAGAGAAAGAAACAGGGAAAATACTGAAATGTTTAAGATCGAGCAGAGGTGGTGAATTCATCTCCAATGAATTCAACAACTTTTGCATTGAAAGAGGAATTAAAAGATAGGTATCAGCCCCTAGAACTCCTGAGCAGAATGGTATAGATGAAAGAAGAAATAGATCTATCATGGATTGTGCAAGGACTCTAATGATTGAAAATAATGTTGCTATCAAATACTGGAAGGAAGCTATCATCACTGTAGCTCATACTTTCAATTGAGTATAGTTGAAGAAGGATTCATATAAAACTCCCTATGAATTATGGTATGGCTATAAACCCAATCTAAGCTCCCTGAAAGTATTTGGAAGTAAATGTAATATCTTAAAAGAATCTAGAAAAGGAAGATTTGATGTAAAAAGTGATGAAGGTATATTTCTAGGATACTCCAACAAAAGAAAGACATATAAATGTTTAAATTTGTCTACTCACAAAATCATAAAAAGTGCACATGTGAGAATTGATGAATTTGTAGAAAAGGTTGAAGAAGAAAGCAAGAAAGAACCAGAAGACTACATAAGGTTTCTCTACTATGAATCTAACATGTTTCCAAGTATATTTGATAATAAGTAGACTACATCTACCAAGCCCAATACAATTACTGAGTCACAAATAGTTCAAACCAAGTCACAAGAATCCAAGTTACAGTCTAAAGCTACCGAGCCAATTCCTACCAAGTCTAAAGGATCTGAGTCGTAGACAGAAGGACCCAAGTATCAAGTTGAAATTCAAGAGGAAGACAATGTAATTCATTCAAAAGCCAAGGAACTTGTATTAGCTAAGTATGTTAGAAGGCATCATGCACCTGATTAGATTATTGTAGACAAAATAGAAGTTACTATGACAAGGATTAAGCTAAAAGGTACATGTTTACTTGTTGAATTTAAACCTAGAAGTGTTAAAGATGCATTGGAAAATGAAAGTTGGATTGAGGCTATGAATGAAGAAATTGAACAAATAGAGAAGAACAAAACCTAGAGTCTTGTACCTAGGGCCAAAGACAAAAATCTAATTGGCACATAATGGGTCTTCGGGAATAAGTTGAATGAAGATGATAAGGTATCAAGAAACAAAGTTAGATGGTATGTAAAGGCTACTCTCAAGAAGAAGGCATTGATTATGGTGAAGCTTTTTCTCCTGTTGCAAGATTGGAAGGTGTCAAGACCTTACTTGCATATGCAACACATAAAGTATTTAAGGTATATCAGATGGATGTTAAATATGCATTTCTCAATGGTATTCTTGATGAAGAAGTCTACATTCAACAAACAGAAGGTTTTGTTGATCCAGACAAAAAGGACATGGTCTACAAATTACACAAAGCATTGTATGGTCTGAAACAAGCTCCTAGAGCATAGTATGAGAGGTTGCACAACTATCTTATACAGATTGGTTTCCAAAGAACTAATGATAACAATAGTTTGTATATCAAGATAGGACTAGATAACAGGATTTTATTGGCAAAATATTTGTGGATGATAATTTATTTACAGGGAATGATGATCTATGCAAAGAATTTTCAAAGCAAATGAACAAAGAATTTGAAATGTCTATGTTTGATGAGATTCAGTTCTTTGTTGGACTTTAGATAAAGAAAAGCATGAATGGTATCTACATTACTTAGTCTAAGTATATCAAAGAGATACTCAAGAAATTTGGTATGGAAGATTCAAAACCAGTTGGAATCCCCATGTGTACTGGATTAAAACTTACCAAAGATGATGACTCAAAAGAGGTAGATCAGACCTTGTATAGATCAATGATTGGAAAATTATACTATGTAATTCATACAAGACTTGATATTGCTCTTACAGTTGGTATAGTGGCAAGATTCCTAGGTAAACCTAGAGAAAATCATATGATGGCAAGCAAAAGAATCTTAAGATATTTGAAAGGCACTAAAGACTATAGTTTATGATATAAACATGGAGGAAATCTGGACTTAAAATTATTTATTGATGTTGATTAGGTAGGAAATATTGATGACAAAAAAAGCACAAGCGATGGAGCATTCTTTCTTTTTAAAAGGTTGGTATCTTGGATAAGCAAGAAGCAAAATTGCACATCCCAATCCACAGCAAAAGATGAATATGTTACAGTAGGAGTAAATTGCTCTAACATTTTATGGTTTAAACAATTGTTGCAAGCTATGAAGGTTGAAATCAAGGAACTAGTTGTCATGTTTTGTGATAATAGAAGCGCAATTAACATATCAATGAATCCAGTGATGCATTCCAAAACGAAGCATATTACTATAAAATATCATTTTGTCATAGAACTAGTGCATGACAAAGAAATTAGATTGGAATATGCCCATACAAAAGAACAGATTGTAGAAATATTTACCAAGTCATTACCTAAGGATGCATTCATGTATCTAAGAGGTAAGTTAGGGGTCATTCCCCTATTTGGAGCTCACTAATTAAACTTTTAGTGATGCATCAATAGGAACCAAGTTGAAGATCTATTAGTTGATGTAGCATAGTCAAGGGAATATTCCATATGAATCAGCTCTCAAGATACATTGATACTAATTTGGTATGTGTTGTCTTTCGCAAGTGTTGTCAAAGAGGGAGAAGTTTACTTTCATATCTTTCTGAAATTTGTTTTGAGAAAGAAGCTATGTAATTCCTTCATAGAGGGAGATTACTACATAAAAGAGAAGTTTGAGGTATAAAATTTAAGAGGGAGAAACTTTCTATTAGAGAAAGTCTTGTTTTCAAATTTCATTGTGCTATGACATGTTGTGTTACCATCAATGCCAAAGAGGGAGATTGTTGGATACAATTGACTAATTGTGTATTGTCCTTGATGTTACACAAATATGATATCAGCTATTTGTCAGTGCTTACTGAGCTCACTTTCTCAGTAAGATAGTTTTCCATGTCTACTAAGCATTCCTAGAGATTACTCTGCAAAGACAGTGTCTGATGACATGAAGAAATAGAAGTTTTATTAGCCCTTTTTGTGAACATTTGTCTAAAACATACTGAACTTTATCATCCTTTAGTATAAATGTTTTGAACTTCTGATGTATAAAGTATGGACATAGGGCATAAAATGATAATCAAAATTATATTTAAAAATGGGTTCATTTTGTAGTAAAAATCTTTCTTCATGAATGTTTGATATGGGTAGATCTTCCTACAATTGAAGAGATTGCAAAAACTATTAGGTGAATAATTAATGCCTTTTCTTTATAAACTAATAAATGAAATAAAATGTTTGCGGGAAGTCCCGTGTGTATTAAATGTTGATCGTAGGATACAAGCTGAGTAGGAGTTAAATGAACTACAAAGGAATAGCATTAAACCATTGATGACATTAAGGAGAAGCGTTATGACACCGTTGCAACTAGAAGACTTGGCAGCAAAGTCAAAAGGGACATGTTTTAATGAATAACCAAGCGAGACCTGATAAAGTGGTCGAGCAAGGAAGTAAGCATCAAAGAAATCAATTAAACATGCAAAGCACGATACCTAGATTTTTGGAAAGCTATTTGAAGACAGATAAATGAGCAAATCTAGCATTTTTTATGATCTCTATACTTGTGGGAAATTTAAGGGAGAATTAATGTCTTTCCAATTGCATGTTTGCATTCTTAAAGTTGTAACTAATTTTCCTTCTTGAGGAAGTTGTAGTTTTAGAAGTTTGTTATTCTTCCCTATAAATAAGACCTCATCTATATCTATGAGGTTAAGTAGTGAATAGATAGATAGAGTTGATAGACATCTTACTATTTTTCCTAAGTTATTGTAATACTGCATATTTGATGAATACATGCCTTTGTTGAGTTTCTACACTTTTATCTGAATTTGTCTTTCCTTCATTCTTTCATGGGGGCCCACATGCAAGGTGGAGTTTTACTTAAGTAGGATTTAAACTCAGTTTTCTAAGTTAAAGTTAAAACTGTTGTTCCTATAGCCACTAAAAATAGAACCAGTCACTATTCCTACAGCAGTAGTTGCATAGATGTATGGCTAAATAATTAGAATTTCCTTCCAAGTATTTGATATTCATCTTTCCTTTGGATAGACTAGATTTCCTTAACGGTTATTCCATTCAAAGTAGTAGTGGGTTTTAGTGAAAACTAGAGCATATACTTTGCAGACATCATCTCAAGTTCACGCTCTCGGATTGACATTCAATGAAAATCAACATAGTAATTTTGTGGTAACAGATGTCCAATCCTACAACTAAAAAGGTGCTATATTGATTAGACATATTTATGGCACCGTTGTCGGGGATGGTGTCAGTCTAGTCTTTACTATTGAGTCATTTAGTTTCATTTTTAGCTTTCTTGCATGCATAGAAGAAGAGATCACTTTGGAAGATTTCTTCCCAACTTCAATCAGGAAGAACCTTTTTATCCTAACTCTGAAGAAAGAGGAGAGAGAGAATAAGAACTGTTTGAGAATGTATTTGCAGAAATATCAAAACAAGTACAATCACCAACCACATCTAAAGAATCTTTTCATTTGAATAATCTTTTTGCTAAGCTAGAATATCAAGATAATCCATTAGCTCTAGTCATTTATCAGCCACCACTAGGACATCTACAAATGGTAGCAGCTCAACCTACCTTTCCCTTTCCAATTCCTCCTCAGCAGGGTAATCAAAATTTGAAAAATATACCCTCAGTTGCCTTACCTAAATTCTATGGCCTTATTACTGAAGACCCAAAAACTTTTCTCTTTGAGTTTGACATCCTTTGTCGAAGTTATGACTACGCAACTGATGCCCATAAGCTAAAATTGTTTCCATCAACTCTCAAAGAAGTCACTTTGAGATGGTTCATGAGTCTAGGTGCCAATGCTATGAAAAATTGGCCAACTATGAGTAACCTGTTCCTTAATAAATATAAGGAATATTGTAGATGCCATGATTTGAAAGGAGATGACATTTTTAAAATGTCACAAAAGGACGATGAGACTTTAGAGGACTATGTTGCCCAGTTCATGTTTAACCTACAGTGCAACACACAACATCAACTGAAAGAGGAGTCTCAAAATCATCTCTTTCTTAAAGGAGTACATGATAGGAGTATGGAAGCTTTAGACTTAATGGCTGGAGGTGACATTACACAGAAGACGTGGGCTGAAATCCAAAATATTTGTTTAAACTATTCCAGAGAAACAACAAAAAAAGGATGAGGTTTGAGGGACTTACTCCAAAACACTCCTGGGACAAGAGTATCTAAGATAGAATTTTCAAACCTCTTGTCAGATTTCAAGCAAGACATCATTAATGATGTTGCTACACAATTGGATACCATGCAAGCACGTAAGAAGAAGGAAGATGCTGATAGTATGTTGGCAGAATATTGCCCCCATTGTAGAGAAAAGAAATGCAACTGCCAATGTAAGCCTATTGCTAGCATGGAATCATAGCATGTGCCTACTAAGTTCAAGGAAATTTATGAAGACAGGGAAGTCTTTTATGTTTCTCAACGAAGGCCATTAGCTCCAAGATCAGGTATTCCTCAAGACCCACTCTATAATTATGATAGTAATAGTCAATGGCAACAACAGCATGGTAATTATAATCATTGGCAGCAACCTTACCAAGGTTGGCAACAACCTTACCAAGGTTGGTAGTAGCCTAACCAAGGGTGGCAGCAACCTAACCAAGGGTGGCAGTAGCCTAACCAAGGTTGGCCACAGAGCAACCAAGGGTGGCAGCAGCCTAACCAAGGTTGGCACCAACCTCAGCAGGGTTGGCAGCAAACCCAGAATTGGGAACAGCATCAACAGTAGCCAGCTTTGACTCAACCTCTTCAACATCAAGTCTTAATGCCTCCTGCAGCCAATACAACTCCTCCAAAACAACCACAGTTACCTGCACAACCTACACCTAATCCTAATAGTGCAAAACCTTCACCCCAGTAGCAAAGTTATTCCATCACCCTAAATGATATTCATCTAAGATCTAGAACAATGCTTACCTCACCTCAACAGCCCATAATAACAAAAATAGATGATACAAGTGTTGAGTTAGTTCAAGAACCTACCACCACTATTTCTCCCGCAGCTAAAGCACCACCATTTCCTAGTAGATTAACAAAGAAAATACTGCCAAGTGAAAATCAAGCTGCACTAGATTTTCTTGAGCAACTCAAGCAAATGACAATAACAATTCCCTTACTTGATGCAATCAAGGAAGTACCTATATATTCAAAAGCCATCAGAAAAGCCTATGTTAAAAAGCCAAGAAGGACAAAGAAAGACCCAAAGACTATCCATGTCCTTGGATAGCTTTCTGATCTTATGCTTGATAACTGCAAAATGCCTAAGTATGCAGACCCTGGTAGCTCAATATAACCCTCACCATTCAAGGAGTACAAGTACAAAACGTCTTAATAGACCTAGGAGCATCCATCAATGTAATGACCAAGGAAGTAGTGTCCAAATTAAGTATCATTGGTCTCAGGCAGATGCCAACAATCTTGCAATCAGTAGATAGTTCTACCATCATTCCCGATGGTATGCTAGAAGATGTTACTATCATATTAAATTCATGGGAGTATCCAGTTGATTTTGTTGTACTCTCTCCAAAAACAAGTACTGGAGGCTACCCTATCATTTTAGGATGACCATGGTTAGCAACACCAAATGCTTATATTGCATGTTGATCAGGGAAAATGACTATTTCAGATGGAACAAACACTAAAAATTTGACCTTGTATTCTCCTGCTCAACCTTTGTTGCAGGATGATCAAGTTGTTTGGCCAAATATGGATGATTTTGATATGGACATAGATTCTATTCAACAATTGATGATGATCTCACAGGACTCATTTCTAAACATTAAAGAAGAAGATGATATCATTTCTTGTATTATATTGAATGAGTATGGAACACAACCTAAGACATCTTCTACACAGGAGTATGTCTTAGAAAGCATTATGCCTTTATCTGATGAATTGCATTCACTCCTGCCACATGAGATAGATTCACAACCAATTGTGCAAATTTCAATGGCTGAAAAAGTAGTCAAAACAACAATCATTCCAGGAAGAGAATTAAATATAAGCAAGTCCTTATCTCAGGCACAACATCATGATACCCTGTAGCTATTACAAAAGCATCAGGATGCTTTTTCTTGGGAGTATACAGATATGAAAAGTTTGGATCCTGCACTCTGTACCCATAGAATTTATATCAGTATAGATTATAAACCTGTGAGACAACCTCAGCATAGGATAAACCCAACATTAAGGGATATTGTCAAAAATGAATTACAAAAGTTACTCAATGTTGGCTTCATATATCCTATTTTCGATAGCCAATGGGTATCACTATTAGTTATTGTTCCCAAAAAGAGGGGAAAATGGCAAGTCTACATAGATTAAAGAGAACTTAATTCGGCTACCAAGAAGGATCATTTTCCATTACCTTTTTTCGATCAAGTGCTTGACAATCTTGCAGGAAAGAAATACTTTTCATTCTTAGACAGGTTCAGTGGTTACAATCAAATCCAGATAGCACCAGAAGATTAGGACAAGACAACATTCACATGTCCATGGGGAACATTTTCTTATTCTATCCTACCATTTGGTCTGTGCAATACACCTACAACCTTCCAAAGAGTTGTTATCAGCATTTTTTCTAACATATCTGTAGATTGTTTGGAAGTGTATATGGATGACTTCACCACATATGGGCAAACATTTGAAGAAGCCAAGGAAAACTTGGACAAGGTTTTACAAAGATGCAAAGACTACAATTTGTCTTTAAATAGTGAAAAGTGCTTTATTATGATGCAAGAAGGAGTGGTCTTGGGACACTTTATTTCTCCTAAATGAATTGAAGTAGATCCGGCAAAAATAGAAGTCATACATACATTAGTTGTACCAGCCAAATTGAAAGAAGTTAGGAGTTTTTTAGGACATGCGAGATATTATCGGCATTTTATCAAAGATTTTAGTCAAATTGCAGCACCCTTATACAAATTTCTTCGAAAAGATGCAGAGTTTTTATGGGATTTAGAGTGTACAAAATCTTTCCTATAGCTTAAGGAAGTCCTCTCAACAGCACCAGTGCTTCGAGGACCAAAATGGGAGTTACCTTTTCATATACACATAGATGCTTCAGATCATGCCACTGGAGTGGTACTTGGCCAAAAGATAGATTCAATAGAACATGCAATTTACTATATCAGCAAAAATCTTCAAGGAGTCGAGTATAACTACACAGTGACAGAGAAAGAACTGCTTGTTGTAATTTATGCTCTGAAAAAATTTAGACATTACATTACAAGATACCAAATATGTGTACATACAGATCACTCTACTATCAAATATATGATGAACAAGCTAGCAATCTCTGGACGATTGGCTCGATGGTTGTTACTAATGCAAGAATTCGACATCACCATTATTGACAAGCTAGGTAAAGCAAATGTTGTGGCTGATTTATTGTCTTGTCTTCAAAAACCTAATGATCCTGTAGCCATAGAAGATAGATTTCCTAATGAACATCTCTTCCTTTTGTCGATGCAAAACCCTTGGTATGCTGACATTGCCAACTATCTAACTACTAGCAAAACTCCTTCACATTTTTCTACAAAACAAAAATGATTGCTAGCAGAAAAGAGTTTTAATTTCTCATGGATCTCAGGATTCATGGTTTATACTAGACTAGATCAGGTAACATGATGATGTCTCAGAGAAGATGAAACATATGATGTTCTTCGTTCTTGTCATGATGAGCCCTGTGGTGGACACTTTCCTAACAAATGGACTGCATTAAAGATTCTGAATATAGGTTATTATTGGCCTACACTTCACAAAGATGCAACTCAGTATAAAAAAAAATGTGATAAATGTCAAAGAATGGGTAGATCGACAAAAATAGGTGAAATGCCCCTGTAGCCACAGATAGTAGTAGAACCATTTGATAAATGGGGAATTGATTTTGTTGGCCCTATTGAACCACCATCAGAAGGGAAAAGTTACATATTGGTTTGTATTGATTATGTTTCTAAGTGGGCTGAAGCAAAACCCATGAAGCATCTCCGTGACAATAATGTTGCAAAGTTTCTGTACGAATCTATCTTTACTAGATTTGGTATTCCAAGAGAATTACAGTCAGATCAACGGCCTCAGTTCACATCTAACCTGATAGAAGCACTCATGGAGGAATATAAAATTCAGCATGGCAAATCATCTCTGTATCATCCACAAGCCAATGGATAGGTAGAAGTAACAAATAGAGAGCTGGAACATATTCTCACTAAAATAGTATCTTTGCATCGTAGAGATTGGGCAGCTAAACTTCCTAAAGCCTTATGGGTGTATAGAATAACATGGAAATCCACTACTGGGTTTACGCCTTTCCAACTCTTATATGGAAAGACAACTGTTATGCCTATTGAATTTGAACATAAAACTCTGCGGACAGCTTTAGAACTTGATATTACCCTTCTTGTAGCACAATAGGATCGCATTCTGCATCTCAATGAGTTGGATGAATGGCAAAAATCAGCTCTTCATAACACAGAATTAATTCAAAGTCAAAGGAAGCAATGGCATGAAAAATTCATTAAAGATAGAGAATTCTCTGTTGGTGATTGGGCACTCCTGTATGATTCATGATATCAACATCACCAGGGAAAATTTAAAACTCAATGGCTTGGTCCCTATGAAATCATTACAATTTTTGACAATGGAGCAGTTCAACTATCAACAATTGATCCGGTTAAATTCAAGCTCCTGGTTAATGGGCATTGCCTAAAGTTATATCATAAACCAGCAACCAGGGAAGAATTTCTTCAACAGTTCACAACAACAGAAACATCTCTTCCTGCAGCCCCTTGAATTTATTTTCAAGGCCTTCATAATAAAAATTCTTCGCTCATGCGCAAATTCATTCCTTTTCCACCTCATTCCATCCCATCTTCTTGTCTTTCCATCATCATTCCATCTCACTTTCTTTCTCTAAAAAGGCACTTCTCGGTTCATCCTTCCTATCGCACTTCAGGTCAGTCACACTCGACCCACTTTGCATTTATTTAATTTATTATTTATTTAGGAAAGCATGATATTTCAATTTTCAAAATTTGCAATCTTTATGGTCTGGTGGGACCCAATCTCTGCTAGGTTGGGGGGAGGGGAAATCAAAATCATGAATGCAAAATCAAGGAAATCTTAAGTTAGCATATAGTTTGTAAGGGGAAAGCTCATTTTAGCAATGAGCTGGCAACCCTTTGTACTTTTGAAATGTGTGAAATAATATTAAATCATGATTTCGCATAACTCCTCATTAATATGGCGTATGTTTTTTAGCATGATCTTTATTCCCATTATGGTTTGATGATTAAAATGCCGTCATGAAGTACTGAAGGGTGTGATGTTTGGAAAGTATTGAAGTGTTGCAATTTCCCTTTGTTGAAACCCCTATAGCTATCACCGCCCATACTTTCAAAATCACTTGCAGTGAAATCACCTGTACTAGCATTTTTTTTCAAAAATATGGGTGGAGAACCTTAGCAACATGAACCAGCAGATCATAGAGTCTTACTGGAAAACCCAAAAACATGTAGTTTGTTTCAAGAATGAGGTTGGTTGGCTTATTGTCTCAATTTGAAGCAGTTTGATCAAGAAATTGCTCTCCAATTTCATAATACATTGAGAGATGGATGTGCAACTATTAAGGGCATTCAGGTAGAATTCACCAAAGAAGTGATGGCAGAAGTTTTTGGGTTACCCACAATTGGAGAACGTTGGACAGAGGACATGGATGCATGACAAACAAAAGAGCAATTCTCAATACCAGGAGATCCTCAGCTAGAGGAAAAAAAAAAGAAAGGTACATTACGGTTATCTCTCCCTCTGCAATTCATCCACCCTACTAAATTTATCATAAGATATTTTACCTATGAAGGAAGATATTCCTATTTGCATGTTATTCATTTCAAAATTCTGAGTGGTTTGCGGCATGGGGATTGTCCTATAAATCTTCCAAGTTTCCTTTATAATATCATCAGAAGGCAAGCTACCTATGTACAACAACGCAAAACCCATTTGGTATCCCACCATTGCTTGATTAGGGCTATAATTGAAAAAGAGTTGACTAGGAAGCACTTGGGAACATGGGATGATTTTGTAAAGCTAAGGTCAGAGGGACCTAGAAGGGGTAGACCTAAAAGGCAAGGAGTAGGGACAAGAGAGAAAACTACTATAGGAGTCAAAAAAGTAGTATATAGAATGGTTCAAGAAGCTTCGGCTTCTGCTTCTACACCTAAAACTACAAAGAGGAAAATTTCAACCATAGAAGCCTCAACTCCTAGGAAGAGAAAATCAAACACAGTTGTTGCAGAGGAAGGTTCAGAAGAAGTACATCCAGTATCACAAGAACCTGCACTTAACCCAAATAAAGGGAAATCTGTTGATAAGGGCAAGAAACCAATTTCTACCCCACAGTGAGTCACTAAAATCTCTTGGGTGAATATAAGAAATGAACCTCCTGTGCCACCTGTTGAGCCTCCTATACCACCTATTGATATTGAAACTCTAGTACCTACACCTACACAGTCACCAGAGCACACAACACCTACTCCTAAACATAAAAATAATCTCGAGGAAATTCTCGCAAAACTGAATAGTCCTATTAATGTTGATAGTGACACAGAGTCCTCGGAAGAAATAGTGCTCGAGGTTGGACACCTAGTGGAGGAAACTGATAAACTACCACCAGAGGAATATCCATCTGTTGCACAAGAAATGGTTCAGGAAATTGTTGAAACATTTCAAGATCAAATGACTATTACACCCCATCCTGTAGCCATTGCCCCTTCAAAAAAAGTTGATAACACTGTTGCTTGTCAACAAAATAATTTTGTTGAACAACAGCATTCTCAGGATGACAGTATTGCTAACCACCATCATCTTGAGTACTGCCTTGAAGATTATAGACCTATTGTCCATCGTCATACACCACTGGACATTTCCATTCCATTAATAGCCAGCTTTAATTTGTACCAGCAATTTCAATGGGAAAAAGCAAATTGGGATTTAGAGAAGAAACAAATGCTTAGAACTATTAGGGAACAAGCACAGCAAATTGAAGAAAAGGATAATGAAATTAAGATCCTGTAGCAACGTGTCACAAAGATCACAGAGCTCATTCCAGAGCTTATAAATTGTAAGTCCCCATCTCCAATTTACACACTGTTCCTAAAAGATAAAATGATTAATTTTCAGTTATCTTGAATTACTCGGGGGTTGAACCCTTCCTTACATACTCCTTAGGAATTTTATGCAACACTCAATTTAGTTCCAATGACTCTGAAGAATCTCCTCTATGAATTATATGTTCATAATCTTGTTGTACCAGATGATAAAGATTGGAATTCATTTTTATATGTGAGAGATGTACAATTTAGGTCCGTTATGTCATGGATGCAAAATGAGATCAGTCGAGAGAACCAGGCTGCTCCTTACAGGAAAAAAGAAATGTTTGAACCATTGTACATTTGGCCAGAAATATAGAACACTTACAAAGTATTCTTTAAGTGTCTTTTCGTTAGCAATAATCGAAGTGTTACTGCCAAAATCCACCCCGTTCGCAAACAGGCATTTCTGGATTGGGAGCAACATTGTTCTAAAAATGCCCCTGATGCTATACAAGCTTTTCTTCAAAGATGGATTCAATTGCCAGAAGACCTGAGAACCAGGGAATTGCACTCTCCCAAAAATCTAGAATTAACCATCAGCAGGATGCCCAGGTATCTGACGTTGGGAAGAAATCAGAAAAATTATTGGGTACCTCTTCGTTTCCAACCACCAATACTTTTTCATCCTATGCTTTCAAAAATATGATTTGTTTGCTGAATATAACATGATTGTTGAAGAACAAAAATGGGAAAGATTGAAACAAAATAATGGATATTTCCATTACAGAGCTCATAAATTAGGAGAGAAAATTGCCAATAACCTCAAACTGTGGATGAGGATTAGAAACCTATAGATGCTGAAGGGACTAGCCTTAGGACGGTTGGGGGGAAAAATGATGACATGAAGAAATAGAAGTTTTATTAGCCCTTTTTGTGAACATTTGTCTATAACATACTGAACTTTATCATCTTTTAGTATAAATGTTTTGAACTTCTGATGTATAAAGTATGGACATAGGGCATAAAATGATAATCGGAATTATATTTAAAAAGGGGTTCATTTTGTGGTAAAAATCTTTCTTCATGAATGTTTGATATGGATAGATCTTCTTGCAGCTGAAGAGATTGCTAATGTCTTTTCTTTATAAACTAATAAATGAAAATAAATATTTGCGAGAAGTCTCGTGTGTATTAAATATTGATCGTAGGGTACAAGCTGAGCGAGAGTTAAATGAACTAGAAAGGAATAGCACTAAAGCATTGATGACATTAAGGAGAAGTGTTATGACACCATTGCAACAAGAAGAATTGGTGGCAAAGTCAAAAGGGACCTATTTTAATGAATAACCAAGCGGGACCTGATAAAGTGGCCAAGCAAGGAAGTAAGAATCAAAGCAATCAGTTAAACATGCAAAGCACGATACCTGGATTCCTGGAAAGCTGTTTGAAGACAAATAAATGAGAAAATCTAGCATTTGTTATGATCTCTATATTTGTGGGAAATTTAAGGGAGAATTAATGTCTTTCCAATTGCATGTTTGCAGTCTTAAATTTGTAACTAACTTTCCTTCATGAGGAAGTCGTAGTTTTAGGAGTTTTTTGTTCTTCCCCATAAATAAGACCTCATCTATATCTACGAGGTTAATTAGTGAATAGACAGAAAAAGTTGATAGACATCTTACTATTTTTCCTAAGTTATTGTAATACTGCATACTTGATGAATACATGCCTTTGCTAAGTTTCTACACTTTTATCTGAGTTTGTCTTTCCTTCATTCTTCCGTGGGGGCCCACGTGGAAGGTGGAGTTTTACTTTAGTAAGTAGGAGTTAAACTCAGTTTTCTAAGTTAAAGTTAAAACTGTTGTTCTTGCAGCCACTGAAAACAGAACCAGTCACTGTTCTTGTAGTAGTAGGTGCATAGATGTATGGCTAAATAATTAGAATTTCCTTCCAAGTATTTGATAGTCATCTTTCCTTTGGAGAGACTAGATTTCCTTAACGGTTATTGCATTCAAAGTAGTAGTGACTTTTAGTGAAAACTAGAGCATATACTTTGTAGACATCATCTTGAGTTCACACTCCCGAATTGACATTTAATGAAAATCAGCATAGTACCTTGGTGGTAAGGGATGTCCTATCCTACAACTAAAAGGGTGTTATATTGATTAGACAGTGTCTACTGAGCTCAGTCGAGTGTCGAAGGAAATTATGATAGAAAATTGTGCTAACCGAGTTCTCATGGTTAATGAAGGAAAGTTGGTCAGAGTTAGTATTAACCAAGTTAACTCAGTTGCCAAAGCACTTTGCAAGTTCACAGTGTTAACCAAGCTTCTATTCGTTAACACAGAAAATCATTTCAAGACCAATTTTTACCGAGCTGGGTCAGCTATCGAAGGATTTTGTTGATTTGGGATATGAAGTTTATTTATTTCAAGAATTAATTCCAGCTGACTATGGTAATGATTATTGGTCATTGCAATTTGTATTGAGCTAACTTGACAATCTAAATGATATAAATATAAGGTCATGTTGTGATTTTCAGTAGTTGGTAAGTTTATTGATTGATTGAGAAGGAAAGTATGTGAGCAAACTTGAAGGATGATGAGATATCCTTGTAGAGCAGAAAAGTAATATTTAGTCAAGAAGGATCAAGCTTTTGTGAAGAAGAACATGTTGGAAATCTGATTGAAAAGCTCATTGTTGAAGATCAAAGAAGGAGATTATTGCAAAGAAGGAAGATTCTTGTAAAAGAATTTCTTCAATCATTGTTTTGTCATTGATGTCAAACCTACTATTTGTAGGGATGATATTTGCTTATAAGATCCAAGTACTATCACTTAGTTGATTGATGAAGAGGATTTGATCAACAAGATGTAACAAGAGCACCTAAGGGAAAGGTTGAGTTATGATGTTGTAATAAAGTGCAAGGATCAGTTAAGACAATGGTTAAGTAATGTATTGATGACATACTCAAGGATATAGAGGTTGGTCACACTTAGAATTATTGGAGGAAGAAGTTGTAACAAGGTTGACTGTAAAGCTTAAACTAAGATCATTAGTGGGTGCCGAGCAAGTTAGTTGAAGCCGAGAAAATTCTCAGTAGAAGCCAAGTAATAGACATTTCTAGTGTGTGCTAAGTGATCTTCATGTGCTGAGTGAAGATCAGGTATCGAGCATCAGAAAATTTTCAGTTGGTACCAAGTGATCTTCAGGTGCGGAGCATCAGCAAAAACACAGTTGATGCTGAGTAACATAGTATGTTTCGAGCATCAATATTTCAATAGTGTCGAGCTATTGCATTATTTTAAAAGATGAAAATTTTCCAAATCTAAGTTGACATAGTGGTTACATTGAATTTTGTAAATGAGTTGGAAGATAAAGATGACAAGGTAGTGGCACAGAATCCTATGTAAACCATTTTTGGGCAAATTCTAAAGGATTATTCAAGAAGTTTCTAGAGAAAATAGAATATGGGTTAGATGCAATGAATCCTACCTAATCCATGCGAATTGAAATTGAAAAATGGCAGAATCAAGAAGGAAAGGTACTCCAAGACTTCTATTTAAGAAGTCATAGACCATGAAGCAAAGAGTTGCTGATATTGTTGGTGTTGAAGAGCCAAATCTATGAAGTGGTTAGAAGGGTGTCGAGGAGGAGACAGCTAGGACAAGGAAGAGCACAAAGGCTATGCTTCTATGAGTGGTCATGAAGATATGATTGCATTGGTACATTAAGTGTGGAGACTCAAGGAGACAAAGCTTTAAAGAAGGATAAGTTGTTAAGAGTTGCATAAATTGAAGGCCAGGCAAGGGTATGAGCTGAGAAGTGATCTGAGATCTGCAAGATAAGTTGTATGTTGTGGTTAGGTTAAGATTTTCTAATACTTTCTAGCAATTGTATTAGATCTAAAAATCCTATAGACTTAGGTTGTCCTAACAACCTTTTGTAAATCCTTTAACAGGGTGGCATTCCATGTGAATGTTCTTAAGTCCTCTAACCAGGCCCACTTCTAACAGGGTGGTTAAATCCTCTAAAAAGGTCACATTTAATAGTGTGTTGTAAGCTTTTAACAGGGCATTCCTTTCATAGGGCATCACTTCAAAAGAGTAAGAATTGAGTAGCATGTTACTAGTGGTTTTTTCCAAATTGGGTTTCCATGTAAATCACTGTTTCATGTGTTGATTTCTTATGTGTTAATGCTTGCATGTTGATTTATAGTAACTTGTTGATTAGATAAGTTAAAACTTGGATGAATGAATGGTTGAATGGGTTCACTACACTAAGTGAAAAGTTTGAATAGGAAATTTGGACCTTGAATAACTGATTCACCCCCCCTCTTAGTTATTTTAAAGCAATTCTAACAATTGGTATTAGAGGCATCTTTTGATTTAGTTTCAAGGTACTAGAAGCAGAAAGATCAAGATGTCCAAGAGAGAAGTTTCTAAGCTCAACAAAGACAACTTTTTTGTATGGCAGAGTTTGATGAAATTGCACCTTAGATCAATAGGTGACTATGCACAAACCTCAATTGGAATAGAACATGTAACTCTAGCAAGTACTCTTACTACAAATGATTTGAATAAAAAGGAGCATAACCAAGCAATGTTGGAGATTGCCTCTGCACTTAACTATGCAGAATATGATGACATAAAAGACTATGACAATACATTCAAAATGTGGAAAACCTTGTCAGAAATCTATGGAGGAG
This sequence comes from Cupressus sempervirens, assembly GCA_028749045.1. Classification (NCBI taxonomy): domain Eukaryota; kingdom Viridiplantae; phylum Streptophyta; class Pinopsida; order Cupressales; family Cupressaceae; genus Cupressus; species Cupressus sempervirens. Next base: position 330,136,799 of record CM053787.1, read on the forward strand.
ATCATAATGTCCAGAGAGCAAAGACAGGATGCTTAAGAGGAAATTTTGATGACATGAAGATGGAGGAGGGTGAAAATGTTTCTCAGTATATTGCAAGAATGAAAGAAGTGGTGAATGCAATAAGAAGTGTAGGTGGAAAATTGGAAGAAGAAACAACTATCAAAAAATACTTAAGAACTCTGCTCCCTATCTATGCTATAAGAGTATCAGCCATCCAAGAGCTTAGGTGTGTACAAGGGAACACACTAATTTTTGAAGGAATAGTTAGAAGACTTACTGCATTTAAGCTATCCAATTTTGACAACTATAGACTTGAGAACCTTGAATCTGATTTCAAGGCCAAGATGACAATAAAAGATACTGAGGAGGACACATTAAGAAAGAAAAGAAGAAAAGGAAAACATGCATCCAGTGATAGTAGCATAGATGAGAAAGATGTGGAATAGTTAGAAGCACTACTAGCTAGGAGATTCTATAGAGGTAAAGGAAAATTCAAAGGTAAGCTCCCTATCATATGTTTCAATTGCAATGAAGTAGGTCATATAGCTACAAGATGTCCACAGAAGAAGAACTACAAAGAAGGAAACAAGTTCAGGAACAAAAGAGAAGATGACAACAAAGAGAAAGGCAAGAGATGCTACATTGTTGAAGAAGATTCTGATGAGAATGATGATGAAGTATTCTATGTAGCCATGAAGATTGAATCAAACAAAGATAAAGATGAAGCAATAGTATTGGTTACCTGTATGAATAAGAATGACAAGTGGATCATAGATAGTGGATGCTCACATCACATGGCAGGAGATAAAAGTAAGCTCATTACCTTTACTCAATATGATGGAAATAGTGTTAGATTTGGTAAGGATGCCCCATGTCAAATCAAGAGAAAAGGCTATATAAAACTTATAGAGAAAATTTTATGTGATAATGCATACTATATTGAAGGATTGAACTACAACTTGTTGAGTGTATCACAGTTAGGCAATGTAGGTTGTAAAGTTGAATTTGGAAACAAAACGGCTAAGATCTATGACACTAATAGAAATTTGATAGGAAAAGGTGAACAAACTAGGAGTAATCTATTTTACCTAGATATGGAAGATGCAACATGTCTTGTTGTTAGACTTGATGATGTGTGGTTGTGGCACAAAAGGCTGTGTCATGTGAACTTTGATAATCTGATTAGCATTAACAAGAAAATGAAAGTTAGAGGGTTGCCCAAGTTGAAGAAACCTAAAAACAAAATGTGTGAAAAATTTCAACTAGGAAAGATGACTAAGTCTAAATTCAAAAGAAATACATACACTTCCAAATAAATACTAGAGTTAGTCCATACAGACTTATGTGGCCCAATAGAAGTGCAAAGCTACCTAGGAGACAGATACATAATGTTATTTATAGATGATTATTCTAGGATGATGACTACTATGTTCTTAAAGAAAAAATATGATGCTTTCCAAATGTTCAAGTGGTATTTGGCTAGAGTTGAGAAGGAAATAGGAAAGAACCTAAAATGCCTAAGGTCAGACAGAGGAGGTGAGTTCACATTAAGAGAGTTTGAAATATTTTGCAATGACAAAGGTATCAAAAGGCAAACTTCAGCACCAAGAACTCCACCTCAGAATGGTATTTCTAAAAGGAGGAATAGGTCAGTGATTGACTTTGCTAGAACCTTGATGATGGAGAAAAATGTTGCACTAAAGTAGTAGAGAGAAGTTGTAAGTATTGTAATCTACACACTAAATAGAGTTCAAGTCAAGAAAGGTACAAATGCAACACCTTTTGAATTATGTTATGGTCATTCACCTAATGTTGAACATTTCAAAGTATTTGGTTGTAAATGCTATATTCTAAAAGATACTAGAAATGGAAAGTTTGATGCAAAAAGTGATGAAGGCATATTTCTTGGATACTGCACTAGAAGTAAGGCATATAAGTGTTTGAATGTTAACACTAACAAAGTTGTGGAGAGTGCAAATATAAATTTTGATGAGCATGCAGAAGTCCAAGTTAATGAGTCAAAGAAAATAGAGGATTATAGATCCTTTTTATACTTCTATGAAGGAATGATAGTTGAAGACAATGCTACAAATCAAGTTGGGAATCAACAACAAATCTCAGTTTTTGTCGAGTCACAACTAGTGAATGTCAAGCTGCATTCAAAAGTCGAGATGCAGAATGCAGAAAATGCACATTATGATTCTAAAAATAGCATGCGAGAAAGGAATGATGAAATGCCACATGAAGAAGAATGAAATGACTCTAAAGCTAAAGGATCAAACATGGAAAGGACTGAACCCAAATTAGCCAAGTGATCTGATTTAGGACTTATAAAATTATGACTTAATCCTAACAATCAGATGTAATTTCCCAATCCATGCAGTAAATGCGTGGTTATCTATCTTAAACTGTTGAAATTACAATAAGATTTATGCTTTAAACACTTAAAATTAACAATGTGTTTAATAACATAAAATAAAGAACATAACTAAAAAAATGAGAGATATAAGAAAGAGATAGAAGAGATGCAAATGGTTTGATAATGGACTTCATTTGGTTAGGAATACATCTATGGGTCCGCTTCTCAATTTGAGGACCACTTTATTAATATTGCCAAGCAAAACACACCTTCTTACAACATCCAAGCTTCAGCCTTTATAGTCTCTCTCTTTCACACTTGAAGATAATAACTTTGTGCTTACAATAATCTCTCACCTACAACTCTCTAAAAAATTACAAAACTTCCCCCAAGAGCAAAATTTTCCTTCCAAGCTCTAATTGAAGAATGCCTTTACAAAAGGACTACACCCCTTTTTATACATGATTTTATCCAAAATGGCTTAAAACCATATAACCATCACCATAATTACATAGCTCAATTTGAAATAACAAAATAATGCCCTTAACTCCCTCATAACAAAATACATTTTTGTTTAACCCCTTTAGACTTTTTATTATTTTGGCCTTTACTAATTTTTGGGGTTAAAAGTTATAACAAGATAACAAAAACCCTTATTTTAAATAATGGGTGGGTTGTTTGTTGTGGTTATATAACAATTCTTCCTCTAACATTAAATATATTATAAATAGCCCATTGGTTGGCCTTACTTTTAGGAGGGCAATGGTTGAGAGTTCAACTCCCATCAACTAATTCCTTTAATTTGAATTAAATAATCATTTTAATTTTAATTTTAATTTTTTCCCTCTCTTTAAAATTTTATGATGTCATGCTGGCGTCATCAAAATCCACACTTCTACCTGACCTTCAAACCATCATAACTTTCACATTCAAATGTTGTTTTTGACGAAACAAACATTGTTAGAAATCTTTCATCGAGCTCTTCATTTTGAAATCCATTGTTGACCACTTTCAAGATGGTCTAATTTCACTCCGTATCTAGCCCTTTGGTCTACCTATTGACTAGAACTTTCACTGATCGTAACTTCTACATACAAGCTCCTTTTTTGCCTGTTCAAGTTGAGTCAAGTTCCATTTTCTGAGCTCTTTGCAATCATGTTGAATCTAAGAGATTATGAGACTGTTGAATTTTTGGCCTTAGATCCACCTAGATCATTCCTCCCCACTGAGAATCTTTTGAACCTCCAAAAGTCTACTTTACATAGAATGGAAGTGAGGACATGTTCACCTCACTTGTCTTGTATTGCCTGTACAAACTGCTAGAATTTTGAGTTTCTGAACCATCAAATACATTATGAAGAATGACATAACATTGTTAATACAACCAACCATACATCCACTAGTTTCCATTCTTACATCCATCACCCACATACTACCAAATAGTAGAAATAGAAGCAATAGAACTAAAATAACTGATGAAATGGAAAGAGTATCAACTTTATGGATCCCTTGCACAGGAACACCATTAGAAAATGAATTGTTCAAATCCTCTTTTACCATGACTGGTTAAAGACTTGATTCTGCTTGCCCCTAATCCTCACTAGCTGCTCTTGACATGAGAGTTAGTTTACTACTTGCACTTACAATCATTTTTAAATGTCATGTATTTACAATTGATCCTTCATTCTTCATATGATGAGCTCTTATAATGTATTCAATTCCATCCTTAAACAAATGATACTTGTTATGTTCCCTATAGAAGATAGCTTTCCTATCATATAAATATGGGCTACCCAACACAATCCCATAGATGTCAAGTGGAACCACATCAAACTCAACCTCATCTAAAAACTTAGATGTTATTGCAAATCTTAGCTTACATTGCTTAGTAACTCACAATCTATTATCATTGCACACCCAACCTAATGGATAAGGTCTCCTATGTGGCTTAGTTTCCAATCCCAACTGTTTAACAATTTCCTCTGAAATTAGATTAACTCGGGAACCACTATCTATCAATATGTCAATTTTAGTGTTCTTTGAAATCACCTGTATATGAAAAAGTTCAAATCTTTTACTATCTTTAGAACCAACATGACCTTTAGGAGTAGAAGCACATGAAACATTAGTGGTAGAATCAACAAAAGCTTTACCTTTCAAACCCACAGCTGATATTGTTGTCTCATCACGAGAATCTGATCCAAGATCTTCAACAATAACTATAGACTTTTTCTTACCTTAGGTATCCTTAAACCACTTTGGTTTCAATTCTAGATGCAATTTCCAACACTTCTCTTCTACATGTCTTTTCTTCTGACAATGCGAACACATAGGCTTGTCACCTTCCTCTTTCTTTACTGTGACTACCTCCTTTCCTTTCTTGATGTTATTAGGGGGAGAAAATTCCTTCTTAGAACTAAAACTCATGTTTCCTCCACCTGCTTCAATATGAGTTGCTTGAACACATACTTCATCAAAGTTATAAGGACTAAACATCAATATTGTATGCTTCAAATACGAATACATTCCACCTATATACTTTAACAAATTATCTTGCATATAAAGAGGAATTCCAAGAGTTAAGGCCTTCTTCCTAAACACCTATGTATACTCTTGTACTGACTATCCTTTTACCTTGCCTTAGATTTTGTCAATCCATAATGGCTTCTTGCAAATAACCCAAAGGATAAAACTATTTCTTCAAAGTAGAAGTGAACTCATAACAAGATGAAATGATTTTAACATGTGCAACAAGATCATCCTAGATCTCCCACCTACTAATGCAGTACCTCCCATTCTAAGAGTAGCTAGCTGGATTTTGGAAGAATCATCCAAAATCTTTTGAACCCTGCAGTACACTTCAATCTGCTTAAGCTAATTATCCAATTTCTCTACATCCAATTCACCACTATATATAGGCAATTCAAACTTAACATCTAGTTTTAACAAAGGCACATTAACATGCTCAGGTTTTTTTGAAGAATAAGTAAACAAAGAAGATGAAAAAGACAAAGAAGATGATGAAGACAGAGATGAAGGTTCAAGAGGCTCACTACCACCTCCTACTCCGTTACCTTTCACATCTTCTAATGAGGATTTTTCTTCCTCCTTCTTAGCTTTATTCACTTTCCTCAACTGTCATTCATGTCTCTCTTGGAGAAGAATGTTGACCAAAGCCTTTAACTCCACAAAAGATCTTTGGAATGCTTCTACATCAAACTCAAAAAGATTTTGTTCAAATGCCACAACTCGTAAAAAAGTTCTTCTTTTTCCAATCTCGAGATTGAACTCTTCAAGTTCACCTTCTCCTTGTTTAAATCTCAACCTGGTTAACATTCACCACTTACAATTTCTCTGCAAAACAAGCTCTGATACCAAACTTGATCTAATTTAGGACTTATAAGATTATGACTTAATCCTAATAATCAAATGTAATTTCTCGATCCATGCAGTAAATGCGTGGTTATGTATCTTAAATTGTTGAAATTACAAGAAGATTTATGCTTTAAACACATAAAATTAACAATGTGTTTAATAACATAAAATAAAGAACATAACTAAAAAAAATGAGAGAAATAAGAAAGAGATAGAATAGATGCAAACGATTTGATGATGGAGTTCATCCAGTTAGGACTACATCTCCAGGTCCGCTTCTCAATTCAAGGACCGCTTAATTAATGTTGGCAGGGAAAACATGCCTTCTTACAACATCCAAGCTTCAGCCTTTATAGTCTCTCTCTTTCACACTTGAAGATAATAACTTCATGCTTACAATAATCTCTTACCTACAACTCTCTCAAGAATTACAAAACTTCTTCCAAGAGCAAAATTTTCCTTCCAAGCTCTAATTGAAGAATGCCTTTACAAAAGGACTACACCCCTTTTTATACATGATTTTATCCAAAAATGGCTTAAAACCATATGACCATCACCATAATTACATAGCCTAATTTGAAATAACAAAATAACCTCCTTAACTCCCTCATAACAAATTACATTTTTTTTTAACCCCTTTAGACTTTTTATTATTTTGGCCTTTACTAATTTTTGGGGTTAAAAGTTATAACAAGATAATAAAAACCCTTACTTTAAATAATGGCCAAGCTGTTTGTTCTATGTATATAACAATTCTTCCTCTAACATTGAATATATTATAAATAGCCCAATGGTTGGCCTTACTTTTAGGAGGGCAATGGTTGAGAGTTCAACTCCCATCAACTAATTCCTTTAATTCGAATTAAATAATAATTTTAATTTTAATTTTAATTTTTTTCCCTCTCTTTAAGATTTTATGATGTCATCAGAATCCACACTTTTACCTGAACTTCAAACCATCATAACTTTCACATTCAATCTCCGTTTTTGACGAAATAAATGCCATTGGAAAGCTTTCATCAGGCTCTTCATTTTGAAATCCATTGTTGACCACTTTCGAGATGGTTTGATTTTGCTCCTTCTCTAGCCCTTTGGTCTGCTTGTTGACCAAAACTTTGACCAAGCATAACTTCTGCATACGAGCTCCTTTTTTGCCCATTCAAGTTGCGTCAGGTTCCATTCTCTGAGCTCTTTGCAGTGATGTTGAATTTGAGAGATTATGAGACTGTTGAATTTCTAGCCTTAGATCCACCTGGATCACCAAGTATGTAAGAAGATATCACCCTGTAAATCAAATCATTACTAACAAGAATGCCAGACCAATGACAAGAAATAGGCTTAGAAGTGAATCATGTCTACTGAGCAAGGTTGAACCCAAAATAGTGAAAGATGCACTACAAGATGATGATTGGTAAAAAATCATGGAAGAAGAGATAGATCAGATTAAGAAGAATAAAACATGGTCTCTAGTTCCTAGACCAATTGATAAGAATGTGATTGGTACCAAATGGGTGTTTAGAAACAAGCTTGATGAGAATGGTGAGATAACAAGAAACAAAGTAAAATTAGTTTGCAAAGGCTATGCACAAGAAGAAGGACTGAATTATGGAGAGACATTTACCCCTATTGCAAGAATGGAAGGAGTAAGAACATTACTTGTATATGTTGCATATAAAAGTTTCAAAGTCTACCAGATTGATGTGAAGTCTTCTTTTCTAAATGATATATTGGAAGAGGAAGTTTACATAAAACAACTAGAGGGATTTGTTAATGAGAAGAATAAGGACATGGTCTACAAGCTAAACAAAGCACTTTATGGATTGAAGCAAGCACCTAGAGCATGGTATGAGAGGTTGCACAAATATCTTGTAAAGATAGGATTTGAAAGAATAGATGACAACAGCAACTTGTACATCAAAGCTGAAGAAGGTAAAGACATTTTGATATCAAAAATCTTTATTGATGATATAATATTTGGAGGAAAAGATGTTTTATGCAAAAATTTTGCTGATCAAATAAAGCATGAATTTGAGATGTCAATATTTGGAGTAATCAAATTATTTGTTGGATTAAAAGTACATCAGTTGAAGCATGGCATATTTGTGACCCAATCCAAATACATCAAGGAAGTACTCAAAACATTTGGGTTAGAAGACTCAAAACCAATCAGCACACCAATGGCAATAGGCCATAAAGTATCCAAGAATGACGAATCTGCTGGAGTAAATTAGAAATTGTATAGGTCAATGATTGGAAAGCTACAATATGTTGTACATAGTAGACCAGACATTGTATTAGCTATTGGAATAGTAGCAATATTTTATGCAAATCCAAGAGAAAATCACTTAATGGAAATGAAGAGAATACTAAGATGCCTGAAAGGAACTGATGACTTTGGTTTATACTGCAAGAGAAATGAAAAGTTTGAACTAAAAGCTTACACTGATGCAGATTGGGGAGGTAACATTGATGATAGAAAAAGCACTAGTGGAGGAGCACTTTTCTTAGGAAAAAGGTTGATTACTTGGACCAGTAAAAAGCAAAGTTGCACCTCAGTCTACTGTTGAAGCTGAATATGTGACAGTTGCTATAAACTGCACCAATATTGTATGGATCAAACATTTGTTGCAAGGTATGAAGGAAGAAGTAAATGAGCCTATAACACTCTATTGTGATAATACAAATGTTATCAATATATCAAAGAATCCAGTAATATAAGCATATTGCAATCAAGTATCACTATGTAAGAGAGCTAGTGGAAGACAAACAAGTGAAGATGGAATATGTTAGCTCAAAGGAACAGATTGCTGACATCTTCACAAAAGCACTACCATAAGATTCTTTTGAGTATCTTAAATATAAGTTAGGGGTGATACCCCTAGCTAAGGCTACTTGAACCAAAAAGCAAGTATGCCCTACATCAAATAAGTTGAATGTTGAAGATTTTATAATTTGATGCAGAGAATATTTACTTTGGGATCCATGCCTAAAGTAGTAGAACTGCTAAAATTTTAAATCAGTCACAAGCAAGGTGATAGAGGGAGACATTGAATAAACCTGTAAAATTTGCACTTGCTAATATGTCTTTGGCATTGTTGTCAAAGAGGGAGAAGTAGACAACTGATCAACAACTGTTGAAGATAAAGAATCAGAAAAGAGGGAGAAGATATTTAAAACTAATCAAAAGAAGGGTCAAGAAGGAGAGATAGCAGAAAACTGATCAAATAAAGATAGAGGAAAATTTCAGAGGTTGATCAGAATAGCAAAAGATGAGCAATAAGGAGGGAGAAAGACAAAGAACAAGGATACAACAACAAAGAGGGAGAAGCTGAAATGAAGCAATCAAAATAGTAGAAGGAGATGTGATGATTACAATTTACTTTTTGGCATTTGACTTACTATTCTAACCTAGTAAGCTTGTGGTTGAATAGTTTATTCTGATGGTTGATCAATGTGGATTTCCATCAATGCCAAAGAGGGAGATTGTTGGAAATTTGATTGAAAAGCTCATTGTTGAAGATCAAAGAGGGAGATTGTTGCAAACAAGGAAGATTGTTGTAAAAGAATGTTTTCAATCATTGTTTTGTCATTGGTGTCAAACTTGCTATTTGTAGGGATGAAATTTTCTTATAAGATCCAAGTACTATCACTTAGTTGATTGATGAAGAGGATTTGATCAAAAAGATGTAACAAGAGCACCTAAGGGAAAGGTTGAGTTATGATGTTGTAATGAAGTGCAAAGATCAATTAACACAATGGTTAAGTAATGTATTGATGACATACTCAAGGATACAGAGGTTGTTCACACTTAGAATTATTGGAGGAAGAAGTTATAACAAGGTTGACTACAAAGCTTAAACTAAGATCATTAGTGGGTGCCGAGCAAGTTAGTTAAAGCCGAGCAAATTCTCAATAGAAGCCGAGTAATAGAAATTTCTAGTGTGTGCCAAGTGATCTTCATGTGCTGAGTGAAGATCAGGTATCAAGCATCAAAAAAAAATTAGGTGGTGCTGAGTGATCTTCAGGTGCTGAGCATCAGGAAAAGCACAGTTGATGCCGAGTAACATAGTATGTGCCGAGCACTAGTATTTCAATAGTGTCGAGCTATTGCATTATTTCAAAAGATGAAGATTCGCCAAACCTAAGCTGACATAGTGGTTACATTGAATTTTGAGAATGAGTTGGAAGATAAGGATGATGAGTTGGTGGCACAAAATCTCATGTAAACCATTTTTGGGGGATTCTAAAGGATTATTCAAGAAGTTTCTAGAGGAAACAGAATATGGGTTAGATGCAATAACCTAATCCATGCGAATTGAGATTGAAAAATGGAAGAATTGAGCAAGAAAAGTGACTCCAAGACTTCTATTTAAGAAGTCATAGACCAAGAAGCAAAGAGTTATTGATATTGTTACTGTTGAAGAGCCAAATCTATGAAGTGGTTAGAAGGGTGTCAAGGAGGAGACATCTAGGGGAAGGAAGAGCACAGAGGCTATTCTTCTACGAGTGGTCATGAAGAGATGATTGTACTGGTACATTGAGTGTGGAGACTCAAGGAGACAAAGCTTGAAAGAAGGGCAAGTTGTCAAGAGTTGCAGAGATTGAAGGCTAGGCAAGGGTATGAACTGAGAAGTGATCTGAGATATGCAAGATAAGTTGTATGTTGTAGTCAAGTTAAGATTTTCTAATAATCTTTAGTAATTGTATTAGATTCAAAAATCATATGGACTTAGGTTGGCCTAATAGCCATTTGTAAATCCTTTAACAGGGTGGCATTCCAAGTGAATGTTCTTAAGTCCTCTAACCAGGACCACTTCTAATAGGGTGGTTAAATCCTCTAACAAGGTCACATTTAACACTATGTTGTAAGCCTTTAACAAGGCACACCTTTCACAAGGCATCACTTCAGAAGAGTGAGAATTGAGTAGCATGTTACTGGTCATTTTTCCCAAATTGGGTTTCCATGTAAATCACTGTGTCATGTGTTGATTTCTTATGTGTTAATGCTTGCATGTTGATTTATAGTAACTTGTTGATTAGATAAGTTAAAGCTTGGATGAATGAATAGTTGAATGGGTTCGCTACACTAAGTAAAAAGTTTGAATAGGAAATTTGGACCTTGAAAAACCTCTTACAAGGCCACTCCTTATAGGGTGATTAAATCCTCTAACAAGGTCACATCTAATAGTGTGTTTTGTAACCTTTAACCAGGTTGGCTCCTTGTTAGATTATGGTGACTGATCAGGAAAGTACTGTACATACTTCATAATTAGTGGGTCATGGCTGACGTTGTAGCCAATGTTGTGGCCAACATTGTAGCCGTGGTCATGGCCGATGTTGTACAAACTTCATAATTTAATTCTTGGGCTGTGGCTAATGTTGTAGCTGACATATTATGGTCGATATATGGTCGACATGTTGTAACCCTAAAATGGATAAAATACTTGTATAAAGGGGTTTAGGGTTAGGTATTTTCATTATGTTGTGATGTGAAATTAGTTCTTGCGACAGTATTGAGCTGGAAGGGATTACAGACTGTAATCAGGTTGTAATCACTGGATTGTAATAAGATCAGACTTGCTATTTGGTGGACGTAGCCCAAGGATTGGGTGAACCACGTTAAATCTTGGTGTCTTGTGTTCATTTCTGTGTGATCTATTATTTTTCTATTATTAGTTATATTTGCATGTAGTTTTTTATTTCTATCTGTGGTTTATCCTAACAAGAACAAGGATCACTTCAAAAGAGCGAAAAAAAGTAACTAGTTACATTGGTGGTTTTTCCCATGTTGGGTTTCTACATTAAATCTAGTGTCTCTTTTGTTCATTTCTTTTCTCTCATGTTTTCAAACTATTACTATTAATGGTTGATTTGCTAAAGTGAAACATACTCTACATTTACCAAGTTACAACATTTTCTATATGTTTACCGAATAACAACATCAATTAGTTTTATTGTTAACATCCAAGGGATTTGAAATATTTAGTTGTAATTGATTCACCCCCCCCCCCCCCCCCCCCCCCCCCTCAGTTACTCCATCTATTTCCAATAGCTTTTTCATCAAAGAGAGGTGATGTTGGGCTTGAAAGGTTATCGCATCATCACAACTTAATAGATAACAGATGTGTGGAATATAATAAGACGATGGATCCAAAACTTAGGGATATAAACATATGAGAAAGAAATTTTCATATATCCATATTTAACTACATCAAATCAATTTTGAGTGAACTCCATCAAAACAAAAGATAAAACAATTGCCCTGGGGTTTCATGATGGAAAAACAAATATTCAAAAACCCTAAGAAAATTTTACGAAATTCTACCTTATTTTCACAAGATTACACAAAACTTTAAGTAGGTGAAAATTCAAGCCATTAGGTCACAAGTTCAACCCCTTAGACCCTCGGGTAACACTAAGGGGGACATTGTTAAAAAAAAAAATTAGTACTCCCCTTGGAATTCATGGCAAGGGCATAACCACCTCTTGTGTAATATAAGTTGAGTGGTTGTATCAAGCATTGACATATTAGTCTTTTGGTGCAATGACAATCCCACTCTAGCAAAAGTATGCAATATCATTATTAGTGGAGGAGTACACATAACATTGTTGATGCAGGAGCATCTTGGGTTCTTGGTAGCTTCCATGGAGTACTCAATTTCCTATTCATTGACATGCTTGGTTGTGGTTTTGGTGTATTTAGTTTTTTCTCTTTGTTGAGCTCAATTATTATTCTTGCATTCTTTTACCAAGAGGGGTTAGTTACTTCTTATTTTTTCATCTTCGTGAAGTGGGCTCAGTTATCTATTGGTCCATTTCTTCACCAAGTGACCTTTGCATTTTCCTTATTGCTCAACATTGTCATTTCCTTGGTTACGCCAAGAAATTTATTTAGTTATCTTCTTGGAAAACTTGTGGCCTGATTTGGTGTAAGTTCTTATTTAGTTTAATGTGCTAGGACAACCTATCACCTAAGTGTTTATTTAGTTTAATATGCTAGGCCAACCTATGGCCTAAGTGATTTTTTAGTTTAACTAGAAGGTTGAGTTGTAGCTTGACTAGGCATAAGTAGAGATTCTTTAAAAATCTTCAGTCATCAATTAGAAGTGAGATAGCATGGATTATCCTAAGGAATGATACACATGCGATGGAATTTTGTGTTTTAATCCACGGATGTAATCCTCTTTTTAATGGTGTATTCTTTTTTATGATGGGTGTAATAGGGAAGGCCTCACAACCCAACATATTGGATGTAAACTTATTGATTCTAATGTATGAAATATTATTTCTCTAGATTTGAATCTCTATATTCTTGTTCATTTTACATTGTGTGGTTATTTTTTTGGTACTAGGTCACCTCCATTGGGGGTACACCTTGATCCTTACTCTATTAGGTGGTATCAAAGAAGATTTTAATCATGTGGCGAATTGTTAGTTCATAGAGTTCTTGATCTCTTTATTGCGAGCTAGTTGAGCAGGTTTTGGATATAGATTTGTCAATCTAGGTCTTGCAGGTTCCTTCATGTAAACCCTAGTTGGTTAAGTTTTTATGGGGTAGTAAATTTTGATTTGACCTACAATTGTAGAGGGTTTCATGATGGTTCATGGAAGGAGACATGTAGATTCAATATTAGTTTATATTCTAATACAAATTTCTTCTCAGTTGGAAGTTATTAAGATAGATGAACAGGTCGTCAATGTAAAGAAGTCACACTTTGAGAGGAATTTGAAGACTGAGTGTGATCCATTTTGGGATGAATTTAATAATAGGAATGAAGATTGGGAACGGTCTTGTTTGAGTTCGCATATATCAATTAGAAAGAAAATTATTTCTCTACTTAGAAAGATTGTAAAGAGAAGAAGACAGATCATGGAAGTGCATGATGATTTTGGTGAAGTTGATAAGGTATCTTTTTGTTTTAATGAGCAGGTGGATGGGTTTGATATGGATATTTTAGAGATCATTGATGATGATAGTTTGACTTATGTTGATGGGGAATTACATATTTTTTTTAAGGATGTGGATGTTTCTACTGATATAGAGTTGGATTTACATGTTGTTGATTCACTTATCTTTGACATGGTGGAGGATCTACATGTTTTAACTATTATAGATTTGGGTTTACATGTTATTGTTGATCTAGTTCTAGATTTGCATGATGTTATAAACATGGTTTTCATGTATGAGGATATTATGGATGAGCATAAGTTTTAAAGATTACCTATGGAGCACTATGTCATTTAGTTTATCCCTATGAGTGAGTATGCTAATTGGTTAGTGTTGTCACAAAAGTTTGCACCCTTGTCCAAAGCTTTTACCTAAAGACAACCTTGTGAAACATGGAAACAACCTCCAAGCTGTGGGACTTGAAATATGAGGTTGAGTCTCTGGAGAAGGTCATCTTCCTTTACTACCAGGGTGTACCGATCTACACTTGGAGAAGAAAAGGGAGAAGGAATGCATGAAATAAAATCGACCTACTCTAACCTAAGGGGTGATACACAAAAATAGAGTGTTTAATATTATCTCTACCCATTAATGCATAATTAAATAGTTATAACCTCAAAGAATATAGCTTCAAAATTTTCTTAATTCAACAACCACATGTAGATTAGGCAACAAGAGAATGCAATAGGAAGAAACTTCACTTAATATCATTCAAATGCTAAAAGTAGATATAATCATGCAAATTGCAGAATATAGACAAGAACATTAACCAGGGGGAAAGAAATCTTGCACAATGTGTTAATGGCTAAAAGAGACTCAGTAGAGGATTACAATGGCTTAGAGGCATGAGAAATTATAGTAGTGTGCATAGTAGCAATGCTAAAGAAACAGAAAAAGATCAAACCTTTACAAAAATTACAAAATCTGCCTTTATAGCTCAGGCATAACTGAGATATTTCTAACTAAAGTTAATCCACAACCACTTCCATTAAGTGCTCAGAGAACAATCAAGACAATCCAAACAATAGATTTGATTTGGTACACTTGTAGAGGCATGAAAATCATGGAAACCCTAACTGGAGCAAACCCTGAAGTGATGGAAATGGTGCCAATCAATACTAAAATCCCCCAAATGGATGATCAGATGGTGGGAAGATTGTCCTTTATGTCATTTAAAACCTAGTATTAACTTGGAGTGGTTGGGATCGATTAGAAAGATTGGATTGTTCAAGAAAACCCAATTTTCCTTCATTTTTGGCTTACAAATCAGCAAAGTTAGCAGTCAAACAAAGTGTTGCAACCAAGATGAGCCACATGGACCAATATCATTATTTATTTTTTCCACCTCACAAGGTTTTCATGGGTTTGATTATTTAATCAGCATAACTATGCTACCTTTGAAAATCCTAACCGTGACTACCTTATGAAACTACCAACTTAACCATCATTGCAAATTGCAATGTTTATTTCCTTAACTAGGCTTGTCAAGATACGTGGTTGTTTGTCACTTGTCTGCAATGCTTAAAGTCCTTGTAATTCCATAATGCAAGAAAGTAGTGATTGTCAACCTACGAAAGATTGATGATCGTGGAAAATCTTCATTATTACTATGCCTACCCCTTAATATTTTTAGGCCCATAGACAACTTAGCATCCAACATGACAACACATCACCCTTTCTAGCAAATCAACATGAAGCAACTAGAATGAAATCCACCTCATCATGACCTGGCATCCTTTCTGGCACTACCCTTTAACCCTTGTAGTCCACATGAAAGAACGGACCCACCAGTACATGTAGCAAGTTCTTGCTATTTCACTATAACTAAAATACTTGTAGCTTTCTATAATGACATAGTGAGGACCATTGATATACCATCATCTTATGGATAAAATAGAATCTAAGAACATATGGCCCACCAAACTGACCATGTCAGAGACTCGGTCAATGAAATGCCCATTGTATGCCAGCTTAGTCTGACTCATCATCTTGTCACATTGCAACCCACCAAACTTGAACCCATGAGTTCACATGTCATAATATCACTTTGTCACATGAAATAAAGAATGAGCACTTCTACAAAGTGACAAAGTGATGGCTATGGATAATCCTTGATTTGATAATAGGAGAAAGTTGCAGGGCTAGAAAATAAACTTAAGAAAACACAAAACTATTATAAGGCTTTTATTTAATTTATGTTGTATTTCCATGGCATTGTTTAATATTAAAGGTGGGATGTGACTGTTTAACATTTGAATTCAAATATGGCAATTTTGGTGGGAAGGAAAAATTGGCCAACAGTTAGCTAAGAAGGTTATGATGTTTGAATGTATAAAGTGAGATGCTAGATGTGTAGATCAGTCCTTTTGTTTGAAAGGAAGTAGAAGCATTTGGTAAAGATGAAGTTGAGTACAAATATTTCTTTTAGAGTTAAAGTGTGGGACACAGTTTATTATTTACCTAGGAAGCCTAATGCAGGAGCATCTTGGGTTCTTAGTAGCTACTTTGGAGTGCTTAGTAGAGTGCTTTCTTGTTCACTAACATTCTTAGTGGTGGCTTTGCTATGTTTAGTTGTTCTTCTTTCCCAAGATCAGTTAGTTCTAGTTTTATTTCTTTAAATGAACTCAGTTACTTCTTGGTTGTTCCTCTTCATGGATTGGGCTTGATTATCTATTAGTCCATTGCTCCAACAAGTGAGCTCAACATTTTCTCTATTGCTCAACATTGTCATGTTCCTGGTCTCACCAAGTAGTTAGTTATTTTCTAGGTTGTCTTTGGCCTAGTTTGGTTTAAGTGATAATTTAGATAAATCTCCTAGGTCAACATGTGGCCTAAGTGTTTACTTTGTTTTATTTTTCATGCCAATATGTGGCTTGAGTGTTTATTTATTTTAACCTATCAAGCTGACTTGTGGCTTGACTAGCTATAAGTAGAGATTCTTGAGTTTTCTTGAGTCATTTGTTAGACGTGAAATAGTATGGAGTATCCTAAGGAATGATCATTAGGAGATGGAAGTTCATATTTGAGTCTAGTAATGCATGCTTCTTTATAATGTCCATAACTTGGAAGGCCTCATAGCACAATATGTTGGATGTAAATTTCTTGATTCTAATATATGAAATATTATTTCTCTTGATCTAAATCTCTATCTTCTTGTTCATTTTCCATTGTGTTCTTATTTTTTGGGGACTAGCTCACCTCCATTGGGGGTACACCTTGGTCCTTACTACATTAGGTGGTACTAGAGCATATTTTGATCTTGTATTAAATGTGTGGTGGATTGTTACTTTGTGGAGTTCTTGATCTCTTTATTGTGAGATAGTGAGCGAGTTTTAGATCTGGGTCTTGTACGTCCCTTCTTGTAAACCCTAGTTGGTTGATTTTTTGTGAGGTGGTAGATTTTGATCTAACCTACAATTATAGAGGATTTCAAGATGGTTCATGGAAGGATACATGTAGATTCAGGATTAGCTAATATGATAAGACAAATTGTTGCTTAATTGGAAGATGTTGAGATAGATGAACAGATCACTAATTTGAAGAAGTCACACTTTGAGATGAATTTGAACTATGAGGACAATCCATTTTGAGATGAATATAATAAGAGGATTGATAATTTAGAAAATTCATGTTTGAGTTGGCATATACCAATTAGAAAGAAAGTTGTTTGGCTGGTTAGAAAAAATTGTGTAGAGAAGAAGATAGATCATGGAAGTGCATGATCATTTTGGTGAATTTGATAAGGTATCTTTTTATTTTCATGAGAAGATGGATGGATTTGACATGGAAATTGTAGCACATCTTATTGTGAGAAATGAGACCATTGATGATGAGAGTTTGACTTGTGTTGATGAGGAATCACATATTGTTGTTATAGATATAGATGTTTCTACTGATATTGAGTTGGATTTATATGTCGTTGATTCACTTATTATTGAAATGGTGGAGGATCTACATATTTTGGATTTACATGTTGTTATTATTGTAGATTTGGGTTTACATGCTATTTTTGATCTAGTTTTGGATTTGCATGATGTTGCTAATATGGTTTTCATGTATGAGGATATTATGGATGATCATAAGTTGAAAAGACTACTTGTGGAGCACTATGTCATTCATTTTATTCATGTGAGTTAGTATGCTAATTGGTTAGCTCGGAAGGTTATGATGTTTGAATGTTTAAGGATGAGATGCTAGATGTGCAGATTGGTCCTTTTGTCTAAAAGGAAGTTGAAGCATTTGGTAAAGATGAAGTTGAGTACAAATATTTCTTTTGGAGTTAAACTATGTGACACACTTTTCTATTTACCTAGGAAGTCTGGTGGAGGAGCATCTTGGGTTCTCAATAGCTACTTGGAGTGCTCGGTGGAGTGCTTGATTTCCAATTCACTAATATTCTTGGTGGTAGCTTTGGCACATCTAGTTGTTGTTATTTGGTGAGCTTAGTTATTTCTAGTGATATTTCACTAAGTGAGCTCAGTTACTTCTTGGTTCTTCCTCTTCATGGAATGGGACAGATTATCTATTGGTTCATTACTTCAACAAGTGAGCTTGGTGTTTTCTTTATTTCTCAACATTGTGATATTCTTGATCTCACTAAGTAATTTACTTAGTTATTTTCTAGGTTATCTTGTGGCCTAATTTGGTTTAAGTGTTTATTTAGTTTAATATTCTAGGTCAAACTATAGACTGAGTGTTTATTTTGTTTGATTTTTCGTGCCAACCTATGGCTTGAGCATTTATTTATTTTAACTTGTCAAGTCAAATTTTAGCTTGATTTGGTATAAGTAGAGAGTCTTGAGTCATATTTTAGAAGTGAAATAGTATGAAGTATCCTAAGAAATGATATCTAGAAGATGGAAGTTTGTATTTGAGTCTGGGGATGTATTCATCTTTATAATGACCAGGCCTCATAGCCCAATATGTTGTATGTAAATTTCTTGATCTATTTTTGGATTTTCATGATGTAGAAAAATATATGGTTTTCATGTAGGAGGATATTATTGATGATTGTAAGTTGTAAACATTACTTGTGGAGCACTATGTCATTCAGTTTATCCATGTTAGTGATTATGCTAATTGGTTAGATAAGAAGGGTATGTTGTTTGAATATATAAAGATGAGATGTTAGATATGCAAGATTGGTCCTTTTGTTTGAAAGGAAATAGAAGAATTTGGTAAAGATGAAGTTGAGTACTAATACTTATTTTGGAGTTAAAGTGTAGGAAATTTTTTATATTTACTTAGGAAGTCTGATGCAGGAGCATCTTGGGCTCTCGGTAGCTTCTTTGGAGTGCTTGGTGGAGTGCTTGATTTCTTGTTCACTAATGTTCTTGGTGGTGGCTTTGGTGTGTTCATTTGTTGTTCTTTGGTGAGCTTAGTTATTTTTGGTGTTCTTTCAATGAGTGAGCTCAATTACTTCTTGGTGTTTCCTATTCATCGAGTGGGCTCAATTATCTATTGGTTCAATGCTTCAAAAAGTGAGCTCAATGGTTTCTCTATTGATCAACATTGTCATGTTCCTTATCTCACCAAGTAGTTTACTTAGTTATTTTCTAGGTTTTCTTATGAACTAATTTGGTTTAAGTATTTATTTATTCAAATCTTCTGGGTTGACCTATGGCCTGAGTGCTTATTTAGATTGATTTTACATGCCAACTTATGGCCTGAGTGTTTATTTATTTTAACATGCCAGACTGACTTGTGGCTTGAATTAGTATAAGTAGAGATTCTTTAAGTTATCTTGAGTCATTGGTTTGAAGTAAAATAGTATGGAGTATCCTAAGGAATGATAGTTAGGAGATGGAAGTTCGTCTTTGAGTTTGACAAAGTATTCTTCTTTATAATGGCCATAACATGGAAGGACTCATGGCCCAATATGCTAGATATAAATTTCTTGATTCTAATATATGAAATATTACCACTCTTGATCTAAATCTCAATCTTCTTATTTAGTTTCTATTGTTTTTTTATATATTGGGGACTAGGTCACCTCCACTGGGGCTATGCCTTGGTCCTTACTATATTAGATCGTAGTAGAGCATATTTTGATCTTGTGGATAATATGTGGTGGATTGTTAGTTTGTGGAGTTCTTGATCTCTTTATTGTGAGGTAGTGAGTGGGTTTTGGATCTAGATTTGTAAATCTAGGTCTCATAGTTTCCTTCTTGTAAACCCTAGTTAATTAATTTTTTGGGAGGTGGTATATTGTGACCTAACCTACAATTATAGAGGGTTTTAAGATGGTTCATAAAAATAGACATGCATATTTAGGATTAGTTAATATGATAAGACAAATATTTTCTTAGATGGAAGATGTTGAGATAGATAAACAGAGCACTAATGTGAAGAAGTGACACTTTGAGAAGAATATGAACTATGAGCATGATCCATTTTGGGATGAATTTAATAAGACAATTGATAATTGGGAATATTCCTATTTGAGTTGGCATATACTGATTAGAAAGAAATTTTTTTGGCTAGTTAGAAAAATTGTGCAGAGAAGAAGACAAATCATGGAAGTGCTTGATAATTTTGGTGAATTTGATAAGTTATATTTTTGTTTTCATAAGAAGAATGATGGATCTAACATGGAAATTATAGAGCATCTTATTGTAAGCAATGAGATCTTTAATGGTGAGGTTTTTACTTGTGTTAATGAGGAATCACATATTGTTGCTATGGATATGGATGTTTCTACCAATATATAATTTGATTTACATGTTGTTGATTCACTTATTGTTGACTTGGTGGAGGATCTACATATTTTGGATTTAAATGTTACCATTGTAGATTTGGGTTTATATGTTACTATTGATCTAATTTTGGATTTGTGTGATGTTGTTAATATGGTTTTCCTATATGAGGATATTATGGATGTTCGTCAGTTGCAAAAATTACTTGTGGAGCACTATTTCATTCAGTTTATCCCTATGAGTCAATATGCTAATTGATTAGCTAAGAAGGTTATGATGTTTGAATTTATAAAGATGAGATGCTAGATATGCAAGATTGGTCCTTTTGTTTGAAAGGCAGTATAGGCATTTGGTGAAGATGAAGTTGAGTACAAATATTTCTTTTGGAGTTAAAGTGTGGGACATACTTTTCTATTTACCTATGAAGCCTCATGTAGGAGCATCTTGGGTTCTTAGTAGCTTCTTTGGAGTTCTCAGTGGAGTGCTTGATTTCTTATTCACTAACATTCTCAATGATGACTTTGGTACATTCAGTTGTTGTTCTTTGGTGATCTTGATTACTTTCAGTGTTATTTCACTAAGTGAGCTTAATTACTACTTGGTTGTTCCTCTTTATCGAGTGGACTTGGTTATCTGTTGGGTCATTGCTTCAACAAGTGAGCTTGACATTTTCTCTATTGCTCAACATTATCATGTTCCTAGTCTCACCAAGTAGTTTACTTAGTTATTTTTGAGGTTATCTTGTGGCCTAATTTGGTTTAAGTGATTATTTAGTTTAATCTTCTAGGTTGACCTATGGCCTAAGTATTTATTTAGTTTAATTTTCCATGCCACCATGTGGCCTGAGTGTTTATTTATTTTAACCTACTAGGCTGACTTGTGGCTTGACTGGGTATATGTAGGGAGTCTTGAATTATATTGAGTTGTTTGTTAGAAGTGAAATAGTATGGAGTATCCTAAGGAATGATAGCTAGGAGATGGATGTTTGTATTTGAGTCTGGTGATGTATTCTTCTTTATAATAGTCATATCTTGGAAGGCCTCACATCCCAATATGTTGGATGTAAAGTTCTTGATTGTAATATATGAAATATTATTTCTTTTGATCTAAATATCTATCTTCTTGTGTATTTTCCAATTTGTTCTTATTTTTTGGGTACTAGGTCACTTCCATTGAGGGTACACCTTGGTCCTTACTATAGTAGGTAGTACCAAAGCATATTTTGTGTTTGGATTAAGGTCAATTTGTCTATCAGCAACTCAACACTTAGTCAATTGGTCACATTTATACCCAACTCTACAGTTGTTACAAAGCTTGTTATTTAGTTTGCAATGCCAGCCAAGTGATTTAGTTGTTTCTGAGCCAAGTACTCATAATATATTGTCTACCAAGCACCTAAGTCAAATGTAGTATTTTCTAAGCTACATAGTGTTTACCAAGCTTCATAAATAATATTTAGTGCAAATTGAGCTTAGCAGAGGCTACTGAGCTGTTCAGTTGAAGTGAAGAAGATTGTAGTGTTAACAAGTTCTTTAGTGCTAACCAAGTTCTACAATATCTACTGAGCTCATAGTGTTAATGAAGTGGATCTAGTGTTGAACGAGTCATGGATTTTCAACTAAGTGATCTAGTCGCTACCAAGTTTCTCAATGTTCATTGAGTCACACAGTGTTGACCACGTTCAAGCTACTTGGAAGTGATTAGTATGGACTAAGCTTCAAGTTCAACCAAGTGCCAAAGATTTTTGAGTGTTAATAGTATTTTTTGTGTATCAAAACATCACTGAGTTTTTCATAAAAACCCTAATTATAATAGTTGGGCCAACATTGTGAATTATGAAGAAATTGGAATTGTATCTGAATCTAGTAAGTTGTGATTTGGATTGGTATATATTTAATGCATAGTATCATATCTAAATAATTATGTGAAGAGAATATGATGAGTAAGAGTAAAAATTAAAGGAGGCTATAAGAAGTACAAGGGACAACAAAGATTTATCTATCATAGTCAAGTGATCATTGCAATACAAGGAATCTCGACATGAAAATCAGAGTTGTAGATCAGATATCAGCCACTAGTTCATCCTAATAGGTGTATCAGTTAAATCCTTTAATAGGGTAGACTTAACAGTGTTTTTCTAAATATCTTAACCAAGTGCATACATCATTTTATGTTTGTAAATCCTTTAAAAAGGTGGACCTCATAGTCCTTATTTTTCCTAATAGGGAAGATCACCAGAACTAGTTAATTGTAAGCCTTAATAGGTTAACTTTATACTATAGTACTAAAGCTTGTGGGTATCATCCCCACCCTAGTTTTACTTCCTATTTGGAAGGTTTTTGGGTCACCATATCTTGTGCCAAAGTGTTATGAGTGTTTTATTTCTTTCATTCTTTCATGCATGCAATTAGATCAGGATATTACATGAAGGATTAATTGATGAAGTAAGATAAAGTTTTATTGGTTCTTGATTCACCCCTCCCCTCTCAATAACCTTGCCTACCTTATATTTCCACCAATTGGTATGAGAGATTTTGGTTCTCACATTAGAAGTTTAACATCTTGAGATAAGATCAGAGGCAATGGGGGTATATAGGCTAGATAAGGCTATTGACAATGAAAAGTTGGATCTGGAATTGGCTATTGGAAAACTCAAGAAAGAAAAGGAGAAACTCTCTCAATCATTGAAAAGAAGGAAAGATATTGTAGTTCAAATGAATGATAATCTCTACACTAAAGAAAGAATCAAAGACATATGTCCAGAAAGAAATTCAGATGAAGCTGATGAAGCAATCAAAGACCTGTTAGAAAATAATTTGAATCTTCAAGAAGTCAAAAAGCCAAAAAGAGAATAAGAAATCCAATGAGTCAGATTATGTGAATTCATGGAAAAAAAAGACAAAGTCATAGAAGAGATAGAAGAAAATAACAATGAAATTCAACAACTCTCCCTTCAGCAAGCAGACTTCATTGATCAACTCACTAATGCAAATGATGAGCTTATGAATTGAAGATTAGAGAATGAAAGACTGCATAATGATCTCAACATTGAAAAGAAAACCTATGAGAGAATAATGAAAACTCAAGAAAGCATGAATCAATTAAATGAAGAAAGTTAGTATAGATGCAAAGGAAAAGTTGGAATAGGATACACACAAAAACGGTGAGTTATCTTAGCAAAGAGCTCAAAAGAATAAAAGACCTACTTGAAATCATTGTGGTAAGATAGGTCATACATCAAACAAATACTAGAGTAATGGTAAACAAAAATTCAATGGAAAGTGTTAGAGTGTAATAAGCATGGTCATAGAGCAAGTGAATGCACAAAGAAACCTAAGTTTGAAGGTAAATGTCACAATTGTAGGAAACAAGGACACAAATCTTCAAAGTGCAAAACCAAGAAGTGGAACCCAACAAAACAAATTGTGAAAGTAATATTTGGATGAGATTACAATACATGGTGTAGATATCACTACTATGGTGAATTTGGGCACATTGGAGAAAACAATGTAAAACATCACATGAGGAAAAGAGATACTACAAAAAGGTGTTTTATTTATACAAAACTTGGACATCTTGTCAAGAACTATATGAACACAGGTATAGTTGAAGATGAAAAGAAAGCCAAAGCTAACAATATTAGAAAAAAAATGATGTAGTAATGGGTACCAAAATCTCCAGAGAATGTAAGCCAAAATCATGAAGTGACTGACACCCAAGTCAATGAGTTCTATGGCTCAATCATGTCAACTTAGTTCCTTATGGAGATCACTAGAATTGTGATTCATAAAAAGTCATCTAACATCACTTCTAGCCAACATGAAAGATACAAATCAGCATTCAAGATTCACAGGGATCACCCAGCATGATGGAAAGCAGGAGACCTTACTGAGAAAGGTCAAGTCACAAGATCTTCTCGAGAAAGGTTGGGTTACATATTGTTTATGGTTGCAAAAATAGAGTTGGTAGTTCCTATTGAGTGATGGTGACTCTACTGAGCTATAGATGTCTCCCAAGAATTAAAGAACAAGCTGAGTAGATGAGAGTTTGTCACTGAGGGAATATGAAGCATGAAGCATTAGTGGAAATCAAAAAAGAGGAAATTCATTAAAAGGAAGAAATTGAATGTATTGTTTCACCATAAATTTCTAGAGCTATTTTTACAGAGAAAATTCAAAGCACCTAAGCTATTTGAGTATTTTTTGTTGAATATTTCTCACATTATCAAGAAACCCTACCAAGCATAGAATCTTCATGCAACAAAGTGAAGAAAGGTTTTGAACTGTTGGTTCATGGAGTCAACTACAAGGCACCAAATTTCAAGTTGTGTGCAGTAATTACAAAGGTTCTTGATCGAGCTAGTGCACAATTTCAAATTCCACTCAAGGTATTACTCGTACATGATATCCATTCATTCTACCATTATTCTATTTAGGAACTCAGAACCCTAGAGATGAATGAATTATTTAAAGAATTGTGTGTGGATGGTGCATTGAAACCTAAACATCAACATTTGGAAACCAAGGGTTTAACGCATATCTCACATATGCCAAGAGACTTCCAAGTCAAATGGATTAGATTTATTCTAAGCCATGTTCACAATGGGCAGTTATGGTTGGACCAACCCATTCAAATTATGAAGAAAATGATTCATAGAATCATTGGGCTTCCAATGCTTAACAAAGCAAAAACAACCAAAACCCTAGGTCGAGTCAAATTGGCTAAGAGGACTCTTTCCGAGTGGGACAAAGAGGCATGAAGCTTAGTGGAGTAATAGACATGGAGATGAAGTTAGGAATACATGTGATTGCACATAAAATTTATAGTTCTAGTTAGTTAAACAACATATCATGTTAAGTTGTTGATCTTGCATACAAGGTAGTGAAGAATTATCTATCCTTTGACCTTGTTGAGTCACTGTTGAACCAATTCACCAAGAACATGGAGAGCATCAAAGTATCGAAAAATAACCCATGTAAGTTTGGATCTCTTTTGACATATTTATTCTTCTTTGTTCATTTTTTTCCCCTTCCTAAGTTAGAGTAGTATGGAGGAAGGATGTTCTTGTTTCATTTTAGATCAATGAGTATATAGTAGAAATGGGTGAAATTTTTGATAGCACCGTGGATAACTATTTTGAAGCATTCAAAGAAAAGATGAAAAATAGATTCAGGATCCCTAATAAGCTTGTAGAAGATTACAAGGATGATGTTTTTTTCATGGTGGACTATTGCAAAGTATACATTCAGGTAGTTAGACCTAGAGTGGCATGGGTTAAGCCTCTAGAGTTTGAGGTTAACATTGATGACATTAAGGATATCATAGAGGCTCTATTGAATTAGCCTGTAGATCCCAAAGCTGCCTATTTTAGAACATGCATGATGAGGCAAAGGAAAGAATTGATCTTCAGATCAAGCTACCTCAAGCAGTAAATTAAGGAAGGAAAAGAGTAGAGAAGATACTAAAAAGAAAAAAGCAAGCAAGTTCTCCTCTAATGCTTACTAAGGGAAGAGGTGATGATGTAGAAGATGATGCTGAAGAGAATGAAGAAAAAGAAGCCAAATCTAAGGAAGAAGAGCCTCTTAGGAAGAAAGGTAAGATTATCATAACTAGACCTACCAAATCCTCCCATGTTATATTCACAAGAAGGGCAGCTAAGTCAATGAAGAAATTGAAGTTAGGTGAAGATGAAACTAAGGAGATTATCTTCAAAATATATGCACCTACACTTCAAGAAAGATTGAAGAAGATGGAAGAAGGAACTAGCATGGCATGTTTTGAATTTATCAAATATGAGACAAGGAATGAGGAAGAGAAAAGGAAAATTAAGGATACTCTTGTAACCAAGCTAGGTAAATGGAAGTACTCACCAGATGAGCTTGCACAGCAAATTCTTGATGGACTTATGTAGGCAATAAAGCCTAGATGGGAAAATGTAAAGAAGACTGCCAAGGACATCTTTGAAAAAACTTTGAAGAAACTCATTCCAAATATTAATAAGAAGGAGGTAAAGGAATCCTTGAAGCAAAATGAGAAAAAGTTCACTCTCAAGTTAAACACTTGCATGATATTTCTTAAGGACATTGAATATGTGATGAAGGTAGCTACAACTACATGGAAGAACATCTATTAGTTGCATCAACCTAGTGACTTTGTTTTACATGTTGATGACAAGGATGATGAAGATGAGGAAGAAGATATAGTAATAAAAGATGATGAGTTAGATGATGTCAATCTGGATAATGAGGAGGAAGAATAGGAAGCTACTGGATGAATCCTTCCAAAGATACAAGCCATTGAGGAAATTGATGTAGAGAAAATTGCAGTAGTAGTCATGGCCTCATTCCCTCACTCTCCAAGCACAACCTTAGCATAATTTGGCTCAAAGATAGCTTCTACCAAGTTGGTTGTGGATACCACTTCTATACCAAGCACCCAACCAAGCTTAGGATATGTTCAACTAAATGTTACATTGACTGAAGTACCCAACACTTCATTACTGAGTAGCAAGGTCCTCCATCATCAAACTTGACCAAGCAGAAATAAGGTATTCCTCTTGTTAGTGTCTTTTCTACATTTGTTTCTAGTCCATCAATTTCCACAATTTTTCTATTTTAAGAATATACATAGCTAGTATAATGACAGTTGAGAACCAGTCTCAACCAAGTACTGAAGTCTTAGAGAAGGGTAAACAAATTGCTTCTGCCATTCTAAAAGAAAAGGGAAAAGAAGATGTACAAGAAATTGATCTAGATGAGGATATAGTTATTCTAAATTGGGATATCTCTACCCTCACCCCTAATCAAATGATTGCCATGGGTGGACTACTAAAGAAAATAGCTAAGCAGTAGAAGCTTAGAGAAGAAAAGAAGAAAGAAAATCAAGTTCTTGAATACACAAAGAGTATATTTATTGATGATTTGAGTATTGTGGTTGATGGAAAACAACCCATTCTAGACCAGTTAATAGAAATTGTTCACAAATGCAATGGAGAATTGAATGGATAGGATAAACTACTACAAAGAGTTGAAAGAAAATTTGAGAGCAAAGTGTTGGAACAAGTTTCATGGAGAAATGCAAGAGATCAAGTGGAGTTAGCTACTATTCTTGGTTCACTAGAAACCTCTATTAATAATGTTGTTTCATTATTTGTCACACTGAATGACACATCTATCTTCACAAAGGAGATCAAGAATAAAATGTCCAAGATAGATGAAGATTTGAAGGCAAGTGCGCACTAGCTATCACTTGACCCAAGTCATAGCTCTACACATTATTCAAAGATTAGATATCTGAAAAATCTGCAGGCAGAATTATTGAAGGAAGAAGTTAAGATTAGGACCACACTTGTAGAAATCCACAGCATGATTCTTCCAAACATGGATGCACTATAGAAACACATTGCACATGAAAAAAAACTCATCCATGATAACAAATTATCCATAGCTGATCACATGATGGAATTATTAGCATAAGTTTAGATTGCATTGCATGCAAGCAAGGTATTATAGGAAAATTAGAACAGGACAATGGTACTAGTTCTGAAGGTGCATTCTGAATTCTTGTCACATTTTGGTATTAACATATAGATATTATACATCTTTGGCATTTATGTAAAAAAGAGGGAGAAGTTATATGTAAAGGGAGAGAAGTAATATGAGAAGGAGGAATATACTATACTCCATTTGTATGTATATAGGAGATATATATGTATGGGGGAGTAGTATAGTAGTATGAAGATACTTGTATAGATAAGCAGAAATATCTTTACAAAAGCAATTTAGAAAAATAAAAGAAATAGAGTATGTTACCAAGACACGATAGCTAGAAGTCAAAACTGAGTTGAAGACATAGAATGATGATAAAAGAATTTTTGACTTATAGTTTTGATGATCAGATTTTTATTTTGATAAATGTTTTTGTCACTAATGCCAAAGGGGGAGATTATTGACATTAAGGTCAATTTGTCTATCAGTGACTCAATGCTTGGTCAATTGGTTACATTACTACTGAGCTCTATAGTTTCTATTGAGCTTATCATTCAGTTTGTAGTGTTAACCAAGTGATTTAATTGTTCCTAAGCCAAGTAGTCAGAATATAGTGTCTACCGAGCACCTAAGTCACATCACAGTATTTGTTGAGCTACATAGTGTTTACCAAGATTCATAAACAATATTCAATGCAAACTAAGCATAGTAGAGGCTACTGAGGTATTCAGTGGAAGTGAAGAAGATTGTAGTGTTAACCAAGCTCTGTAGTGTTAACCAAGTTCTATAGTATCTACCAAGATTGCAGGGTTAACGATGTGGATCTGGTGTTGACCAAGTCATGTAGTGTTAACCAAGTGATCTAGTTGCTACCGAGTTTCTCAGTGTTCATCGAGTCACACAATGTTGACTAAGCTCAAGGTACTTGGAAGTGATTAGTATGGACTGAGCTTCAAGTTCAACGGAATGTCAAAGATTTTTGAGCAATGACAGTGTTTGTCATGTATCAAAACATCACTGAGTTTGTCTTAAGAACCCAAGTTACAACAATTGAGTTGACTTTGTGAATTATGATGAAACTGGTATTGTAGCCGACTCCAGTAAGTTATGATTTGGATTGGTATATATGTAATGCATTATATCCTATACAAATAAGTATGTAAAGAGAATATAATGAGAAGGATTACAAATTAAAGAAGGCTACAAGCAGTAAAAGGGATAGCAGATATTTATCTATCATAGTCAGGTGATCATTGTAATACAAGGAATCTCAACCAACAAATTAGAGTTGTAGATTAGAAATCAACCACTAGTTCATCCTAATAGGTGTGTATGTTAAATCCATTAATAGGGTAGACTTAATAGTCTTTTGATAAATCTCTTAACTGAGTGCATGCTTCATTGTATGTTTGCAAATCCTTTAACAAGGTGGACCTCATAGTCCTTGTTGCTCCTAATAAGGAAGATCACCACAAATGATCAATTGTAAGCCTTAACAGGTTAACTTTATACTACAGTACTAAAGCTTGTAGGTATCATCCCAACCCTAGTTTTACTTTCTATTTGGAAGATTTTTGGGTCGCCATATCTTGTGTCAAAGTTTTATGAATGTTTTATTGCTTTCATTTTTTCATGCATGCAATTAGATTAGAATATTATATGAAGGATTAATTGGTGAATTAAGATAAAGTTTTATTGGTTCTTGATTCACCATTCCCCTCTCAATAACCTTGCCTACCTTATATTTCCAACAATTTTGATCTTGTGGTGAATGTGTGGTGGATTATTAGTTTATGGAGTTCTTGATCTATTTATTATGAGGTAGTGAGGGAGTTTTGGATCTACAATTGTGAATCTAGGTCTTGTAGGTTCCTTCTTATAAACCCTAGTTGGTTGATTTGTTGGGAGGTGGTTGATTGTGATCCAACCTACAATTGTAGAGGGTTTGAAGATGGTTCATGGAAGGAGATATGAAGATTCAGGATTAGTTGATATCATAAGAAAAATTGTTGCTTAGTTGGAAGATGTTGAGATAGATGAATAGATCATCGATGTGAAGAAGACACAGTTTGAGAGGAATCTAAGTTGTAAGAATGATCCATTTTAGGATGAATTTAATAAGAGGACTGATAATTGGAAATAGTCCTATTTGAGTTGGCATATACTGATTAGAAAGAAATTTGTTTGGCTAGTTAGAAAAATTGTGCAGAGAGGAAGACAGATTGTCGAAGTGCATGATGATTTTGGTTATTTCAATATGGTCTCTTTTTTTTCATGAGAAGATGAATGGATCTGAATGGAAATTGTAGAGAATCTTATTGTGATAAATGAAATCAGCGATGATGAGATTTTCACTTGTGTTGATGAGGAATCACATGTTTTTGTTATGGATATGGATGTTTCTACTAATATAGAGGTAGATTTACATGTTTTTGATTCACTTATTGTTGATATGGTGGAGGATCTACATGTTTTGGATTTATATGCTACATGTTTTTATTGATCTAGTTTCAGATTCGTATGATGATTCTAATATAGTTTTCATGTATGAGGATATTATTGATGATTGTAAGTTGCAAAGATTACTTGTAGAGCACTATGTTATTTACCTTATCCCTATGAGTGACTATGCTAATTGTTTAGCTAGGAAGGTTATGATTTTTGAATGGATAAAGATAAGACTCTAGATGTGTAGATTGGTCCATTTTTTTGAAAGGAAGTCAAAGCATTTGGTAAAGATGAAGTTGACTAAAAATATTTATTTTGGCATTAAAGTGTGGGACATACTTTTCTATTTACATGGGGAGTTTGATGCAGGAGCATCTTGGCTTCTTAGTAGCTTCTCTGTAGTGCTCGGTGGAGTTCTTGATTTCCTATTCACTGACATGCTTGGTAGTGGCTTTGGTGTGTTCAATTGTTGTTCTTTGGTGAGCTTAGTTACTGTTAGTTTGAAGTGACTAGTTAGGGGAAAAAATTGGGGCTACTTTACCAACATTTTTGGGCCAACATGTCATACCTTATTTTAACCCTAAAGCAGAAAAAATACTTGTATAAAATGGCTTAGGGTTAGGGATTTCATAATGTGTGATGCAATAATTTCTTCTTGCAATGTTATTGAGTTGTAAGGGATTATAGAATGTAATCAGGTTGTAATCACTGGATAATAATAATATTGGACTCGTTGTTTGGTGGACATAACCCAGGGATGAAGTGAACCACATTAAATCTTTGTGTCTTGCATTCTCTTCTTTGCAGTTTATTATTTTTTGATATTGGTTATATTTGGATGTAATTATTATTTACTTGTTGGTTGTTCCTCTTCACCAAGTGGGCTCAGTTATCGGTTGGTTCATCACTTCACCAAGTGAGCTCAATATTTTCTTTTTTTCTTAGCATTTTCATGTTCCAAGTCTCACTAAGAAATTTATTTAGTTACATGCTAGGAAGACTTGTGGCCTAATTTGGTATGAGTGTTTATTTAGTTTAATTTTCTAGGAAAAAATTTGGCCTGGGTATTTATTCAATTTAATTTTTTAGGCCGACTTGTGGCATAAGTATTTATTTAGTTTATCCTACCATGCTAACTTGTGGCTTGACTGGGTTGATAGACAATTTTGAGTTATCTTGAGTCATCGATTAGAAATGAGATAGCATGGAGTGTCCTAAGGCATGATAGCTAGTAAATAGAAGTTTACATTTGAGTTTGGAGATGTGCTCCTCATTGTAATGATACTTTCTTCTTTATAATGGTCATAAATGAGAAGGCCTCATAGCCTAGCATGTTGGATGTAAACTTCTTGATTCTAATATATGAAATATCATCTCCCTAGATCTAAATCTTTATCTTCTTTTTCATTTTTTGTTCTGTGGTTATTTGCTAAGGACTAGGTCACCTCCATTAGGGGTATACCTTGGTCCTTACTACATCAATCATTCAAGAGGAAATGCTTAATAAATTTGATGTTAGGATCAACCTCAAACAAAAATAACAGTTACATGCAAATATAACCAATATCAAAAAATAATAGATCACACATAAGAGTACACAAGACACCAAGATTTATGTGGTTCACCCAATCCCTGGGTTACATCCACCAACAACAATTCCAAAATTATTATTGTCCAAAGATTACAACCTGATTACAATCTATAATCCCTTACAGCTAAATACCACCGCAAGAACCAATTTTCACATCACACATTATGAAAATCCATAACCCTAATCCATTTTTATACAAGTTTTTTTTCGCTTAAAAAATTAGGGCTAGAATAATATAAAAAATAGTAGCTAACACCTTTTACAACATAAGAGCATTTTTAGCTTTGAAAACCTCTGTGATGGTGTTGCCCCTTGACCTCACCTGTACTGTAATAGGGAGTGCACCTGGGGCACTGTCCCAAGACCCCACAAGGGAACTACCCCTTGACATCATCTTGGAGGCCTTGCCCCCAAACCCTCATAGAAATAATTTGGAGGGAAACCACACTGAATAAACCTCTGAGTTTGATTAGGCTCCACATCACAATATTTAATTTAGGGACAAGGAAGCATTTGAATCCCTAATAATATTATTTGTTGCAAAAGGATCACAAGAATTTGGTCAATGAACAATGTTTGGTAAAGTTAAAAAATGGAAACTATCATAATGAAGTACTGTGTGATATTATGCATATGGATGTTTGTTATCTATTTCTAGGGAGACCATGGAAATTTGATCATCCTGTAGTAGATGAATGGGTATGCAAAAATTCAACCTTTGACAAAGGATGGAGTTTTATACAAGTTGAATCCATTAAAAGAAATGAAGGACAAGTTATGTGGTAATGAAATACTATGTCTAGTTTATGGAAGGAATTTTCTAGAAAGCATGAAGCACGAAGCATGAGCATATGTATTTTTTCTTTAATTCCAAAAGTTGGTAAAGAGGAAGGAGAAGGTGTGTATATGGAAGTTTTATATTTTTTGAATGAGTTCAAGGATATTTTATCTAATAATGCACCTGATGGATTTTCACCAATATAAAATATAGTCATCAAATAGACTTGATTCCTTGAGTGACTTTTTTGAAGAAGGCAACCCATAAAATTACTCCAACAAAGAGTGAAGAGTTAAGTAGACAAGTGCAGGGTTTTTTAGAAAGGTTGATTCAAGAGAGTTTGATCCCATGCATTGTACTTGCAGTGCTAGCACCAAATAAAATTAGAGAATGGGGTTGTGTATAGATTCTTAGATTATTAATAAGATTACTATCAAGTATAGGTTTCCCTTGCCAAGCATGGATGCCATTATGGATTATTTGATTATTGTTGAGTAATTTAAAAAGATATATATGAAGAGTGGATATCAAAAATCTAGAATTTGGAATGTGGTGAATGGAAAACAAACTTAAAGAGAAGGGAGGGCTTGTATGAGTAGTTATACATCCCCTTTTCCATAAACAATACACTAAGCACATTAATGCGGCCCATGAACGAGGTATTGAAAGAATTTATCAATTTTTTTTATTATCCTTTACTTAGAAGATATATTGATCTTCAACAAGAAATTGGAAGAACATATAATGCATATTAGTAGGACCTTTGAGAAGTTAAGGGAAGAAATATTGTTGATTAATATGAAGAAGTATAGTTTTGTGAAGGAGTTATTGTACCTGAGATTTTTTTGTCTCAACAAAAGGTCTTAAAATGGACCTAGAGAAAGTGAAGGCTATCCTTGAATAGCCTACTCCAAGGAGTTCTAGCAAGGTAAGATATATTAATGTGTTGGCTAGTTTTTACAATATATTTATCAAGAATTTCAATAGTAGCTATGGGCCCTTAACTGAAAATAAAAGAGTGGACATAAAATATTTTAAGTTGACTATGAGAGAAAAAAAGAGATTTGATTTGTTAAAAATGAAAGTTACAGAGAAACTTATTTTCATATTTTCGTATTTTAATAAGATATTTTAAGTAGACTATGATGCTAGTGACAATGCAATTGGATTTGTTTTTGAGTCAAGAAGGTAAAATCATTGTTTATTTTAGTGAGAAGTTAAATGATGCCAAAAGAAAATAATATGTTAATGATTAGGAGTTCTATGCTATAGTTTAGACATTGAGGAAGTCAAGGAATTATAATTTTCCTAAAGACTTTATTATTATTAGTATTATTATTATGCATCAAGATTTATTGTATATAAATATTCAACAAAAGTTGAATCAAAGACATTTATAATGGGTTCAAATTTTGCAAAGTTACACTTTTATTTTGAAGAATAGGAGTGAAAAGTCTAACAGGGTTGGAGATGCCCTTGGAAAGAGGAGTTTTTGTTTACAGAGATGCAAATCAATTTTTATCATGGGTTCAAGGAACTCAAGAGTTTATAACTTTAGGATCTTGATTTTGGCAAGGTCCAAAGAGCTTGCACAAAACATATTACTCTAGACAAGACTAGGTGGCTAGATTCATAATTGAATATGAAATTTTAATCAAAGGGATCCAATTATGCATTCCAAAGAATTCCATGAGGGAGAATTTAATCAAAGAGAAGCATTGTAGAGGACTGACTGGAAGATTTTAAACCATTGCTCTAGTTAGTGAGTATTATTGGCTACAATTGCAACAATATGGTAAGAATTTTGCAGAGAGTTGTAGGATATTTTAGATGAAAAAAGAAGTAAAGAAAAATCTATGGTTATATTAGTCATTACATGTACTAGAGATGCCATGGGACAATATTAGTATGGATTTTGTTCTTGGTTTACGAAGGACTCAAGAGAACATGATTCTATTTTTGTAGTGGTAGACAACTTCTCAATTATTAAATTTTTTATTCCTTGCAAAAGACTAATGATGGTATTCATGTGGTATAATTACTTTTCTGAGAAGTGGTAAGTCTATATGTTCTACCAAAGAGCATAATTTCATATCAAGACACTAAGTTTGTTAGGTACTTTTGGAGGACATTGTAGAAGGAGCTATATACATATTTGGTGTTCATCTCAACACATCATCCATAGACTGGTGAACATGCAAAAGTGGTGAATATGAGTTTTCAAAACTTGTTGAGATTCTTAGTTAGAGATAAACTGAAGGGGTGAGATTTGATTTTATCATAGACATAATATGTATAGGAATATTGTTGTCAATGTGAGCATTGGTAAATCACCATTCCAGATTCTATGTGCAAGTAGTCCTAGAAATTTATTTGAGTTGAGGAAATTGGACAATGGAGAAAATATTGGTGTCAAAGTTTTTGATTAGATAAACAGGTTTTACAGGGATCCTGAAACTCGAGAGTTAAAACATAACAAGTCTAAAGGCTGAAAATAAGCACTAGGCCTAGCCAAATAAACAAAGGCCAAAGAAAAGGCCAAATAGAAAAGACAAGACAAACAAAATAGTTAAAAGCTAGAACAAAAAGCCAGCCAAAAAGGAAAAAGATAGGAACTAATCCTCGATCTTTCTTTTCAACTCCTGCATGACTTGGGCAGCCTCTCGGGCCATCTAGTTCTCCTCGGCCTCTTGCTGGTGAGTCATGTGTTCTTCCTGGTCTAGAGTAGAAAAAGTGATACCAATGGTATTATCATCATCAAATCTGGCTTTACCCCTGTCTTTTCCATCCACATCCCCCTGCATGCCTCTATCTTTAAGCCAAACAGTTAAAGATAAAATGTTGTTATTAATCGAGTTGAGTAGTGAGATCGTCTGGCTTGACAGATTGTGATTGTAATTTTTTAGGTTGTGGATCCTCCCTTTTTCTAGGCTATGCCTATCATCATAGTCTATCCCTTTCTCTAGGCCCTTTAGATTCCTAGCTCCTTCCATTTGACCCACCTTCTCCTTAACCTCCTCCAGCTCATGAAAAAGCCACTTGATTGACCTGTAATTGTCTATCATGTTGTTGCAGGCATTGTTCAAGAGGTTCATCCTAGATTCCCTGGCATTATCAGAGATTGCCACAATCACAGGGTCAATGAGCTCTTCAAAACGTGGTTGAAGACTTTGCAGAACATCTAAATAATTTTCATAAAAGGTGAGTTAACACATTAATAAAATGAATATTCAATACAAGGCTGAAAAATATCAAAAAATGAGATATAAGGAATTTTAGATTGGACATGAAGTCATGGTTCATTTGAGAAAGGAGAAATTTCTAATGGGAATATATAGCAAGTTGAAGATGAAGAACTAGAAGTTTGGGTCATGCAAAATCCTTTAAAAACATGATTTAGGGAACACTTATGAAGTGAAATTGCCTAGTGAAATTAATATTTCACCTATGATTAATATTTCAGATTTGATAGAGCATCGTGAAGGTAGTATGGAAGATGAAAATGCAAAGACATAATGAAATATTGTAGTACGTGCTTCAACAATAAAAAAGATAGAGGATATATTTGATTGTCGTGTAGGAAGAAGCACAAGAAATGGAACATATGAAGAGTAATTATTTAAATGGGAAGGATGACCTATTGAAGATTCATCATGCCTATCAAAAGAAGAGGTGGACCAGTTAGGTTTTCCTCTAACCACCCAAGATGTGAAGGGGTCACTTCTCAATTACCCTAAGCATCTTTCATGTGGGAACATCTAGAGTGTTGGAGCAATCTTGCATTAGAATAAGGATTACATTTGGGCAAGGTTATTATTCTTGTCAAGTTTACTATTGTAAAAAGGTTTTCATTTGAGCATGGATTGTTATAATTGATTTCCTGGAGGTTCATTTTTGGGTGAATAAGCCTTTGGTAAATTTTCATGGCAAGATCAAGTCAAGTTTTGAAGATATTTAATTTTATATTTTGGTGGGTGGCTAAAAATCAACTTTGAGCTCTATTTTAAGGCCCTAGAGGCTTGAAAAAGGGTCAAACTTTGATCAACAAGGGTTGTAGGGTGCTTTGAGAGGGACATGGGTTTATAATAACCAATCGACTCAACAGTTCACAAGTTATGGTTTCTAAAAGTTGTACAATCAAGTTTTCAAGTTTCAATACAAAAAGGAAGATAGAAGATTCACTTAAGTCAGGAGATTGCACCAAACTACTTGCTAATTGTTGTAATGAAAATGCCTATATGATTTTAGCATGTTAATTATATTCTAAACATTGTAATGTCATTTTATTGAAAACAAAAAAAGAAAATATTTTGTTCTTGCCATTTTTATTATTTTATTTTATTTTTGTGTTTTGTATATTCAATAGAATAAAAGGAACTATAGAACACACATTATTATTAAAAAAAAATGAACACTATCGATCAAAATAATATATCTACCACAAGCATAAAGTTTAAAATATTACCCATATTTTTTTTATATATATTTTTTTATTGAAACAAAGCAAATTTACGAAGAATAACAGCTACAGCTACACGAGGTAGCTGGAAGAGAGATACAACATATAAAACAAATAACTACAAAACAACTAGCATTACATTGAAAGGACATGACGAAATACTTTGCTTAAAAACACAAATGTGATGAATGTGACTAACCATGCACAATTTATAGTATCTAACTCTCCTATTCTTGAATACGTTTTCAAATCCTAAATAAAACCGACAAAGAAAAAGATGGTAAATAAATAATGATCCATTATATCTTCCCATATCTTTTGTTGCCGTAGATTAGGACACCACTAGTTTAGTGTCTCTCAAACTTTACAGATTTGAAGATTGTGATTTGTATGACACGGACTTCAATGAATAATTCAATGTGGCATTTAACTTCCGTACATCTATGGTATCTGATTCTTTGTTTAATTTGACCAAGGGCCAAGATGCACGT
Source organism: Cupressus sempervirens (assembly GCA_028749045.1). NCBI lineage: Eukaryota > Viridiplantae > Streptophyta > Pinopsida > Cupressales > Cupressaceae > Cupressus > Cupressus sempervirens. The sequence goes on from CM053787.1 coordinate 330,174,430, forward strand.
TCATTCTTATCCTACAAATATCTACTTACCCTACAAATATGAGTTATGAGTTGCCATATATGACCTAACCCACTATGTTTAACCCACTACGTTTCTAACACTATAGTTGGACCCAAAGGTTAGAGAGTATACTTTTCTCTAAGCTTTTAGAGAAATGCTTGATTCTTGGCAATACTTTATTATTGGTGTTTTACATTTCATTTTTAACCGGACTTTAGATCTTTTAGAAATAGTTCTTTTCTCTTGTAGATTTTTTAAAATATTTTATTTTTAAATTTTAAATTTTTTTTAAGAATTATGTATGGTAAATGTTTTAAAAATTAAAAACATAAAAAATCTTGGTAGATGCAATATTCTTTGATTTAATTATTATCGTATTGTAATGGTAGGAGATTAATGATAGATATGTTAAATGTTAGACAATATGTTTAATGGATTATGAGTGTTACATGGTTAATACATTGTGTTGGAAGTGACCACTATTATTGCGATAGTAGTAAGGGTATTTGTGCATGAGGTACATGTTCAATAATACTTCTCTATGCTGGTAGTACCTTGTATGATCATTCAAAGAAGAATGGTTCACAATAATGTTGACATTAGTTTGTTGAATAAAAGAAAAACACGTCCTTTTCGAGACATAAATTAGTTTGAAGTTGTTCAACCTAATGATTTGATTATTGGAGAGGATAAATACAATACCATTATTTGTGATAGAAAATTTAAATCTATTAGAAGTCTATATATGACTAGTGTTAAAGTCTTAGCAAGTAGTCAACTCTATATCCAAAATGATAGTATTCTATAGGGAGAGGCACAATAAAAGCTACCACTTGTCTAAATCGTGTGATTCTCTTTTGTTGGTCCATATCGAGTTTAAGTTCATTATTAGTTTTAGTAGCTAGTTTTGGAGGAGTGCAATCAACATGCCACACATGGTAGGTGCCAATCATGCCTTCTTGGTGGGTAATAATCCATTTCTTACATGACCCAATTTTAATAAGAATGTTATCAAGAATATAAAGAATCAAAACATTCTTGTTAAGAAGAACTATGAAATGTGGTAGCACATGAACAATGTTTGGAATCTCCCTAGTTGTGCAAAACATGAAATAAGTTTTTCTTTCACTAGCTTTAATTTATGACAAAGATTCCAAAGCTAAAGGTTTCCCTACATAAATGTTAATTAAAGTTGACATAGTATTCGTATATTCTTGATCTAAAGACACACAACATAAAATTCCCCTATCCACATTCAAAGACATGAAGAATTGGCTACATATTATATTCAATAGTTTTAACAATTTTATGACTTAATATCACATCAGTAATAGTCGAAATTATAAATTTCAAAAATTAATAATGACTTGACTTTTCTAGGTCAATGTTTCTTGAGATGCATTTACAATTTGATGGTGGATTTTGAATTGGTACCCTACTATTGTAGTACTTGGCAATGTATTTGAGCACTACATGACAAGATATTACAAATTGAAGATATATATTTGCATACAACGTTAATTTAAGTTTTGTTGGGTTGTGTATGTTCAACCTATGGTTTTAAACAAATTGCTTGCAACAAAAGAAAATGTTATCTACAAATCGATGGGGTTCTGTATGAAATGATCATTAATGACCTCTTTCTCTACAAGCTTATTTTATTAGTTTTACTGTGGCATCAAACACAATCTAGTACTTCTATGTAGCTTACAAATGTGTTAGATGTGATGATTGTTCATATGTCCAACAAGTAATAATAATAAATAATAAAGTGGTGCATTATTTATTACATTTAGCTATTTGACCATGGGATTGTTGGCAAGTGACCAAAAATAAAGGCATGAATTTTGTCATTAGTCGAAACATAATCATCTAGTAAGGTTTCTTGACTTGATGATCAGTTTTGGAAATGGTTAATCATGAAAAATTACTAGGTATATTCTAGGAAGATAGTCAACAGTCAGATTATTTTTCTCAATGAACTTAGCAGAGTAAATATTATTGGACACAATTTTGGATATGGTTAGAATAATGTTTGAATATGATGCAAGAATGTTTACTTATGTTAAGATGTCAATTAGCACATGTTTTGGTTGAAGAATATGAAGATTGATTAATATCATAGAATACAATGAAAGTGGCAATAATCGGGCAATTTGGCCTAGGGAAGTGAATTTCTTTATCAATTCAATTACTTAGCAATGTAGGGATGAAATCCTCTAGATGTTAACCCTCAATTAGAATATTCTATTAATCATTTTTGGGTAATGTGCCACACATTTTATCAAAATAGTTTTGACAAACAATTAGATAAACTAATTGAAAAGGTATATAAATGAATCAATTTTCACATGTGAAGTACAGTTAGGGCATGGATGTGATATGCAAACTTAGCAAATGATTTTATGTTGTATTGATGATCATATGTGTTTTTTTTATGAATGGTCAAAATCATATGCAAGCAATTCAAAGGACTAATCATATATTGGGATATTAGTACACTCATTTTGGTGTTATATTTATTACCTATTGTATTGATTATAAATCATTATAGAGTAGTGAGATTCCTTGTAATACAAATCCTAACAAGGTTGAGACCTGTAATAAGATATATTTCTCTTAGAAGGACTAATGTAATAGATGTATGTAAAGACTTCTAACAGGGTATAAACTCCTAACATAATTTTTTTAGATTAGTAGATAATTTTGTGTACCATCCCTACTGGGGTTTTTTCTTGGTTGGGGTTTCCTGAAAATTAAATCATGGTGTTATGTGTTTCTCATTGCTATGTGTTTTACTTTTTAGTTTAGTTATTTGTAGATGCATATGGTTAAGCTTTGAAATATATAAATGGTCTAAAGGTATTGTCATACTCATTCGCTCCTATTTCTAACAATTGGTATCAAAGCCTACTTAGAATTTTTTTTTTACAACTTGAGGAGAATTCTGATGGATATAGATAATTTTCAAGGCAACTTGAAGCAACACTTGAAGATCTAGATAGAGCTAATGGGAAAACATAAAGATTGAATATGAAGCTAAGAGATGCATAAGACTACATGAACAAACTCAAGGATCATATTGACATATCAAGGTTAAAAAAAGAGAGAGCTAGTTGAATAGATAAAGAAGCATAAATCATGCAAGGAATCATATCTAGTTGCAAAAATAAAAAACGGAAATTAGACACTCAAACATAAACTTGAAGTCACGTCACTTTAGTTGGATAAGAAAGTTGAAGAAGAAAATTCTCAAAAGGAGAAACTTGAAATAGATTAAAACCAATGAATGCAAAGATTTGTCCAGTAATTGTAGAAAGATAAAATTTGAACTTGAATATTCAAAGCTTAAATATAAGGAACTTGAAAAATACGCTAATATTGTCAAGGGCAAGCTTGTTAAGAGTAAGTTACATCTTGAAAACTTATATACAAGTATTGAAAAACTTGATGAAAAAATAATACAATAGAAGCCTAAATAAGACATGATAGTTATTGGATATGTTGAAGGTGAATGTTCTAAGGAATCATAAAACATAACTATGCAAGATCCTATACAAGATCTTAATCAGAAACTAAAGAAAAAAAGAATAAATTAAAAAGAAGTTGTTATGCATGTGAAAAATATGGACACATGAAGAAATATTGTAAAGGTAATACAAATGCTAAACCATCTACTAGACATTGATTTGAAATTAAAGGCTTTATGGAAATAAACCACATGAATGAAAAAGACTTAATCAACAAAATAATGGAAGAATAAATAAAATATCAAACATGACTACAAAAGAACCATTTGGAATCAACAATATTATATCAAATAGTATCATGTGCTAAAAATATAATAATTTTGGACACATAGCTAGAGGTTTCATATTGAAAGTGAATCATAATGGAGTAAGCTAGTATGGAAACTCTTCTATTACATGTTTCAATTACAAAAAATTGGGATACACAACTATATATTATAGATTCAATGATTTCTTGAGCAATGTGAGACCTCCTAATTGATGTAACAACCAATCTTGCTTATCTCCCAAGCTCTCTCGGGGTCTCCTTAGGTCATACACTTGACCAAATAGGGCTTCTACTCACCCTATGCTTCTTAGGAATATATCCAATAGATCCTAAACCAATCAATTGGTGTACATGAACTAAGTAGAACAAACTTGTTTGCTAATTCACAATCAATACAAGTAACCCCAAATGTGCAAGAAACTCCCAAATGGAATGAATGGTCCTCTAGGAAGGAATTTGGACTTCCTTTAATGTCCCTAATCACAATTAGTCTTGAAACCTTAATCAAGTTTCACTAACCAAGCGAAAATGCTACCAAATGCTTGTAATAGGGCTACAAGCAATTAGCCCTCCAACTAGGGCAAAATCCAAATATCTTGCAAAAACCCTTAACAAGAGGTTAAAAAAACTACCATTTTAGACACCCTTTTTCAGAGACCTTAAAGATTTTGGGGACCTAAGGTCTTCAATCTGTATGTACAGTCTAGGCACAAAAATAGCCTTAAAATAAGGGTTTTAAGTGTTTTGAGAGCAATTTAATGCAAAGACAGTTTTTTCCTCCTTAAGAATTTTTCCAATTCTTCCCACTGGGCTTGGGGTTACATCTTAACACCTTCTAGCTCATATTTCAATCTCAAGTTGAAGTATTAGACACGTTCAACCATTCCAATTCCACTTGTTCTACTCTGTGAGCCCTAACCAAGTTACTAGGACTTGCCTAGGGCATCACCTCAGATATTCCTCCTCAGCATTCTAGGGCCCCACCTCCACTATAAAAAATGTACATGGAGTCATGTTCCAAATCCCAAGAGTTTGCACATATTGTATGGTGGGAAATGTCCCTATGACTCCATTTGTACAAATAGGATAATTCAGAACAACAAATTGGTAGGGAACAGAACAATTATTTCAAGCACTCAAAACCTTGCAAAATGGTAAAATAAAACTATACATAATCTTAAATCAATCTACTCTAACACCTCCAAAACAAAAAGTTCCAAATCTAATCCATCTACATGCTAAATCAACTCCAAAAGCATAAAACTGTTAAAAGAAACATGTTGCTCAGTCTGTACAATGCAATAACCAATTTCACCAACCCCTTGAATAGGTTGAGAATGACCTTATATAGGCTTAACATGAGTGCTCCTAACTATTTCAGAAAATTATCACCTCTTCTTGGAAAAGTTGCACAAAATGCAAGAAAAGTTGTCAATGTTGTCATTGACAACATTCACAACAATTGAGCAACTTTTACATCTTGTTAAGTTAGACCATCAAACTTGCTCCAAAATCCATGAAACCTTTCATAATGTAAAAATAGGAACTAAAAACACCTAAATATGGCCTTAAAACTCTATTTCACCATTCTACCCTTCTAGGACCCAAAACACCTAGTTTGGCCTAGTGAGCAACTAGAAGCAACTTTGATCAATTTTGGATTGTCAAACCTAACACCTTACTTCTTAGGACTAAACAAGTCCCTTTATTCACCTAGTGTTGTGGCTAGAACTACTACTAGAAAAAATCCCAAAGGGAGACCTAGGTCTTTTTAAGCCCACCTAGGTGCCCCTACACCATACTCCTCCACAAAGAAAAACCTATGTCACACTTGTGGACAAGAGGTTTGTGGCAATGCCTATCTTTTTGAAGTTTTCTACAGTGACCCATGTGGCTTTGGCATTGGATTTTTGTCTCCACTTGATAAGGTGCTCCATGTACACCTTTTTCCTAGTGGCTTTCTTGACTCTTGATTCTAAGGCCTATTCAACTTCCAACTTGTTGGTGGAAGGGACTACTTTAAGTTCCAAATCATACTGAAGTCATTGACTACTATGAGCATTAGTAGGAAATGGTCCTTTGAATGTAATCAAGTACTGCACAATAAAAACTAGAGATATGCCCAAATCTGATGGTAAATCAAACTTGTATATATTTGCTCCATATTTTTCTATGATCTTGCAAGGTCCTACCCTTTTCATTTGCAACTTGGTAGGTACACCTTTCTACAATCTTGTCTTGTTTAAGTTCACCATGACATAATCTCCAATGGAGAGTTGGATATCCTTTCTCCTTTCATCTACTTTTGCTTTCATCTTTTGTGTATTGTCTTGGATGGTCTTCCTCACTTTCTCTTGTATTTCCTTCATTGTTTGGGCAAAATCATCAACCTTCCCACTCCTATATTACATACCCCCAAGATCTCTCAACCCACATACACCTCTAGGATGCATGCCATAGAAAATTTCAAATGGGTTTCTTCTTATGGTCCTATTATTGCTATCATTGTATGCATACTCTTCTTGGAAGATAATCATGTCCATGTTTGCCCATATTCCTTTGTTAGGCACCTTAAGAGGTTACCCAATGCCCTGTTAACCACTTTAGTCTAATCATCTGTTTGGGGATGGTAGGCTGATCCAAATAAAAAGTGTGTGCCAAGTTTGCTCCACAAGGTCTTCCAAAAGTGACTCATGAATTTTACATCTCTGTCTGAAACTATGCTTAATTGAAGGCCATTAATCCTCTCAACCTCTTTGAATAATGTTGAAAACAGATTGATATAAGTATGATAATGTGTTTCAATCATCATTTTGTCACTAATGTCAAACCTGCTACTTGCTGGTAAGACAATTGCTTAGATGATTTGAGTACTCTCATTTGTTTTATTGATGAAGAAGATTTGATCAAATGAGGTAACAATAGCACCTAGAGGAAATGTTAAATTATGATATGGAAAAGGAGTACAAGGATTAGTTAAGACATTGATATTATAGTGCATTGATAATCTACTTCAGGTTGCAAAGGATGGATACAGTAATTAAGTTTAGAAGAACAAGTTAAATAAATTGTGTCTACCAAGCATAGTAGGTGCCAAGAAAAGTTAGTGTAAGTTGAGCAAAAAATTAGTTGGAGCCAAGAAAATTCAATTTCAGTGTAAGTCGAGTAAATTTTGGTTGATGTTGAGCACCAGTAAACTTTAGTTCATGTCGAGTGTTTTGATAGTGGATGTTGAGAAATGTAGTATGTATCGAGCATCAGAAGCCAGTTAATGTCGGGTGTCAAGATTATGAGAAAGGTCATGAATTTGATCAATCTAAGCCAACAAGTTTGATTTCTTGGATTATGTGAACCATGTGGAAGATAAGCTTGATGAGTTGGTGGTACAAAATTCAAGATAAACTATTTTGAGGTGAATTCAAAGAGAATGGAAGGAGAAGTCTCTAGTAGGGAATGAAATGAAATGATGGGTAGATTCATTGAATCCTACCTAGTCCAACCCAACCCTAAAATAGACAATGGAGGATGAATGACAAAGATCTTAATTTTTTATTTATAGAGATGACTAGTCAAAAGGAAAGGTTGTCATGTGCAAGAACCTAAGGAAGACAAAAATTCTAGGGTATTGCTTCATTTAGTGACCTAAGAGAAGAGACTGCATTGGGAAGAAAATCAAGAAGGCTTAAGGGTATGGATGCTAAAGTGTGCCAAGCAGAATGGAGGATTAAAACAAAGATTTGTAATCTACAAGTCTATTATAAGTTGTTATTAGATCAAGCCTTAATGTTACTTTCTAATCATTGTACCAGTTTAGGGTAAATCCTTTGGATTGAGGTTGATCTAACAGTCATTTGTAAATCCTTTAACTAGGTGACATTCCAAGTGAATGGTCTAAAGTCCTCTAACAAGGCTCACTCCTAATAGGGTGATTGAAATATTGTAATGAGGTCACATTTAACAGTGTACATTGTAACCTTTCATAGGGTTGGCCTTTCAGAGGACATCACTTTAGAAGAGTGAGAATGAGTATCATGTTACTAGTGTTTTTTCGCACATTGGGTTTCTACATTAAATCATTATGTCAAATGTGTTATTGAATCTGTTATGTTTCATGCTTACATTTATACAAAGTTTATTTAATAGTAACTTAAAGCCAATGCTCACTCCTAATAGGGTGATTGAAATCCTTTAACTAGGTCACATTTAATAGTGTACATTGTAACCTTTCACAAGGTTGGCCTTTCACAGGGCATCACTTCAAAAGAGTGAGAATGAGTAGCATGTTACTAGTGGATTTTCCCAAATTGGGTTTGCACATTAAATCATTGCATCAAATGTGTTATTGAATTTTTTATGTTCTATGCTTACATTTCTACAAAGTTATTTTGACAGTAAACTACAAGCTTAAGTGATTGTATAATCTAATGGATGCATGTATGATGAAAATGTTTTATGGATGTGGGTTCACTAAGTTCTGAAAAGTTTTAATTGTACATATGGACCTTGGATAACTAATTCACCCTCCCCCCCCCCCTCAATTATTCTAAATAATTCCAACAAAGAATAGGTGGGCAATATGGCTTGCATCATTAGTAGTTTTGCATGGAATAAAGTGTCTCATCTTACCAAACCCATCAACAACTACATAAACACTATCATAACCATGTTTTGTCTTGGGTAATCCTACTATAAAATCCATGCTCACAAATTACCATGGGCTATTTTGGACTGGTAAGGGTTGATAAAGACCTACATTTCTCAACCCACCTTTAGCGTTCAGACACGCCCTGTATTACTCCACATACTTGGTTACATCTCTGACTAATTTAGGCTAATTATAGAATCTTTGAACCAATTCTATAGTCATGCTTACACCAAAGTGTCCACTTAGACTCCCATTGTGTTTCTCCTATATTAGGTTCTCTCTTATGGATCCCCTTGGTACACACAATTGGTTACCCTTAAAGAGAAATCCATTTTGTAAGGTAAAATCTAAAAAATTTCTATGAAAGTGGTTCTTAGAATCAGAACATACCTTGTATGCCTCTCCAAATTCTTCATCCTCCTTATAGGAACTCTTAAAGCTCTCTATCCCAATGCTATGTAGTTGAACTTCTTGGACAATTAATAACCTTGTTCTGAAGGCATATGCTACCTTGTTCAACTACCCTTCTTGTGCTTGATTGTGAAAGTGAATTCCTACAAGTACTCCATCCACTTCAAGTTCCCATTACTCAACTTTTCTTGAGTATTGATGTAGCTTAGGGCCTAATTATCATTAAATACAACAAATTATTTGGGCAATCGATAGTGCCTCCACTTCCTAAGAGACTAAACTAAGGCATATATTTCTAGGTCATAGGATGAGTACTTTTTCTTGGACTCATTTAGTTTCTCACTAAAGAAAGCTACTGGCCTACCTTCTTGACTCGACGCTCCCCCTACCTCTAGGCCACTTGTATCACATTCTAGGGTGAAGACTTTTTCAAATTTAGGTAGTTGAAAAATAGGTTGCGTAGCTACTTGCTTCTTGAGCATTTCAAATGACTTTTTAGCTTCCAAGGTCCACCTAAACTTGCACTTGACCCCACATTTTATGGTCTCTAGAAAAGGTGCACATATGCCAATAAAATTTCTAATAATTTTTTTGAATAATTGAGAAAGACCATGAAAATTGCTTACCTTAGTTGATGTAGTAGGCGGTGGCCAGTTTAGGATTGCAACAACCTTCTCTTGATCCATCTTTAGGGCTCCTTTAGAGACCACAAAGCCTAACTACAAAAGCTCTTGCTTGAAGAAGTCACACTTCTCAAGGTTGATGGCAAGCTTCTCTTCATGCAACCTCTCCAACATTTCTTCCACATGTTTGATGTGTTCCTCTTTGGTTTTTTTGAAGATGAGTATATCATCTAGGTACACACCACAAATCTTCCTGTGAAGTATTTAAGCACTTAATTCATGAGACTCATGAATGTTCTAGGAGCATTAGAGAGACCAAATGGAATCACTAGCCATTCATAAATCCCATCTATGGTCTTGAATTTTTTCTTCCATTCATCTCCCTCCTTGATCCTAATCTGGTGGTATCCACCCTTCAAATCTAGTTTGGTGAAGAACATAGCTCCTCCAAGCCAATCCATGAGATCCTCAATCCTAGGTATGGGAAACCTATACCTGATTGTGATCCTATTTATGGCTCTTGAGTTCATACATAATCTTCATTTCCCTCCTTTCTTGGATGCCAGTACAACAAGGACTGCACATGGGCTTATGCTTTTCCTAATTAGAATTGGTACATTAACTTTTCCACTTGTCTTACCACTTGCAAGTTTTGGTCTAGAGTGAGCTTATATGTTGTTGTGTTAGGTAGGGATGCACTAGGAACAAAGTCTATTTGGTGACTTATAACTTTTCTAGGGGATAGAGTTGCAGGAGTTCCACCACTTACTATGTCCTTGTATTTCTCAAGCAATGCCTATACCTCCTTTGGTAATTACTCTTTGACTATATTCTCCTCTCCTTTGGACTTCAATACCACTAAATAACCCTAGCCCTCTTCATCCTTGATGTCCTTGACAAATTCCTTTCCATTACACAACAAGAAACTAGGTACCTTAGACTGTGGCTTTTCTCCCTCCAATAAAGTCTACATTTTGAATGTCCTACCTCCCTTCTTAAATGAGATAAAAATTTCCTTCCCATCATATACTGCTTCTCTATCAAATTGCCAAGGTCTAGCCAAAAGAAGATGGAAAGCATCCATGGGTAGGATGTCACACAACAATACGTCCTTATATCCTGCTATAGAAAAATCCACCCAAGTCTTTTCATTGACCAGTTTACTATGTCATTTATTGAGCCAAGTCACTTTATAGGGACTCACATGTGGCACCTTAGGTAGTTTGATCTTTTCCATTGCCTCCTCTAATATTATATTATCAGTAAATCCAAAGTCTACTACCACCTTGCACACCTTCCCTAGGATCTTACATCTTATCCTAAATAGTTCCCTCCTATGTTTAGGTTCAACGGGAGTTGGTAGCTTAATCATACCCTCCTAAACATAATGTTTTCACCCTTCTCTAACTCTATGTGATCTACTTCAGAGTTTTTGCTATAGTTTTCCTCTTGAACATATGTTATCCTCTTGTCATGGTTAGAAGAAGAGGGTTTGTCAAGGCATCTATATGCAAGGTGGCCTAACTGACCGCAATTGTAACACTTCATACTAGAAAAGTATGAGTTACTACCTGATCCTCTACCCCTATTAGAACCTCCTTGGTTACCTCTCCATTTTCCATAAACCCCTCTTGGAGTTCTTTTAGTGGCTTGCTCTGTCAACTTGTTTTCACCTTGATTCCTCTATTCACCACCTCTGCATTGGTATCCTCCTCTTTGTCCTCTCTAATTCCTGCCTTTTCCTCTATCCTTAAGGTTGGAGTCTCCTTTCTTCTTTTTCTTTTCCTCCACCTTTAGGGCTAGCTGATGACACCTTAGAACCATGGTAGGTTCCCACAAACTAAGCTCCTCTTAGATGTTCCACTTCAAACCACCCAAATACCTAACCACCTTTATTAGCTCCTCTTTTGGCTTCTTGGATATAAGGCATAACCTCTTAAAATCCTCTATATAAGAGGCCACATCCAAATCTTTTTGTTTCAGTCCTTTTCTTCTTTTATGAAGTTGGATTTCAAAGTCTTCTAGCAAGAAGTTTTCCTTCAACTTGGTAACCACAACATTCCAATTGGCTATAGGATTCTTGCCCATGCATATCCTCTCATCCTGTACATACTTCCACCATGTCAAAGCTAAGCCTCTAAGCCTTGATTTAGCCACTTTGACCTTCTATGCCTCTAATACCCTTCACAATCAAAATTATTCTCCATGATATCCAACCAATCCATCACTGGATCTATATCCATCTTTCCACCGAATGGTGGTACACCTTCTAAAGTTTTCCCTCCTAGGGATTTAATATCCTTCAAGAATGGTTCTTCATTTAATTCAAGATTAGGTTCAGGTACAACATCCTCTTTTGCTACCTCCTTACCCTTCTCATTATCTTCTTCTTCGTTCCTTTTAACTGTATCAACAATTTCATCCAATTTTTTCTTGACCTCTTCCAAGACTACTCCAAGGAGTCTATTCTTCTCCTTTTTCTCGTCATCTTCTTTGGCTAGTTCTATATTAGTCATTGTGCTAGACTCACCCACTAACTCTCCAGTAGCTACAGACATACACCACTTCCCAAGTCCTCAACTTGCTCGAATACCACTCTAATGTAACAACCAATCATACTTCTCCCCCAAGATTTCTTAGGGTCTCCTTAGGTCATACACTTGACTAAATAGGGCTTCTACTCACCCTATGCTCCTTAGGACTCTATTTAATTGATCCTAAACCAATCAATTGGTGTACATCAACAAAGTAGAACAAACTTGCTTGCTAATTCACCATCAACAGAAGTAACCCCAAATGTTCAAGAAACTCCCAATGGAATGACTGGTCCTCTAGGAAGGCATTTGGACTTCCTTCAATGTCCTTGATCACAATTAGGCTTCAAACCCTAATCAAGTTTCAGTAGCCAAGCAAAAATGCTACCAAATGCTTGTAATAGGGCTACAAGCAATTAGCCCTCCAACTAGGGAAAAATCCAATTTTCTTGCAAAAACCCTTAATAAGAGGTTTAAAAAAACTACCTTTCTAGACACCATTTTTAGAGACCTTAAATATTTTTGGGGCTTGAGTTCTTCAATCTATCTATACAATACGGACACAAAAATAGCCTTAAAATAAGGGTTTTAAGGGTTTTGAGAGCAATCTAATGCAGAGATAGTTTTTCCCTCCTTAAGAATTTTTCCAATGCTTCCTACTAGGCTTTTGGTTACTTCTTAACACCTTCAAGCATATTCCAATCTCAGGTTGAAGTATTAGAAACGTTCAACCATTCCAATTCCATTTGTTTAGCTCTGTGATCCCTAACCAAGTTACCAAGACTTACCTAGGGAATCACCTCAGATATTCCTCCTGAGTATTCCAGGGCCCCACCTCCACTATAAAAATGTACATGGAGTCATGTTCCAAGTCCCAAAAGGTCGTACAAATTTTATGGTGGGAAGTGGCCCTATGACTTCGTTTGTCCAAACAGGCTGATTCAAAACAACAAACTGGTAGGGAACAAAATAATTATTTCAAGAACTCAAAACCTTACAAAATGGTAAACTAAAACTGTACATAATCGTAAATCAATCTACTCTAACACCTCCAAAACAAATGTTCCAAATCTAATCCATCTACATGCCAAATCAACTACAAAAGAATAAAATTGTTAAAAGAAACTTGTTGCTTAGTCTATACAATGCAATAACCAACTTCACCAACCCCTTGAATAGGTTGAGAATGACCTCATATTGGGTTATCGTGAGCTCTCCTAACTACTTTAGATAATTATCACCTCTTTTGGTAAATTTGCATGAAATGCAAGAAAAGTTGCCAATGTTGTCATTGACAACATTGACAACAATTGAGCAACTTTTACATCTTGTCAAGTTAGACCCTCAAAATTTCTACAAAAGACATGAAACCTTGCATAATTTCCAAATGGGACTTGAAACACCTAAATATGGCCTTAAAACCTCTATTTGACTATTCTACCCTTCTAGGACCCAAAACACCTAGTTTGGCCTAGTGAGCAGCTAGAAGCAACTTTGACCTATTTGGGATTGTCAAACCTAACACCTTACCTTCTTAGGACTACATGAGTCCCTTTATTCACCTAATGGTGTGGCTAGCACCACTACAAGAAAAAATCCCAAAGGGAGCCCTATGTATTCTTAAGCCCATCTAGGTGCCCCTACACCACTAATCTTAGATGAAGCAACAATAATAGAAGGAGAAACAACATTTTTAATCAAAACAGTTATGAGAACATGAATAAGACATTGTTATAAAGTACATTTCACCAAGATAACTAAGAGGGATGGGGGGCGGGGTGGGGGGTGTGTGGGAGGTAAAGAAGTTATCAGATCAATATAAATTTTAACAACCTTATTAAACCTTAAGCATGTGAACAATATAACCAACAACCATAAAAAGATACACATACACAATGACACCATATATGTTAGCTAAGGAAACCCTTGATTAGAGGGAAAACCTCAGTGGGAATCATACCCATAAAATGATGTACTAATATAAAAGTTCCTTGTAAGAGGATGGACTCTATTAGGATCCAATGAAATACATTCAGTACATATCAACCGCTATTAGGAGATTCCAACCCTGTTCGTTGTTGTAGAAGGCAGATGGACCCACTATCCAAACAACTTCAAGGGCAAGACCACCGAACTCATTGTCCAACTACACTCTATATTATTCCTTGTATAATAATAGAAATAAAATTGAAATCCATTACCCAAACTCTTTCTTTGTCCTCTTATTGTGCCAATATCGCACTAAACACTTTCCCATATCTCAATACTAGATCTTCAAACTCACAACACACCGATCCCTTTGATCCCTTACACAAATTTACCAACTTCACATATGACTTGCATAGTTACACAAATCCAATTCATCACAAGAAAAATAACCTTCCTTTATACCATATTCTCAAAATAAATTTATTGTGTTGACCTTGAGGCTTTCTCAATTAATTATAATAGGACCTCATTAAGATATTAAAATTCCTTATAGTTTTTTTTCAATTGCAAAACACTGTCGACTCACAATAAATAAAACTTATCACACATGAGACCTTGAACCTTGTGCACTCATTTCCATCATCATATTTTCTACTGTCACTATCTAACTTCACTCATCATGATTCTATGCATGTTAAGAGATGCAATCTAAATATCAGAAACTACTTCTTAGGTACTCTGTCTGCACAGTGTCCTATGTAACTCTTGAATAACTCTCACATGTCTTTGACTCTATGCACACACACTTGTCCATGTCATTTGGACACAATGTAAAACATATCCTCAATTGCACTTGACCTCATCATCAATACACAACTTGTACAACCTTGTTCTATTTCTTCCACTCTACCAGTATTTACAAAAACAATATTATGTTGGCATCAATGAAAAATACAGTCATGAATGCAACATGTCAATCATGTTAACAATCTCTCCAACTTTTCTAACAATTCTTATGATACTCCCCAAAAGGAAAACCATCAACATTCATGCTAACAATATCCTCCTTAGGATTTGATGGAAATATAGATAAGAAACATGTAATTCCATGAATACTAAATCAAACTTTGTTGTTGCTACTCTCATATTTTCAAATCCTCTTCATCAATCAAATCTAAAACTCACAGGAATAATTCATCATCTATGCTTTCTCATTCTTACATGGATGGCATAAATTGTTTACACTTCTCCCTCATTTATATAACTCAATGATATCATCTTCCTTCAATACATCTCTCCCCCATCACACACTCTCCCTCATTCATAAGAGTTGTTTTTCATGCAATCTCTCCCCCATTGACATCAATGATAAAGGCATCATTATGTAAATAAAATTCTTAAAGTCTTCAACCAACTCAAGTGTCCAAAGACAATAATTTATACTAGCTACCAAGAGTCCTTGATGACTCTGCTCAACCCCAGATACTCCCCTATATTGGAAGCATCAACATTTAGTCTAGATAAATAATAGTGTTATGTACCATTGGACTGATGCAGTCTATGCATCATCTATTCTAAAGTAGGTAGGGGCATAACCCCAAGAATACCTCACAAATACTCAAATGTATCCTTAGGAAAAGGCTTCATAAAAATATCTACAATTTGCTCTTTTGTATTCATATACTCTAATCTAATTTCTTTTTCTCCAACTGTCTCTCTTAGAACATGACACTTAATCGATATATTCTTAGTCTTAGAATGTAACACAAGATTATTAGACATACTCACTATACTTTTTTTTATCACAATGTATGATAACAAGTTTTAAAAACTCTATCACAAAATCATTTAACATTTGTTTGATCCAAATGATCTAATTACAATTGTTTATTGTTGCTACATACTCTACTTTTATTGTACTCTATGAAATATAGTCTTCTCTTTTTCTCAACCAAGAAACCAATCCTCCTCAATGGAAAAATGTTCCACCACTTGTACTCTTTCTATCATCCATACTTCCTACCCAATCCACATTAGTATATGCACATAGAGCAAAGTCACTTGATCTTTCATACCACAAGACAAAATCATGTGTACCCTTCAAATATATGAATATTATCTTTACTATTGTATAGTGTGATTCCTTAGGGTCTACTTGAAATCTTGCTACTATACCAACTACATTTTCTATATCTCATCTTGTGTTAGTTAGATATTGCAAACGTCCAATTGTGGATTTGTACTTCTTCTACTCAATGATAGGTTTTCTCATCTTTGCTAGATAATTTGTGATTAGTTATCATAGGTGTAACAATAGGCTTACAACTTTCCAAACCAAATTATTTCAACAAGTCATTCAAATACTTATTTTTCCATAAGAAAATACCATCACTATTCTGCAAGATCTATAAGCCTAAGAAATATTTCATCTCACCAATCATATAGATCTCAAATTCATCAAAAAATTTGTCACTTGCTTAATCATTACCTCCAAGGATTATGTCATCCACAAATATCAAAATAACCAACAAGCCATTCTCAATTTATTTCAAATACAAGTTACTATCTATAGTACATTTAGCAAATCCTAACTTTCCAAATACTTGTCCAACCTTGCATTTCAGGTTCTAGGTGCTTGCTTTAGTCCATACAGTGTTTTCTTCAATATGCATACCATGTCTCCTTCTATTGTCAAAGTAAATCCTCTAGGCTTCTCAATGTAGAGTTCTTCTTCAAGTTCTCCATTCAAAAATGCCAACTTCACATCCATCTAATACACTTTGAACTTCTTACTTGCTACATAAGCCAAGAACATCCTTACTACTTCAATTTTGGTAATAGGGACAAATGTCTCTTCATATTCTATACCTTCTTACTATGAATATCCTTTACATACCAATCTTTCTTTATTTCTTATAACTTCACCTTGTTCATTCATCTTGTTTCTAAAAACCCATTTAGTTTCTATAACATTCTTATCTTTAGGTCTAAGAGCCAATTCCCATGACTCATTCTTCACAATCTAATCTAGTTCTTCCTTCATTGCTTGAATCTAATGATCATCCTTGCATGTCCCATCTACACTCTTTGGTTCAACTTGAGAAATAAAACATAATTCTTCATGTACTATGTTTCTTGTAATAACTTTGTTTTCTTTGCTTCAAATAATTTGATTAGCAAGGTGATTCTTTGTCAAATTCATGTTAGGTGTACACGCTAGTGATTCAACTCTTACTTCTTCTCTAGGTTTGGATCTTGGTTCATCTCTCTATTTCACAGATTGAATATTGTTCTACAAATAATTGTTAATCCCAAAGAAGGTTTCAACATTTTCAATGATAGACTTAGGATTAACTTCTTCATCATCTGAATTATAATCCAACATTCTTTCTTTGACTCCAAACTTTTCATCCACTTTTACATTTGTGCACTCAACCATAGTCTTAGTTCTTTGATTAAAACATCTATAATCTTTTCTTTTCAACAAATAACCAAGGAAAATACATTGATCGCTTCTTGCATAAAACTTACCAATGTCATCATCTCTCTTCATATAACATTTACTTCAAAATATTCTGAAATATTTCACTAATGGTGCATGTCCAAACTTTACTTCATAAGGTGTCTTGTTCATACCTTTTTTGATATGTACTATGTTCATCATGTATACTATTGTATTGACTACTCTCCAAAATTTATTTGATACATCATTCTCAAACATCATGGCTCTCATTTCTTCTATTATTGACCTATTTCTTCTTTCAACAATACCATTTTTCTTAGGATTCTTAGGTGATGATAGTTGTCTCTTAATGCCATTCACTTCATAAAAGGTGTTAAACTCATTTGAGGTAAATTCTCCACTTCTATCTAATCTTAAACATTTGATATTCACTCCATATTCATGCTCAACTCTATTCTTAAATAATTTAAACTTGTCAAATGCTTCATATTTTTCATTAAGGAATGCTACCCACATCATCCTAGTAAAGTCATCAACAAAAATCATGAAGTACCTCTCATCATAGAATCATCTTGGGACCACTCAAGTCTATATGAAAAATCTCCCATTTTGCTATTGTTGTGAACTTCTTGCTTGGAAAGTAACTTTTCTTCTTCTTAGCCATAACATATTCTTTGCACACAACATTAGTAGGCTTCACAATTTTGGTTAAATCTCTAACAATGGATTTACTACTAGACTTCACAATATTATCAAAGTTTATATTAAAAAAACCTTCTATGCTACAACCAACTATTATCCATTTTTGTAACCAAACATGACATCTTTGTAAGGTTCAACTAAAAAACATTACCTCTAGATCTTGTACCAATGCCAATCAACTTACCATCTTTATCCTTGATTATGCATGTCTTCTATATGAATTTTAACTGATATCCTTTATCAAACATAAATCCAACATTCAATAGGTTATGCTTTAATCTATCAACAAAGTAAACATCATCTATGTTAGTCTTTCCATCAAGAGTACTAGATCATATCCCCTTGATATACCAAGTTGCATTGTTACCAAGTCTGACAATACCTCTATCATGACTATTGAACTTAAAAAATTTATTCATGTCACTAGTCATATGATGTGAACAACCACTATCTATGATTGAATCAACTTTCTTTTCAACTTCCAAAAATAGGGCTTTCTCTTCTCTAACTTCTGTTTCAAAATTTTCTTCTTTCATAGCTACAAATCCTAACTAATCATCACTTTAACTTTGAACTCTTTTTTTGGAGTCATCATATTCATTTACATAAAAATAATCTCTAGGCCTTCGAGACTTGATATTATTCTTATACTTTTTCTCTCTTTTAGGAATCTTAGAAGCATACTACCCAAATTCATTACAAGTCCAACATTTAAAGATTCTTATATTTTCTAGTTCTCTCCTTATAAGAAAGGTAATTCTTTCTACAATCCTTTTGTCCTCCTCAAATCTGGATCTATTGCTACTAGCATAGTCTTCACTAATGCATGCACTTCTTAACAAGGAAAGGTAAACACTTGATGCACTAAAAGTAGTTTCCACTCTAGGAAAATCCCTAGTCTACTTCAAGCTCACTTATGTTTCTTCCTATCTTCCAAGAAGAATCTCTTTGGTAAAATTCTCAGTGTAAGGTATCACTTTCTCAATCATCTACATTGTCTGCTTGAATGACGGTCTCAAGGCTTACAAGATCTTCCAAATAATCTCATCATCATCTTTAGATTCATTACAAGACTTAATTCCTACAAAAATTATGATATTCTACCAATATGACTTCTTACATATTCATCTTCCATCATCTTAGCATCTTGAAACAAACATATCCAATTTTGTAATATGATTCTCTTAGCATGCTTATCACCTTCAAAATTAGATTCCAAAGCTTGTCAAATTTTAAGAGGTGTTTCTAAGGATTTTACCTAATTATATTAATTTTCAGTAAGAGCTGACGATAATGCTTCTTTGACAAGCATATTGCACATAAATTGATCTATTTCAACTTCACTACATTCTTCAAGTTTTCTTTCTTCCACAATATTCTTTTCATTATTTGTCATCAACCAATATCTTGGACCCATACATAGAAAATGTTTCTTCATCTTCTCATTCTAGTTGTCCTAGTTAACTCCATCAAAATTAGTACTTTCTTTTCTAAAATAACTTGCCATTGATCTCCTTAAGTTTTTGTTAGCAAACAAATTTGTCTTCCAAGAAAGCACTCACAAAATGACCCTAAAATGCCTAGACAAGAAGACTCAATCAGAACTAATAGTTGGGTCACTTTGCTAGTGGAATGTGCAAGCACTCTTTGAATTATTTGGGTACATCTCCCCATGTAATATTTACAATGAACTTGCCTAAGCTCTGAATTGTAATATTTTTAACCAAAAAGCAAGAAAGGTAATTGAACATCTGCTCATAAATATACCACAAATGCTAAAAATGGATTTATATAACATAGAGAAAAGAAGCTAGAAGAGTGGGAAAAGACCACGCAAAGTCAATCTTTTTTATCCTCCTATAGTTGAAATATAACAATGAGACTGAAAGCTCAAATTTTAAAGAACATAATTAAATAATACTCAAAAATTTTATAGAAACTATGATTACAAATAGAGTAGTATTTAAAGAAAATTAAAAAGACTCAAAGTTCTATTTTAATCAAAAGAAAAAGAACATTTAATTCAAATATTTAATTAACATTCTTCTCCTTTCTACAAATACTCAATCAAAGCTTTGAAGAACAAATATTATTGAACATAAACTTCCTGTAAAATCAAAACTTCCTAACTTATCATCGTTCCCCTTTTACAAATAGGAGTTCTAAAGAACATCCATCCCTTCTCTCTGTCACTTACAAATAGAAAAAACATAAAAATGCTCTCCCTTTTCTCCAGTACCACAAAGTTTTCCAACTCCAAGGTGGAACCTTGAATCTATCTAGAATGTTACAATAAATAATCGTGGAGAGGTCCCATTTAGTTTTGTAACTGAATCTTGAAAAAGATTGGTTGGGAAATAAGAAGCTCTCCCCGATGATATGTATCCATTAAGTGATGCTTTAAAATCATATTTATTCCCTATTCTTTCTTCATCTCCTTTACATAACACTTCTTTAGGATAAAACATTAGATTATCCCAATAATTTTATGACTCCTTCTCTAATATTTTAATCCCCACACTTGGCCACATGCATTTTTGATAGACTTATTATCAATTGAAAGGTGTCAACTGATAAGTATTCCATAGTGTTGTTTAAATTGGTGGATTAGGTATGAAATTTCCCAAAATCTTCCCAAGATTCAATCCAACATGTGAAAAGTATTGTTCATAAAACTAAGCATTTGAATGATGACCCTCTATTTGATGAAGAACTTTGTCCGTTGTGTCATCTCACGCCAATATTTCTACAAGTGCGAGAGTACCTTTCTCTCATGGCCTTTGATGATTTAGTGCATAAGCTACTTCTATCGAAGAAGAGAGACTATTAACTTCTTCAATTTTTTTATTAGAGCTCTTAATTCAATTCATATACATCAGGATTTATAATAGGATGATTCAAAAATCCTCAAGAATCTGGCTTTGATACCTCTTTTATGTTTTGTCTATCTTTGAATAACAAGATTTTATCAAACATCTAGCTTATACCTTTTGAATATAAAATTCATTAGTGGAAATGATAAGGTCTGATTTCAACTTCTCTCCTTTTGATGGTTAAAGCTTTGTACTGCACTTTTGCATATCATCAACTTGAAGTATGACTGAGAAAGCTTGACAAAGCCAAAAATCATTCCTCATACCAAGAAAAACCTAACGACAATATGAAGGTGTCACAAATAATTTGGATCCTAAAGTACTTCTTTGGAAAGGTGACTTCATGTATGAAAATAGTAAGGGTGTCAAAGGAATCTGAGGCGCCACCATTTAGGAAATATGAATGGCCCCTAAACCTTTGTGTAGGCACCTAGGTTTTTACTCTAAGGCATTATATCTATTCTTCCACGTGCTTCACTCATGTCTCTACAATGAATCCACATTCTCCTTGTGATTCTTCCTTCAAACAAATTTTTTGAGTGAATTAGCATGGGGCACAGATTGAGTATTGATGGATTGAATGACTAGTTTGTGTAGTGGTGTAGAAAGACATTCTATTGAACATTTTGTGCATAGTCATGGAAGACCATAGAAGCATGAAGCATGACTTGGTAGAAGGCACCATGTAGACACTATCCTTTGTAGTGTAGAGCTATTGATGTCATGATTGAAGGCAGGTGAGAGTATGGAGAGGTGCTTCTCGTTGTGAATTTTGATTTTCCTTGATTGCTCTAACTTATGATGCCTCCAATCTCCATGATGTTTTTTCCATTTTTAGCACATGGAGTTACTATTACAATGTCCTATCCAATCTTAGTCTTGGGAGATTAGGGACATCTCCATGTAATTGTCACATTTCTTCTCTAATCCACCACATGGTAGAAGAATGATTGTTCCAAAATCATGGCAATTTTTTGGCTCCCAACCCTCTAAGGTGTTCATGGTTAGATCTTCAAGCTTGTCAATTCACCAATCAATTTTAAAAATATATTGTATAAATGAGGAGGTTACTACATCAAACCCTTATAAGGTATCTTGGATCACAAAGAAACAAGAAACCATCATAAAGGAGCAATCTTGGGTAGAATTCCAGATTGGAAAGTACAAGAACAAGGTTCTCTATGATATTGTACCAATGGATGCCTATCATTTTCTATTAGGGAGACCATGGCAATATGATGTGGAGGCATACCATGATGGTAAGTTGAACACATACACCATCAACCATAGAGGTGAAAAGGTAACTCTCTTACCCTTACCAAATTCTGCAGAATAGCAGAAAGATTCAAAAAAATTGTTTTTAGATGGAAATTTTTTTTTCTAAAGGTTGTGAAATTGGAAAAGGCTCCATGCTATGCTCTAGTCATTTTTCTTAAGGATGATAGAGCTAAGAAGTTTGTGAAGGAAGTGAAACCCTTGAGACATGTATGTCCTAAGGAGGTTATAAACCTATCGGACCAGTATAAAGGCATTGTCACCAAAGAATTGCCAAGTGAGTTGCCCCAAATCAAAGATATAAGTCATAACATAGATTTGATCCCAGGAACAACATTTCCTAACAAAGAAGCATATACGTTAACCCCAAATAAAAATTAGGAGATGACAAGTCAAATGCAAGAACTCCTAGACAAAGGATTAATCTCAAAGAGCTTCAAACCTTGTGTAGTACTTTCCCTATTGGCACCCAAGAGAGAAGGCACATGGAGATTGTGCACTAATTCTAGAGCAATAAATAGAATCACTATTAGGGATAGATTCCCTATGCCTAGGATAGAAGACCTATTGGACCAACTAGCGAGAGCAAGGTGCTATTCCAAGGTAGACCTAAAAATTGGTTATTGCCAAATAAAGATTAGGGATGGTGATGAACGAAAGGCTTCCTTTAAAACCAATGAAGGCTTGTATGAATGGAGAGTGATCCCTTTTAGCCTGTCTAATGCTCCAAGCACATTCATGAGATTAATGAATGAGGTGCTTAAGCCATTCCTTGGAAATTTTGTCGTAGTATACCTTGATGACATCCTTATCTTTAGTAGGATTAAGGAGGAACATATAGAACATCTTAACTTGGTGTTGAAGAGATTGCATGAAGAAAAGCTTTTTATAAACTTAGACAAGTGTGTTTTTATGTAGGGAGAACTTGTTTATTTGGGATTTGTGATCTCTAAAGGTAACATAAAAATGGATCCTAAGAAGGTGGAAGCCATCTTGAGTTGGCCTTCCCCTATGACCATGATTGAATTTAGAAACTTTTATGGGCTTACTTCTTACTATAGAAGGTTCATTAGAGGTTTTAGTCAGTTGTGTGCTCCTATCCTTGAGACAATCAAGGGTGGGCAAAAGTGCAAGTTTTTCCAGAACAAGGATGTAGAGGATGCCTTTCAAATGCTAAACAAGAAGGTAATGGACAAACCTATCCTACTGTCCCCTAATTTTTAGAAAATCTTACTATTGAATGTGATGCTTCTAACTTGGCTATAGGAGTTGTCTTGAGTCAAGAAGGGAGGCCACTATCCTTTTTAGTGAGAAAATGAATGAAGCCAAGAGGAAATACTCCTCTTATGACTTGGAACTATATGCCTCAATCTATTCATTGAAGAAATGGAGGCACTGCCTCCTTCCAAAAGAATTTGTTGTCTTTATAGAGAACAAAGCCTTAAGTTTCTTGAATAGCCAGGAGGAATTGAGCCACAAACAAATGAAATGGGTAGAATCCATTCAAGCCTACACCTTTTCAACAAAACACAAGAAGGGGGGTGCCAATAAGGTGGCAAATGCACTAAGTATCAGGAATTTAGTTGTGCAAGAAATTCAACTCCAAAGTCTAGGGATCAATGCCTTGAAAGGCATGTATAAAGATGATAATGATGTAACGCCCCGCCAAGGGATCCAAAAGAATTAACCTAGAGTTTCACTAAGTTTGCTAAACATTTTTTTTTTTTAAAGTAAGAAAGTATAACATACACATCAAACACATAGTAGCGGAAGCAATAACATGTAATCATCAACAAACATACATCATAAGTTACACCTTAAGGATCCCAAGATGTTGAGTCACATTTAAATTTAATTAATTCTAAGTCTAACAACTACCACATGCATATGAAAGAATAATCAGAAAGTCCAATGTCCATAATATACATTTGTTCCAAATGCCTCTTGGCAATTTAATTCGGAATGCTCAATCATCCACTGTACATGTTACAGGGTATGAAAGGCTTAAAAGAATATACATATGTAAAGATAAAGATACATCATCCTCAAATCCATGATACAAAGTACAGTAAAATAAATGAAACTAATAACATACCTGATACATCCATACATCCATAATGATAAAACATCTATCATAAAATCTAACCATCCATCATAATAATCCAAGAACATAGTGAAGGTAAATGCCAACCAAGAAAGCTCCAGCCACGGTGACCACAGATGGATCTCAATGGTAAGAGTAAAAAGCACTACCACCCAACCGCGTGGAACCTAAATGGTCCACTCCCACCACACTGAGGAGATAGTCTCAAGTCCCAAACAAGGTATCAAAACACAAAACACAAGTACTCTTTAAGTCTGGGAAATCCTAAAAGTACACTAACGCAAAGGTTCCAACATAGATAGACATCTAGACCCAGAGGCACCACAAAGACACGTAGGAACCCTGCTATGCAAGCGGGAAAGTGTCATCGCAAAAGTCACGTAGAAGTTACCCGAGCAATCCCTTAGGAATCTCGGGTCCCTAGTGATTCCGCGGCCATTAATATCCTCTCGTACTGACAAGGCATACTATGGAATGCAAGGTCGTAACCAAGCGTTCTCTCTACCCCATCCTAGCCTGTACTAGCACTCAAGGCATGGGAGAGAACATACAATTATCTTATTAGGTTCATTTAATTCAGTATTTAGGTGAGATGTTTTCACTTGTTAAAACAACTTACAATGGGTTACTCCAGGCAGCCTCTTAGGGCCCCGATCCCCATTGCAAGCCACTTCCCGACACTACACATAGATAACCTACCCTAGGCTCATGAAATCACAAATCAAAGAATCATAATAAAATCACCTCAGTCCTATACAAGCAACTGAAAAACATCATAAAAGATAAGCCACAAAAAAATTACATCAGTTCTTCATGAGCAACAGGTAAGCATCAAATAATAATCATATGATCACAACAATTCTCTATCAGCAACTGAAGGCATCAATGATAAATCACAATACTGATCAAAGACTCCAAAATGGTCAAGTCAACACATGACATCATCAAGAACATAACAAACACTTCAGTCCTCTCAAGCGACCGAAAGCAATCCAAGTATAACTGATTGAGACTCAAAAATGGTTATCAAATATAACTGATCGAGACTCAAAAATGGTTATCCAATATAACTGATCGATGACTCAAAAATGGTTAAGTCAGGTATCTTATATACATACACTTCAGCTTCATACCAGGAAACTAGAAAGCAATAACAAACAGTAAATACAATCATGTCATAGAGCACTCCTTCACATTACCATGGTCGGGTTAAGAAAGATCGAGATCTAATCATCATAACTTCACATTCACAAAATTGAGCCTCTGGTAACAACCTAAAACTGGTCAACACTCTAGGACCACCCAAAAACCCAAAAGCATAGACAGTATAACAAAACAATATAGTTCATATTCTCACTGCTAGATTGATTTGAACATAAGCAATCAGGTTAAATATAATATTTTTGTTTCTAGTTTAATGTATGTTTTCAAGGAAATAAGTTCACAGTTTAACCTACACGTTAACCCAAAAATTCATTGGCTCAAAAAAAAACATATAAGATTATCCTTAATATTAAATTTACTATCTTAAAATAATTTAGAATTAATCTTTAATTAAATCAAATATAATTAAATTAATTAATAATTTATTTAACTATTATTCATGAATTAATAATTTATTTAATTATTAATTTATAATATAACTTAATAATAAAATTTTGATTTAATAATAATATAAATTTATTAATAAAATTATTAATGATTAATATTATGGATTTTAATTTTATTTAAAAATACCATAAATTAACATGTTTTGTACGCATAAAAAAAAATGGACGAAATAAAATAAAATAAATTAAAGCCTTTTCAAAGGCTGCCGGCGTTAGAGCCGCAGTACCTGCTTCGCAGGGCCTGCGGCAGCCGGGTACAAAGTACCCTGCCGTCGCAATACCTGCGACGCAGGATACTGGTCGCTGACGGCGACAGGGGGTGGGGCACGGGGTAATTCCCTCCCCCCCCCCATACCTTTATTTAATATATATTATTTTATTTTTTTTGTTTTAAAGATTATTTCATTTTTTTATTTTTTTTTTAAATTTTTTTTAAAGAAACTCAAAACTTAATTTTTAAAATCGCCCTTTATAAGAGAATTTTTTTTTTTTTTTTTTTTTATCAAAAACAATTTTCAATAAATTAGATTTTAATAATATATATATATTTGTATATGTATATATATATATATATATATATATATTATATAAACATTCACAAATATACTCTGATAGAGAAAATAATATTAACCATTCAAATTTCAATCTACAATGATCATTTATAAGTTTAAAATTTAACCCTTCACCGATTAAATTTAGATTTCTTTAATCTATCAAATAAGAATTCTTGATCACTCTTCTAATTTTTACGTATGTCGAGTATATTGACAAGCATTTAATAATTTACAATATTGAAAAGTTAAAACTTTCAACACAGAGAATTCGGATTTACAAACCCCAGACACGAAGAAAACAGGAAAGGATAATTGCATATTTAATCGATGATCAAAAACACAAGACCCTACCTGATCCTGATGCTATTATGCAATCCCCAGGAACTGTAAGAAAATTCGCTCCTCTTCAATAACCTTCTTCCGAAATCTTTCTTGGTATTAGCCTTCTGAAATCCGCTTCCAAAATTTGTCTCCCAAAATTTCCCATTCCGAATTCATGTCCCCCAAAAATGAACCCCAAAGTTGTGATAAGGAGTTTTCTCCTCAAATCGGGGCACTAATTGTGCGTTCACCCGAGAGGACTCTTTGCTCAACTGCGTTAACTCAAAATTATCTTTTATTAATCTTTGCTTTATCTTTTTAATGCATATTAAATGAATCATTAAATAACTTTATTTAATTTTTTTCCACTTGACTTCTATTTTTAATCTTTATTACTTTTAATCCCATGCGCACTTTATGAAATTAAAATAACATTATAATTTCCTCTTATTTTATCTTTTTAATAAATTTCTTTATTTTCAACACATGCTCGCATCATGCAATCTTACAACTTTTTAATAATTAATATATTTTCACTTTTAAATTTTTTTTTAGAAACTTAATTGATAAAATATTTAATTAACTTAAATAACAATAATATTTAGCATTTATTTAAAAATGAACTCTAAATATATTATTATTAAATTAAATAAATATTATAATGTTCTAAATTATCCTTAAACTTTTATCTCCAAATTTAATTCTTTTTATTTAATTAATTTCTCAATTAATTAAATATAATCAAATATTAAAATATCATAATAATTTTTTTATTAAATTAAATCATTAATTAATCCTTTTAATTAAACTTAATTAATAGAAAATACATCAAGGACTCATAAAGCAACATACGAAAACCCATCATAGAAAAATACATACTAAATCAAACAAAAGGGTTATAATCACGAAATAACATCATTTGATGCATTCGAAGGGTACTTAACTCAGATACTTGCCCTAATTATCAATTAGGACAATTGGCTAAAGGGTTTAGGAATTGGACTTAAGAGTTTATCTGCCCTCTCTTACCATTGAGATAATGCGATAGGGTACGCTCATCCTGGCAATTCAGGGAAGTTGATACTCGGTACCTGCAACCTACATAAAATCCATGCATGTACAGACACAATATTCTAAGCTAAACAGGCAATGGCAGGAAGTGGTGCATCGTGTAGATCCTGACTAGCAGGTGACTATGACTCCCTTCCTTAACCACATCAGAAACACCATACATAAAGAAAACAAACACGTACACCATACACATGCAGTATGGGGTAAGTATCCATAAGAAAGCACATGTGATAATAAACCGTATATCTATTCATCATTGATAATTGAAAACATTGAATAATCATCATACATGCATGAAATATAGAGTACCAAGTCATCTCATCATATAATAATTGAGTGTAAAACAACATCTGATAATCTGAAAGTAATGCTACTAAACATCAAGTATAAAACTGGCCTAAAAGAGTTTGGCAATTAAAACAAAATGTGAACTAGGGGTAGGCACTACAAATGACTTTAAAGACATTTATAGGGTGCACTTTGACTTCTTTGAGGCTTATCACACTAAATATGTTGACTACTTGATTCAAAATGGACTACTATTCAAGGGGCATCAACTTTGCATTCCACGATGTTAAATGAGGGAAAACATCATTAGAGAAAATCATGTAGGTAGCATGGGGGGATATTTTGGATTGGAAAAGACCTTGGAATAGGTGACAAGGTTCTACTATTGGCCAAAACTTCAAACTAAAGTGAGGAAGATTGTAGAAACATGTACAATCTATTAGAGGGCCAAGGGACATCCACTAATGCAGGACTATAAAAACCCTTTCCTATTCCTACAAGGCCTTGGGAGATTTGTAGCGTGGACTTTGTGATGGGATTGCGTAGATCATAGAAGGGAAATGATAACATATATGTTGTAGTGGACAAATTACGTAAAATGGCCCACTTGATCCCTTGTAAAAGCACCAATGATACATCAACAATTGCAAATTTGTTCTTCAAGAAGATTGTTAGAATTCACAGTTTACCTTTAGCCATACTATCAGACTAAGATGTGAAGTTTATTGGTCACTTTTGGAGGACTTTATGGAAGAAATTGGGAACTAATTTGAGTTTTAGCTCTGCCTACCATCCACAAACAGATGGGTAGACAAAAGTGGTTATGAAGTCCCTTGGAAACCTACTTAGATGCTTGACAAAGAAGTATGGAGACAACTAGAAGTTAGACCTACCACAAGCTGAGTTTTCATTTAATGATTCTGTCAATAGAAGCATAGGGAAGAGTCCTTTTCAAATAGTGAATAGGAAAAATCCAAGAGGTATCATAGAAATTAGGGGAACTACCTTCTAACACTCCATTCAGTGCTAATGGAGAGGAGTTTGCAGAAAGCATGAAGGAGATTCATGACTCAGTAAGGTTGGAAATTAAGAATAGTGCAGAGAAGTATAAGAAGGCTAGGGACACACATAGAAGAGATGTTCAATTGAAGGTTGGAGATTTGGTCTAGGCATACTTGAAGAAGGAGAGGTTACCAAGGGGCAAGCATACCAAACTACTCATGAAGAAAGTAGGACCTTGTCACATATTGAATAAGCATGTAATGAATGCTTATGAGATAGAGTTTCCCTCACACCTTGGTATCTCTCCCATATTTAATATTTTTGATATAACCCCATATAAAGGTGATATGGATGCAAGTTTAGAATTGCACCCATGAACCAAGAAAACATGACAAGATCTTGGACACCAAGGTGATCAAACAAACCAGGAAAAATACATACAACAAGTATTTGGTTCAATGGTGGGGAAGTCCTAAGGAGGATTCTATATGGATGGATGAACAAGAAATCCAAAAGCATGGCCTAAGTTTGCAAGAGCTTATCTCAAGAGGACTTGAGATTAGTGCACCTTGACAGTATGGTGCACAAGCACTTCCAATACCTACCATTGCAAGCACATAAGCAGGATCAAATACAAAGGGTTAGGATAGGATTTGGATCTATAATCCATTGCTAGAAACAATGTCCAAGTTGTAAGGCAAGGACACATTAGGTGTGTTATAAACTTGATTGTCTACCTTAGTCATTTTATGGGAAATTTCTAGGTAGAATGAGGATAAGATAGTCTAGAAGTTAAATAATGTTTGTTTATTGATTAAAACCTTCTTAGAATCCTAGGTAGGGTCTAGGATTGAATTTTAGTAAAGTTTGGAGACATTTGACAACTTTTGGAAGAAGTTGTCAAAGTTGTCAATGTTACATAATGCAACTTTTGTGCAAAAATGTAACTTTTTGAATCCTAACATTCACAACCACCTTTATTGGTTGGAACTATTTGGGAATGACATAAATAAAGTTGAGAAACCTTTCTCAACATATAAGATAAGAATCTATTGTAATCATTGTATCAAATCAATAAAATTTTGTTGTTTTCTTATTAAAACTACCTAAGAAACTACTTATACAAAATCATATGGATTCATATGAAACTATGAAGGATTGGAAAAGTTGAAGAATGTTATTGTGAAGGATTTGAAATTGGTTTGAGGTTTTGAAGTCATACTGGTTAAGAGGAATCAATTTTTGATTACTTGTTGGTCACATAGAGGCCCAAACTAGGGTTTTGAGAGAGAAATTATATTTCTAGAGATTCCACCATGGGAAAAAGATAAGCCTCAGTAGAAAGAAGGGGGAGAGGATGTAAATTAAGATTATTTGGGTCTCTATATAGGAAGTAGAAGATGTCGGGAGAAAAAACTAAAATGTCTAGACAGGCATCTAAATGTTACTGTCCAATTTTGGGTTTTTGAGGCACAACTTGGGGGTAAAATAGAACCATAGGAACTTGGACTTAGGTGTTTTGAAATGTTTCTAAAGTATTCCAATAGGATTCCTTGGAATATTTTTTGAATTTCTTGTACTTTCTTTGGAAAAGAGACCTAATTAGCCCTATTAGGCCTAGGAGAGTTTTGCAAACAACTTAAGTTGGGAGATTGGTCAAGATATCTGAACTTGGTAGGCATTGTTGATTTAAGGATTGCAGTGTTTGAAGGTGTTTAAGACTTTCTATGGTAGAATTCCAAGAAGGTTTCCTTCACAAATCCTTAGTTTCTCCTTGTAGCCCTATTCGGAGTTTTAGGTGAGTAAGTTGATTTTTGAAGTACATATTGGGGGGACTTGTGTATGAAACATTTGGAAACTATAGATAAGGTTGGAAGAAGCCCCATTTCATCCTTGAAAACCTCATCTTAAATTTTTTATCTTGTTAGGCCTAAAGGAGGTGTCTTAGACTTTGAATTTGATCTAGTCTAAGGAGAGTGAGTGTTGGGAATCACATAGTGGAGTCTGAGATTGTATGGTTGTGAAACATTTGTGCACCTATAAGGGACACACTTTGGGTATATAGAAGGAGACTCTAGTCTAGACATAAGTTAAATCCATTGAAGGACATATAAGAAAAGGTGTGTACTGCTAGAATAAGTTTTGTTGATGAGAGAAATTTCCTAGAAGGTATGAGGCACAAGCATAGTATAATTCCAAAAAATGGTATAGAAGAAGTAGAAGAAGTACTTGTATCTGATAATGTATCTAATGGATTAGCACTAGTCAAGAAGATCATTCATTTGATGGACTTGATTTCAGAAGCTATTTTTCCAAGTAAGGAAAGAATGACACCAATAGAAAGTGAAGAGTTGAACATACATCTACAAGTGTTGTTGTCGATGGGCTTGATTCAAGAGAGTACGAGTCCATGTATTGTACTAGCAGTATTAGCACCAAAGACAAATGGAAAATGAAGGATGTGTATAAATTTTAGGGTTGTCAACAAGGGGTAAGTGCACCAAGATGGTGTACAAAAAAGTGGACACCCCCCCCCCCCCCCAATCCCACCCCCTCCCCCCCCAAAAAAAAAGGTGAAATTTTCAATAACTCGATTGGGTTTTTGAAAACCCAGTCACATTATTTAAAAGTGAAATGTTGGCTAGGCTTGGTATCCAAGCTTGGCCATTATATTTTTAAAAATCTAATTGGGTTTTTTGAATTGTATACTTTACATAACTCAATCCAGTTTTGTAAAGTATATACTATGATTGTTGTCCACATTTGAGGGCATTTTTATACCCTCAAATGGAAACAACAACATGAATTTCATAAGACAACAGCCAAACCTGATCAGGTTTACCGTAAAAATTGATTTTTGATTGCATCTCCATCCATGGTGTCACATAAACAAGGTAATTCTTTATTTTATTTTTCATTTATGTATTTTTTTAATCAATTTTTGTAATTTGGTTTTGTAATATATAATTTTTGTATGTGTTTTTTAAATGTTTTAATATAGATGCATCAAGGAATCAAGGAAAATCAGGGAGAGAAGAAAGACCACCTCCTACACAATCAAACCCTCCACCCATCATGACACAACCACAAAAGACTCCACCCATTGTAACACAACTACAAAACCCTCCACCCATAGTGACACAATCATAAAACCCTCTACTCAATGTTCGTGTTCAACAACCATCACCTCCCATAAACCCTCTGCACATACAATTACATCATTTAACTACTACACATGAGGACCTCATAAACCACCTCTCACAAAATAGTGCTAACATTACCCAAATGGTCAATAGGTTGTGGTCATCTACACTTTCTCACGACTCAACCCTAGTGAATACACTTGAAGAAATAGCCCAAAATGCAAATGAGGTGTCTAGGGAGGTTACAAAATGGGGTACATGGAGGGATAGGTGTCGTGCATTTTATGTCGATGGGTTATCATATCAATCAAGTGAGAGATAAAGACATAAAGAAAGGTACTACATGTTTTCTTTTCATTGATCCTATATCTAGCAACTCCCTATTACACACAACCAAAACTTTTCCTATTCATTGGTGCACTCATGCTAGGATGAGATCATGTTTTTGGGATAGGTGGTATATGGTATTTGACCTACCACTATGTAATAATTATGAGGTTCCTCTATATTTTTTGAGAAAGCTATTTTGTGAGTTCACTCTTGGCGAGAAGCTAAATTACTTTGACATTTGTTAGTTCTAAGGTAGAGGGATAGGCTCTATGCAATATAGACTTGGGGCTCATAGGGTGGTACCACAAAATGAGATGATACATATAGTACAAAAAACCATGCATCATTTTGTGCTCCCATCAATTAAAAAGGAGTTTATTGATTTAAAAACTATTCATGTGGTTGCATCATTGCCAAATGTTATCATTGAGCATTGCTTATAATTAGGTGGGTTTCCTTCACCTCTGGCACCCCAACCATCATTAGATGCACCTTTAGGGTCATCACAACATGTGACAACTCCATCATCTTCACCTAAGGCACTGGGGTCATTACAACATGTGACAACTCCGTCATCATCACCTATGGAACCTCGATCATCACAACCTATGATAGGTTCATCAGCATCACCTGCACCACCAGTGTCATCTCTACTTGTGTCACCTACACCAATAGTGTCATCTCCCCTTGTATCACCTACACCACTAGTGTCATCCTCACTTGTGCCACCTGCATTGTCAACACGTGTAGAATTACAGACTTCGAGGCCCAATCTACATTTTTTTAGCTGTCAACACATGTGTGATGGGATATATATGGAGGCGTATGAGGATGGAGTATCATCTCATCCATGTGTACATTGTGGGAATACTTTTTATTCATACAAAGGTGGGGATTTCACACTCACAAATGATTTGATAGTGATGGTCTTCGGTGGATAGGATACACACGTTTTTTTGTTTGAGTTTTGACATGATATTATTTAATCACCTAAATATTGTAAAAGTAAAAAACAAATTATTTTATATATCACTCTAGATTTATATGTGAAATGCAATGCAAAGTGCAACAATAAATTTGAGAACACCACAGAGTACTTATTTTGCTAGAGGTGTGAGGCTAGGAGCAAGAACAACCGAGGTAAAGTTTTTTAAATATTCTGAAAAGTCCAATAATACATTGGCTTTAAAATATTGTTTCTTAATTGGTATGACACTAACAACCTGCTTATAGATCCTCTTCCATCTCCTACCATCATTAAAACCCTCCCATTCATCAAATCCATCCAATTCCCATCCACATCTCTTGCTCCTAGCATTACCCAAGCCCCTTCTAATGAACCTCATGAGTTTTGACATGATATTATTTAATAACCTAAATATTTTAAAATTAAATATACATTTTATTTTATAGAGTACTTTAGATTGATATGTTCAAACAATATGCAATGTAGGGTGCATCAAGCGATATGAGAACACCACATAGTACTCGTTTTGCTAGAGGTGTGAGGCTAGGAGGAAGAACACCTGAGGTAAAGTTTTTTTAATATTATTAAAAATACAGTAATGCATTGGATTTGAAATATTTTTTCTTAATTGATATTCTTAAAAGTACAATAATACCTTTCCATCTCCTACCATCATTGAAACCCTCCCAAATTCATCAATTCCATCCAATTCCCATCCACATTTCTTGCTCCTAGCATACATGAACTCCATCTAATGAACCTCATGAGTTCATCCTCCATATACCCATCTGCATTGAACAACCTCCATATATATTAGGTTGTCTTATAAGAGTGTGGAGAACATGAATCTACACTTTTATTTCTTGACAGGGTGCCAAAAGTTTATTCACATCTCTCTTTTCCTTCTCGATCTCTTTGTTTTCAATTTTGACCTTGTAGTATTTTTGAGCCCCAATTTTTCCTATCTTTCAAATATCCTTCCAATATTGTCCTTCAATTCATTGTGTCTTCTTGCCCTCCTATGATCTTCTTGTTGTTATTGTTTCTTCTTTCCATTTACAACATTATCTCATTAGTGGTTGTGCCTCCTACTAGCACAAGAGATCTAGCTCAGGTTGCAATATGTTTTTTGTTTTTTCACTCTATTTGGAATCCCTAATTTCACTCTATAATGCTAACATTTTATCACTTACCATACAGGTTGTGCCTCATACCAGCACTGCTTCATCAGTGGTTGTACCTCCTACTAGCACAAGAGATCTAGCTCAGGCTACAATACATTTTTTACATTTTTTTACTCTATTTGGAATCCCTAATGCCTACTATAGAATTTTAAAAGTTTATCACTTACAATATAGGTTGTACCTCATACAAGCATTGATTCATCAGTGGTTGTGCCTCCTACTAGCATGTGAGGTCTACCTCAGGTTACAATATGTTTTTTTACTCTATTTGGAATCCCTAATGGCACTCTATAATGCTAACATTTTATTTCTTACCATACAAGTTGTGCCTCATACCAACACTGCTTCATCAATGGTTGTACCTCCTACTAGCACAAGAGATCTAGCTCAAGCTGCAGTACATTTTTTTATTTTTTTACTCTATTTGGAATCCCTAATGCCACTCTATAATGCTAACATTTTTATCACTTACCATATAGATTGTGCCTCATACCAACACTGATTCATCGGTGGTTGTACCTCTCATGAGTATTGATTCATTAGTATTTGTGTCTTGCATCATCATTTTACCTCATCATTTTGTTAGGAGTCCCATCCATTGACAAAGGAGCCCATTACTATTATCATTCAGTCCAATTGTGGGACAAAGGGATGAGGTAATGAAAAACTCAACTATCTACAATTTAGAACCCAATTTCTAGTTATTTTCATATTACTTATAGATAAGATATTTGATAGTGTATTTTAATTTTTCTTCTATAGACACCTGCCGAGCCACAAACTACATCAAAGAGGCTCAATTTTGATGATCCTACATAGTCATAGATATTGATAGTGATATACATATGCAGTTATGTTCATCACATGACACTGACATATATTCAACTTATGTATTATATATATTTGAGATTTATATTGTGCACATTTGATATTTCTATTATACATATTCAACATTTGTTGGGTATTTGATTTTTGTATTGTATTGATGAGACATAACATCTTTTTATATTATTGATATGACATAATATATTGCTCATTTTGATATACATTAAACTTGGATTTTTATCCAACTTGTTCAATGTGTGCATACAAACTTGTATTTCAGCTTACTTGCAATTAATCAAACACATGAACGTTCATTATTTTATATAGAAAATGTAACATGTTTATAAAATTCATTATAACATGTAATCATATGTCACTTATTTTGATGTAATAAGACATGAAAAGTAAAACTATATAATGATTTTTGCATTTGTGTCAAAGATCACAACCTAACAATGCATAGAGACCCTTAGGGACACTTCCATTCAGTGTGGCTGATATCATCAAAGGGACATTGTGGCTGAAACGAGGTTGTTCCTAGGCTAAACCTGACCAACTCGAGCTAACGGAGTAGATGATTTGATCCTAGGACCAACAGTTTGAAATATACACAACTTTGCTCATTTTAACTAAGCAACATTACAACTTTTGGCAATAGGCAAGATACAGATGCCAAATCCAAACAAAGTCAAATCTCTAAAAATGAGAAAAGTTGTTTTAGGCCTAGATAACATGATCCTATAGCACCTGGTAGTTTGTCAATACCTTGCATGAGCTTAGAGAAATGCCTGATCAAAGATCATAGCTCGATGGTGCTTAGATACCCTTAGGGACACTTCATTCAGTGTGGTCGATACCATTAGAGGGACATTGTGGCTGAAATGAGGTTGGTCCTAGTGTAAACTTGACAAACTAGAGCTAATGGAG
Source organism: Cupressus sempervirens (assembly GCA_028749045.1). Taxonomy (NCBI): domain Eukaryota; kingdom Viridiplantae; phylum Streptophyta; class Pinopsida; order Cupressales; family Cupressaceae; genus Cupressus; species Cupressus sempervirens. The sequence goes on from CM053787.1 coordinate 330,211,009, forward strand.
TAGATGATTCGATTCTCGGACCAACAGTTTGAAATATACACAACCTTGCTCATTTTAACTAAGCAACATTGTAACTTTTGGCAATATGTGAGATACAAATGCCAAATTCAAAAAAAAATTGAATCTCTAAATACTAAGATAAATTTTTGTATGCCTAGATAAAGCTATCTTGTAGCACTTGATAGTTTGTCAATACCTTACACAAGCTCAAAGAAATGCCTAATCAAAGATCGCAGCCTGATGGTGCTTAGATACCCTCGGGGATGATTCCTTTTTGTGTGTTCAATACCATTAGAGGGAGGTTGTGGCTAAAATGAGGTTTTCTTGGCCTAAATCTAACCAACTAGGGCTAATGGAGTAGGTGATTCAATCTTAGGACCAACGGTTTGATATATACACAACTTTGTTCATTTTAACTAAGCAATATTGCAACTTTTGAGCCAAAAGTTGTTAGGGTTGGGAAACTAAGGTATTAGGTTACTTAATACATCATAGGAATCTTAATTAGGGTCCTACAATAGTCCTAGATGGACCCATTTGACCAAAAGATGTCAAGAGTACAAATTGCTCAAAAGTTGCAAAGTTGCTTGAGCAACTTTTGCGATTTTTGCAAAAATTTGCAAATGGAGGTTTGGTCATAAATAGCATCTGCATCATGATCTCCAACACATATACACTCCTCTAGGTCATTTGGTCATTGCCCAATCAATTTTTACACTTGGTTGTGCATTCTTGACATCTTTTGCGAATTTGCAAAAATTGCACTTTTGATAAATTTGCACTTTGCAACTTTTTAACAACTTTTTGAACTATTATGCAAATTTTCTCTTCTCATGCTTTATATAGGGTGATTGGGTGGTTAGTCACCTTTAGGACTCCTCTTCAACACTTTGCAATCTTCTTGCCAAAAGTTTCTCAAACAACTTTTGAAAATTGCAAAGTTGCACAACTCAACTTTTACATTTTTTTGCAACTTATCACCAATTTGGTCAAATGGCCTTCATATTATCTCAAGCTTAACCATGAACATCCATCTAAATCCATATAAGTTTAAGATATATATATTTTTTAAAGGATATCATCAAACCCACACACACACATGGCATCTAAATATGCACATGTAACAACTCTTATTGGATTTTTATACAAAAGTTGGCATCTACATATGCACATCACTATGAAGTTGCAACATTTTGCATAACATATATACAAAATTTTCAAAATTATTCTACCATATGTAGAATGATTCAACTATGTAGCACACAATCAATCAAGGGAACCTTTTGGATCAGCTCTAACCTTATTGTATCAAGTATTGCCTCGTGATTAGATTCACATACTTTCAACAACTCCTTGTTAAGAGGCCTATCATGATACAGTATCAATTGAATATTTGTTGCCACAACAAGGATAGAGTAATGAAGAATATGTCTGTGTGTCCCAAAATCTTCAAATAACCATGTGGTAGATTTCTTGATAGGGTACCTACATTTAATTGTAAAGACAATTTAAAGTCAAAATTAATACATTATGCATGACAAATGGTCATACTAAGATCTTAATGGCGGGGGACAAAAATATACTGCCTTCTAAGCCATGTGCCTATCACATCAACGGATCTTATTAGGTACTCAATATCCTCACCATCAATGACTGTAACTATCAGTTTCTTTTTCGGCTAAATACACCAACCTAGAAAGTAATGTGTTCCTTTATCATTATCATGAAATGCAATAACTGCATATACATGACCTACATTATATAAAAGGATAAGTTAATGGAAAAATTGGAAGTAATCTATTTTAACCAAGTATTAAATTAATAACTTAGTACCTAGTTCAACTAGGTCAAATACATGCTCAAAATCTATTGATGCTTCATCTTGGTTGAGTTGTAGTGTTGTAGGAAGCTGATATGACTCAATTGGATGCAAAGGTCTGTAAGACCATTGGTCAACCCACTCTTTTGATTCACATTCATTCCATACATGATGCATACATGAAGAGCAAAAGCATGCAAGTTTTCTAGTATGAATAGCTAGTGACACTACATTTGACCTTAGAAATGAATGCATCTCACTTGACCTTGTAAGTGTACAACAATCTTGCAAATTTTCAATGTTAGGTTCACATATCAACCAAAAATATCTAGAAACCATAAACTTACCTATATTACCTAGTCTCATCGTAGAATTGCACCATTGGACAATTGTTTCAACATTTTCTAATATTATGTCACCTTCATACTTTAATTCCTCTCTACTAAGGGATCTTTTTATGCATGGTCCAACATCATCATTCTCTCCCTTTCCATGTCGTACCTCAATGAAATTCCAAAAATGTTGCACTCCACTTGTCACATGCATCCTACTCAACCAATAGAACATCCTTGCATTCTTGAATGTGCAGTGCAATTGTTTGACCATATAATGTGTTGATTGTATCTTTCATCTCTTTCCCTCAAATTTTCATAGAAAACTCTAAAGCATCCTTGCATAAACTTTGATGAATGAGTTCGATCATTGTTGATATAGAAGTGATACTCTCTTAATACTTTTCTATCATCCTTTGTGATACCATGTACATGAATAAATGCTATGTGTACAAAAATTGACACTTGTATAGAGTTTTAATACATTGGTTGCACTTCATTTGGAGGTTTTAGTGTATAGTTTTCAGCGAAGTCAACAACCGAAACAATCATACCCAAGGGAAAAATGTCCTTACACAACTTGAATTGCTCATCTAACCATGTAGCTCTATCTGTATGACCTATGTAGTCATAAATTATTTTCTCTTGAAACAATTTCATAAAATCAGCTACACATACATCACTTTTCACTAATTCACACCTCTTTAATTCTTTTCCATCTTTAACACCATATATAATTGATCTGTACTTTCCAAGAAAAACTAGTGTCTTACCAATTTCATGTGTGTTATCTAGATGTAGGCATCTATGCAACTTTTGCAAACCACTACATTGAGGGAAAAAATCTTTGAAACACATGGTCGTATAATAAATGCACCCATCATCTTGTTTTACATAGTACACTAGCAATAAATTTTCTCAATGACTTAGGAGGTAATTGTAGACCACATTCCTGCAATATTTCGTTAGTATGCAAAGTACAATATATATAACAATAAACATCATAATGCATAGAAAACTCAACATGAACCCTACAACAACATGTAGTGTGTGTATGATTTATCTTAATGTAGAATTGTTTTGTCATCTCAAAAAACCTTTGGCTGATTTTAATTTGAGGAGATCTTTGAAGAAAAATTTCATAAAATTGTGTTTGAGTCGTATCCAAAAAATGTTTTCCATGTGGCTCACGGTTTATTTTTCCAATTTGTCTTTTGATGACATCTTTTTGGTTTGATGAAGCCCTTGTGTTGTCATACCAAAACTTTTCTATTAATGTTCTTAGTGCATCAACAATAACTTTGGCTGATTTTAATTTGAGGAGATCTTTGAAGAAAAATTTCATAAAATTGTGTTTGAGTCGTATCCAAAAAATGTTTTCCACGTGGCTCACGGTTTATTTTTCCAATTTGTCTTTTGACAACATCTTTTTGGTTTGATGAAGCCCTTGTGTTGTCATACCAAAACTTTTCTATTAATGTTCTTAGTGCATCAACAATAACTTTATCCTTACATGGGATTCTACCTTGGAATGACCAAAAAGAAGCCTCATTAGAATTCACAATTTTCTCTCACCTCACTAAGCCTTTGACTAGCGTTGTTCTACTTATCCTTAATGATTTACTTGTTTTGCTTACTATATGAGTTTTTACCATTTCCTTTCCCATTATGGTTGATGTGAGGACCTGTCGACTTGTATTAGCATCTTTAGTATGTGCTTTTGAACCAATGCATTTGTAAGCATCAAAGATATTTCTAACAATGCTTCTTTCACTACTATTTTTAGATGGTTTTAACCCCAAATTCTCACTATCTCTCTAAATTTTAAATTTTTAACCATTTCAACAACAAATTGGCATTTTCCACTTTGATTTAAATTTTCAAAATAATTATTCCAAATCTTTTGAACAATTCTCCTACAATTTCTTTCAAAAATTTTATCATACATTGGCTTTAAAATATTTTCATCAATGTCAATTAGAAACTTTGGTTTTCTATGAATTATTCTAGGAGATGTTGATGTATGCACATGCTCTATATTTTTATTGCTTACATCATGTGCATTCATCATTTCATCTTGAGATGTCACATTAGGGGCATCAATTCAGTAAGTGTATTTGTCATAATCATTTCAATTGGGGTATGTTGAACATTTTCGTTTGTCAAATTAGGTGTGTTTGCAACATCAATATCAATAGGTAGATTTTCATCACTTATATTGGAGGAATTTGATGATGTACCTTTACGTAATCTCCTCATACGCTCCCTTGTTTTTTCCTTTGCTACCTCTCATTTTTTATCGTTCATCTCTTGTTCTTTCCCATGATTATAGATGCAAATTACCCTACAGATAATAACATGAATAAAATAAATAATAAGATACTAACATGATTATTTTATGATCAATCATAAGATACTAACATAAAATAAGATGTTGGCACATGAAAAATACAAAATTTAGCATTTCCAAGCACAAAAAACCTTACAATTGCATACCTAGTATACAAATACATCTGAAAAGAAGTAGAATTTGGTCCAGACCACACTGAAACAACATAATAATCGTTGACATGTAATTTTATTTACAACTTTCAATAACCTGATCGGGTTTTATTTTATTACTACACAAAGGTAGATTGAAGGAGGGAAAGAGTGATGGAGGGAATGAGAGAGAGGGCGAGGGTAGGATAAAGAGATAGAAGGGGATACGAAGAGGGATAGTGAATGGGGTTGAGAGAGAGAGAGAGAGAGAGAGAGAGAGAGAGAGAGAGAGGATAGGAGAGAGAGAGAGAGAGGATGGAGAAAGAATTAGGGGATAGGAGAAAGAGAGAGGGGATGGGAGAAAGATAAATAGATAGAGAGAGAGAGAGAGAGAGAGAGAGAGAGAGAGAGAGAGAGAGAGAGAGAGAGATTAGGGGATATGATAGAAAGAGTGAGAGAGCGGTGGAGAGAATGAGTGAGAGAGAAGAAGATAAGAGAAAGGGAGAGAGAGGGGATGTGTGTGTGTGTGTGTGTGTGTGTGTGTGTGTGAGAGAGAGAGAGAGAGAGAGAGAGAGAGAGAGAGAGAGAGAGAGAGAGAGATTAGGGGATATGATAGAAAGAGTGAGAGAGAGGGAGAGAAGGGGATAGGAGGGAGGGAGAGAGAGAGAGAGAGAGAGAGAGAGAGAGAGAGAGAGAGAGAGAGAGAGAGAGAGAGAGAGAGAGATATTATGGGAGATTAGAGGATATGATAGAAAGAGTGAGAGAGAGATATATTATGGGAGATTAGAGGATATGATAGAAAGAGTGAGAGAGAGATAGAGAGAATGAGAGAGGGAGAGAAGGGGATAGGACAAAGAGAGGGAGGGGATAGGACAAAGAGAGAGAGAGAGAGAGAGAGAGAGAGAGAGAGAGAGAGAGAGAGAGAGGAGGATGGGATGGAGAGAAGAATTAGAGGATGAGAGAGAGAGAGAGAGGAGGATGGGATGGAGAGAAGAATTAGAGGATGAGAGAGAGAGAGAGAGAGAGAGAGAGAGAGAGAGAGATTATGGGAGATAGAATGAGTGAGAGAGAAGGGGATAGGAGAAAGAGAGATGGGGATAGGATAAAGAGTAAAAATGAGAGAGAGGGAGTGATGGAGAGAGTCGAGGATGGAATGGAGACAAGGATTAGGGGATATGATAGACACTTTTTTATTATAATACATAACCTAATTTGTCTCTCTCACTCTCTCCCTCACTTCCTCCCTCAATCTAACCTTGAGAAGTAGTAATACAAAACCCGATCGGGTTCTGAATGCATTTTTTATTTTCATAACCTAATCAAGTTATTTGAATCCAAAAAACTCAATCGGGTTATGGCTTGGTGATAGCTTAGGAAAATAACCCAAAGGCTTGTGAGACTGTTTTCCCTCCATTTTTTTTTCTTTAGACACTTATGGCTTGGGTACGCTAATGGTGAAGTGGGTATCTCTAAAATCACCACCTTAATATTACACATTTTCTTAGCTTTCTAACCATATAAGTTTTTCTTTTTTTGGACAACATTCACATTATAAACTTTAATTACTTTTACCAATGCCTTGAGATTTCCTCACAAACAAATGTCAACCATTTTTTTTTATAACTTTTGGTATATTTAACCAAATTCAAATAAAATTACATATTACTATTCTACACTTGATTATATACACATTTTTAAAAGAAAAATTAATTTTCAATTATTTTGATGCAAGTTATGCTCAGCACACAAACATGTACCAAAATTTTAGAATGTAGTCTATTCAATAATTCATAACAAAAAAATACACATCATAAAATTACAAAAAAAAAACACAACTTCTAGATATGACTCTTAACTATCATCCTACCAAAGGGATATGTAAAATACTAAATATAACTATGTCTTTTGTGTTGCACACAAAAATAGCTATGTTATGTTTTCTAAAAAACTAGGAACTATTTTTTGTGTGTGCAGAGTTTGACCCACCTAATCTTATCCATTTTGTAAAAACTCTAGTAGTTTAGAAAGTAGTTTCAAAGTGATACAATTTATATGTTTTATGTATTTTGTCATTTTTAGTGGATGACCCTCAAATGTCTTGGCAAAGTTCAAGTTTACCTAATTTTAGAAAAAAGGTGTCCACTTATACCCCCCTTTTTGTACACCATCTTGGTACCCTCACCCCAAGATCACAATCAAGTATGGGTCTTCACAACCATGGATGGATAACATTATGTATTGTTTGAGAAAAGCTATATATTTCAAAAAGATAAATTTGAAGAATGGATATCATTAGATTTGGATTAGAGAAAGAGATGAATGAAAGATTGCCTTCAAGACAAAGAAAATATATACATGAGTGGTTAGTCATGCCCTTTGGGATAACCAATGCACCAAGAAATTTCATGTGACTCAAGAATGTGGTGCTAAAAGAATTCTAGGGTAAGTTTTTCATTGTTTACCTTGATGATATTTGGATCTTTAGTAAGACATTTGAGGAGCATATAATGCATATGTGTAGGGTGTTTGAGAAGTTGAGGGAAGAGAAGTTATTGATTAATTTGAAGAAATACAATTTTTTGAAGAAGAAGTTAGTGTATTTGGAGTTTTTAGTTTTAGCATAAGGTCTAAAAATGGACCCTAGGAAAGTGAAGGTTATCCTCGAGCAGCCTACTCTAAGGAGTTCTACTAAGTTAAGATCCTTTTATGCATTGGCTAGCTTTTACAGAAAGTTTATCAGGAGTGTGAGTAGTATTTGCACCATGGACCCTTAACTGAAATAATGAGAAGGGATAGGAAAGAGTTTAAATGGACTACATGAGAAGATAAAAGTTTTTATTTCTTGAAACAAGAAGTTGTAGAACAACATGTTTTAACATTTCTAGATTTTAACAAGTTGTTCTAAGTAGATTGTGATGCTAGTGGTACTACAATAGGAGCTATTTTGAGCCAAGAAGGTAGACCTATTGCTTATTTTAGTGAGAAGTTAAATGATGTCAAAAGGAAATAATAGATTTATGATCAAAAAATTTATGCTATGGTTCAGGCCTACTTGTGGAGAGACTATCTTTTATTTATCTCATTTTGGTTTTGACAAGGCAGTGACAAAACACTTCAGTCATTACTTAACAAAACTTAGTATGTGTCGAGTAAGTAGTGTATGTCAAGAAATATATGTAGTTAGTGTCCAGCACCAGTATGTGCCAAGCAGATGGTATGTGTCGAGTCACTCCAGTGCCAAGAAATTCATATATGTCGAGTGATTTAGACACTGAGTAAAAAAGTGGGCGTCGAATCATTTAGGAGTCAAGTTACACCATTAAGGATATAGTGAATGTCGAGCATCAGAGTTTTCAAATGCCAAGTAAATAGTTTTTGGCATAGTTGTTTGTAATAGCACAAACTTCTATGTGAACCATTTTTGAGCCAACTTAAGGATTGTTTTACAATTCTAGAAGATATATATGAAGGTATATTGAGAATTTCTATGCAATTCATGCAACCAATCAATATAAGGGATTTTCTAAGAGGCAAAATGGATGAATCACAATTGTTGATTCCTACCTAACCCTAGCTCACCTAAGTCTTCTTAAGGAGGGAAAACCCTAAAGAGTTTGTAGTGTGTGGATGAGAAGAGAAGGTTGAATGCTAAATGCAGAAAGAGCATTCATGGTGATCATGGAGTTTATGAAAGAGATATGAATTGTAGAATCAATTAAAGGAGAATAGAGTAGAGGAGTTAAAGGATAGAGGAGATACACCTAATCAAGAGGATCAAGTACACATCAAGAAAGAGGAGATCTGATATCTAGCAGAGAGGTGCTAACCGAAGAATCAAGGCCGAAGCATTCTAACAAGTGAATCAATGAAAATCTCTTAACCAAGTAGTCTTAAAAAGCCTTTGTAAATCCTTTAGTAGGGTGCTTGTTTTATTGCAAGTTTAGATCCTCTAACAAGGTACACTTTTAGTAGAGTGTTGAAATCCTTTAACAGGGTCTTTGTAAGTCTTTAATAGGGCATACCTTTCATAGGGTAGACCATAATTTATGATCAAATAATTGTAACCTTAATTGGATACACTTTATAACTGTAGTAGTGAAGATTTGTGGGTGTCATCCCCACCCCAATTTTACCTTCTCATTGGAGGGTTTCTAGGTAACAAACTTATTGTGTTATGTGTTAGTTGTTTTATGCTATGGATGAACATGTGTAGTTAGCTATTTCAGTTTACATGTTAAATTGTGAGATGGATGTGTGGTGAATGTTTTATGGTTAAATTTCTAAAGTACTTATTCACACCCCCTCCCCCCCCACCCCTCTCAGAGTTTACTTTTCGATTGTTAATTCCAACATCTTCTTCCTAAGGAATTTGTTTTATATATTAATCCATCAAGCTTTGCAATATTTTAATAGTCAAGAGAGTTGAATCAACATCATTTGAAGTGGGTTGAATTTTTGTAGGGTTACACATTTGTTTTTAAAGATAGGAACAAGAAGTCTAACAGGGTAGCAAATGCTCTTAATAGGAATAGCTTTTGCTGACAAAGATGTAGATTGAGGTGGTTGGGTTCAAGGAATTCAAGAGTTTATACCAAAAGGATCTTGATTTTGGCAAAGCATGGAAGTCTTGTATAGAACCTATTACACTTGATTGGATAAAGTGGTTGGATTTCATCATCTAGGATGGAATACTATACAGAGGAAGTCAATTGTGTATTCCAAGAAGTTCTATTGGAGAAAATATCATCAAGGAGAAGCATAGTGAAGGATTGGTTGGACATTTTGGTAGAGATAAAACCATAGCTTTGGTTATTGAGAATTATTACTAGCCATAGTTGCAGAATGATGTAAAGAAGTTTATACAAAGTTGTGGAGTAAGTCAAATAGTGAAAGGAGAAAATCTTGCAGAATATGGGATTGTATCATCCATTACCTATACCAAAGAAGTCATGGAAGGATGAAAACACAGACTTTGTTCTTGGTCTACCAAGGACTCAACAAGGGAATAATTCAATTTTTGTAGTGGTTGACATGTTTTTAAAGATGAGACATTTCATTACTGCAAGAAGACTAGTAATGTTGTCCATGTGGTAGGATTGTTTTTCAAAGAAGTAGTGAGACTACATGGTCTACCAAAAAGCATAGTTTCAAATCAAGATACTAAGTTTGTCGAGTATTATTGGTGCACAATGTGGAAGACATTTAAGATAAATTTGAAATTCATCTCATCACATCATCCACAAATTGATGGACAAACAAAAGTTGTGAGTAGGAGTTTGGAGAAGTTATGAGATGTTTGGTTGGAGATAAGCCAAAATTTGTGTGTCTACTTCATTCAAAAAATGCCTTCAACATGGTTGTTTGCCCTCGTATACACAAGCAGCCAATTAAACATCAATCAAGAGTGAGGCTAAAATTAAATCCTTACTCCTACAAAAGGGAGCATGAATAGTGACCTCACATTCCCCCATGATCAAGTTGATCTAACCCATGATTTTGAATGATGTCAAATTTGGTAAGACTACTCCACATTTAAAATATTGGTTTATTGAATTCGCATCAAAGGCCATAAAGTTCAGCATAGTCATTATTTTCATATTAATAGTTTCTATGCATGTTGTTTGAACTAGAAAGTACATAGTCATGCATACATGCACCTCATCATGAATTCAACATTATTTAGCTTACTCTCACTATTGATAACCGACAAATATGACAATTCTAACCATTCTAACCATTTATTGAACATTTTGCCTTCTACTAAAATGGTACAAATCATGTATTGCCAATTTTGCTCATCCACTCTATATAGAAAACACCTATACTAGTAGTCGCATGCTTTTGTACATGCAACGAGTGCGCCGATAGGAGATAAGATTTAAGAGAAAAATGTAGAATGAACATTAAATAATGTAAATATAAATTTTAAAAAAATGAAAATACAAAAATAAAAAAGTTGAAGATTAAAACATAGATATGAAATTTACAATATTTAGGAAATTTGAATATTCCTTAAGAAAAAATAAAATAAAACCACCAAAAAAATTATTATGAAGAAACACAAAAAGAAAAAAGAAAAATAGTGACATCTCTAACAAATATTATATTGACAAAATAAATGATAGAAACATAAAAAATAATATTTAAAGAAAAAATTAAACTAATATAAAAATAATAATTTAAAGTAATTTAAAAGCTAAAGTCTAAATCAATTTAAAAAATCAAAAGGTTAATAAATATAGATCACAACATAATCTAATGTGGAGATCACAAGTAACTATTTTTTAAATAAACAAGAAAAAAAAAAAAATAGTTAAAAGTAGATATTTAAAATATAATCTTATGTGAACAAATTAGATTATTAATAATTTTTAATTTAAATAACATATATTTACTAAAATATTTTAAATAGATTAATAAATATTATTTATTTAAATTAAATCTATCAAATATGGAAAAAAAATCATTTAAAAAAATCCATCAAAAAATCTATTATGAAAAATGAATAAGAGAAATACAAAAATATAATATCTCTAACAAAAAATGATATTTAAAGAAAAAATTAAACTAATATTAAAAAAAATTAAAAAAAATTTAAAAATTTAAATTTAAATCAATTTTAAAAATCAAAAGTTAAATGAATAGATCAACAACATGAGCTAATGTGGAGATCACAACTAATAAATAGAAAAAAAAAAAAAAAAACAATAGTTAAAAGTGGAGATAACAACTAATAAATATCAAAACAAGAGTTAAAAGTGGAGGGAGATTTTTTTTAAAATGGCCGATAAATAATTAACGGGAAAGATTTTTAATTTTCTGACCAAACTAACAACTTTCCCAACGAACTTGCAAATTTTCCGTCAAAACTTTAATTTCTATAACAAAGTTCCCACAAATAGCCTCTCGACTAAAATATACCCACTTATCCACAAATAACCAATTAAACATTAATCAAAGAGTAGGGACAAAAATGAAGGGGCCATGAATATCTACCCCATCTTCCTTTACAATCAAGTAAATCTAACCCAAGCCTTTAAAATGTGGTCAATTAGGGTAAGACCCCTCCACGTTTACCAAGCAAGAGTTGAATTATGTCCATACGGATGGAATATACTTACGTGTTTGGTGGAGGAGTTTAAACCAATTATTTATAGGGTTACAATAAACATAATAATAATTTAGCCTCGCTGTCCTCCTTTCATCAATGCATGTTCGACCTTCAATTCCCACACACCAATTCCAAAGGAGGAACAGGTTTCCACCCTTCAGTCACTTACCATTCTTATTTCAAACGTGAGAAAACTTCTCCTGTTTGAATAAATTATGAATGGCAGTTGAGCGCGAAGAGAGGGGGGTGTTAGTTGTATCTAACAAGACAAGTTTGGCAGGGCAACGAACACCTCCAGACGACAAGGAGAAACGTAATATATTAACCAAGGTCTAGCTGGGGAGGATCTCACTTCAAGTTTTATTTAAGAGCTCACTAAACCGCAAAGATTGTGGCACACTTCCACAGTTTTTTTCACTTTCTTTTCTCTCTTCTCCCTCTTTGTTTTTAAGAAAAGAGAGAGAAGAAATAAAATGGCCTGTGCTCCCAACGTCGCTCACCAGTTCAATCTAGCATGCTTGCAGCCTCCTAAAGATGGTGGCTTGTCCATTCACACCAATACGTCCAATGGCAATGGCGGCAACACTGACAATCATGGTTCCTCCACCACTCATGTTAGCATTTCAAATGGCCATGTTAGCATTGATTTGAGTTGCAATGGCCTTCACAAGGACAAGGATGTTCATGTTAATGGTGGGCACAAGGAGAAAGAAGTGGGCACTAATACCCATGTTGAGCTTCTTAACATGGACAAGGATGTGATCACTAATGGCCATGTTTCTAATGGCGGTGGTGTTGTTAACCAGAAGGATGTGATCACTAATGGTCATGTTTCTAATGGTGGTGTTGTGAGCACTAATGGTCATTTTCATGGAGGGCACAAGGAGAAAGAATTGGGCACCAATGCCCATTTTGAGTTTGTTAAGATGGAGAAGGATGTGAGCACTAATGGCCATGTTGTTAATGGTATTGTTGAGAAGGATGCGAGCTCTAATGGTCATGTTAATGGTGGGTACAAGGAGAGAGAAGTGGGCATTAATACCCATGTTGATGTTGTTAAGAAGAAGGATGTGAGTAGTAATGGGCACTTGGTTAAGCAGGAGAAAGATGTGAGGAGCAAGGTTCTTGTTATTGGAGCCACTGGTTTCATTGGGCGTTTTGTTGCTGAGGCTAGTGTTAAGTCTGGAAGGACCACTTATGCTCTTGTCAGGCCTGCCACTTCCAAGCAACAGGTTGTGCAAGAATTAAGTGACTCTGGTGTTCACATTCTTCATGTAAGTGCCAAGTTGGTATGGTATCAGATTGTTTGTTTTTTTTTGTTTAAATTGTTATTGTTCAAGAATAGTATGTGTTGTTTTAACAGATATGAATGGGTATATTTGACTTCTGAGTTTTTTAACTCATCTTACCAATCCTAAACACACAAACCATCTATTTGGGAACAGTGAAAAACTCAGTTCCTTTTGTAAATGTTTGGTGCTTGGTCTTCTTGTTATCTGTTTTGGAATTGAAGTCCAGCTTATATCATTCAATTTGATAATGAGTTCTTTAATTTTTCTAATTTAGTTTTTTAAAAATATATTGAATTTATATCATATTTGTGTGTGGGCTGCATATATAAATAGATAGATAGATAGATAAACAGATGTGGATTGTGGTGTGTTTGATGATTTATTTAATGGCAATGGAGTTTGTGTTTAGACTTGGGAAATGGGTTTTTAAAGAATCATTTTACAATTAGAAAATTATGTGAATTTGATCAAGTGTTAAGAGTAAAGTTAGAATTTAAACATATGAAATGAAATGCTTTTTCCAATGACCAATCAATTTATGTGTAACTTTTTGTGATCAGACATATAATCTTTTTAAATTGAAGATTTTACAATTTTGAGAAAATTTAATTAGATGTTTAAAAATGATTGATGTATAAGTATGCATCACCTTTGCTTTAAGAAGCACTTATTTACCCACTTACCTACTCTCAGATGGGTCCACTGGTCCACATCTCTCTCAGATGGGTCCACTGGTCCACATCTCTTACCATCACATTGTCTCATGAAAAGTTCAAGACTGCCACAGATTTGTCTAGAAGTGCTTTTATGATTTGGTGGTCAGTTTCCTGATTTGTAAATTCTGATGAACAGTTGTCTAGCTCTTCATAGATCCGATTCACTCATGTCCCTTGCACATTTATCAGAATGGTTAGAAACAAAAACCTTTACTGCAATCAGTCCTTGATTCTATCTTGTGCTCTGATTGTTGCTGATTGTGAGTGTTTGTAGATTATTCTCTCTTCAGCGTTCATATGTTGACAAGTGTACTCAGTGCATTGAATTTCTGCAATGGTACGAAGTAGACACTGACAAATATCGAATGCACAGGGTTGCGTAGAGGACTACAATTCATTAGTGAAAGCAATAAGGCAAGTGGATGTTGTTATATGTACCATTGGGGGGCCCCAGATTCTTAGCCAGCTGAGGATCATTGATGTCATCAAAGAAGTGGGGGCCTCAGTTAAGGTTTGTATCTTTAGTCCTTCCTCAGATTGCTTGCTTTTAGAAAACAAACTATGATAGTGCACTCATGGCCTCCTGATATTTTCCTTTATTGGAAAAGATTTGGAGGTTCGTATAACTTTTAATAACTTCAAAAAAAAATCTTTTTAGTGTTTCTCTACATTACTTTTTTTCGTAGTTGGATAGCCTCTGCCAATTTAGAGTAGCTAATTTGTAAGGAGTGTTAACTGTGCAGAGGTTTCTTCCTTCTGAATTTGGGCACGATGTGGATCATGCTGACCCAGAGGAGCCTGCCCTTGCCTTCTACAAAGAAAAGAGAAGAATCCGCCGTGCTGTGGAAGAAGCCATGATTCCTTACACATACATCTGTTGTAACTCCATTGCAGGATGGCCCTACTATTACCACACACATCCCACTGAGATCCCACCTCCATCTGATCGCTTCGAAATCTATGGAGATGGTAATGTCAAAGGTAAATACCCAAAAACCCAATTAAGGAAGGCTTTCATTATTGCTCTAATAAAACAAGCACAACTGTGGAGCATACAGAATAGATTAGAATAGAAGATTTCTGTGGGTCACAAGATCAAAGATGATCCTTAGGTTAGCAGATATTGCTATTTTATCTTGGGAAGTGTCTCAGAATAGCTATCCAGCTCTTAAGATACACAAATTCGTTAGTCATTGTCTACCATGTAAAAGGGTAAGTTATGATATACATGGTAATTTATGCATTATGATGTAAATGGTAACTTATGCATTAGTACATTTTAGAGGCTGTATGGTCATTTTCCCCCTCTCAACCTTCTCAATACAATTAAATTACTTTGAACATTAATTTTTGTTTGATCTTTTCAACTTGTCCTATTAAAGATAGAAACCCTCTCATCCTCTCAACCCTTCTCCTTGTGACCAAATTACTCTAGACATCAATTTTTTATTTGATCTTCTTAGCTCTTTCCACTAAAAGATATCAGGTCCCCTGTCCTCTCAATCTTCTCCTTACTACCAAATAATGCTTAACATCAATTTTGTTTGATCCTTTTAGCTCTTCCGGTCGGACTGACCTTTTTTGACATAGTTCACTTTTTTTTAAAATCATTTCATATAAGTTATATTGTTTGTAACATCAACATTTTAGATTACACTCTATGATCTATGATCTATCATTTAACTTGCACAACACATTAATGGGGTTGTTATTTGACTGTGTAACAGCATATTTTGTGTCTGGGGAAGACATTGGGGCATACACCATGCAAGCCGTGGACGACCCACGAACACTGAACAAGTCTCTCCATTTTAGACCACCTCAGAATTTCCTGACATTAAATGAGATGGCGAGCATATGGGAGACAAAGATTCAGAAAACCCTGCCAAGGGTAGTTATTACCGAAGAAGATCTTCTGGTGATAGCCAAAGGTAAAATTAAAAAGTTTTCTTGAATCATAAATATGACAAACACACTTTCAGATCATTTTAACATATTATATTCAATTTAATGCAAGTTCTATGGCTGTACCATGTATAGAAATCCTAAATATCTGAAGTTTGATAATGTTTTGCAGAAAACATAATGCCTTCAAGTATTGTGGCTGCGTTGACACATGATATCTTCATCAATGGCTGCCAATTCAAGTTCGCACTACAAGAGCCACACGACGTAGAAGCCTGTGAACTCTACCCTGCTATAAAATACACCACAATTGAAGATTTTTTCAATCAGTACCTTTAAGCAGACAAGCAGGCGATCAATTATAAAAATAAGTAGGAAACGTGAATTCAATGTATAATTTAGTAGGGAAGTTTATGTATTGTATCTACTTTCTCTATCTTCTTGCTATGTGTCTCCAAGTACCGCCAGATTATAGTGGTGGACAATGTAGTAGCAGTTGTCCATTGTGAAAACCTTGGATGGATCGATGTGATTCGATTTTTTAAATAATAAAACTGGAGAAATCTAGTTTTGCAGTGCAGGTGAATTTTTCAAGGTGGGTTCCTATCCCCATAAGTTGCAGATAAGTTGATTATTTAAGATTTATTTTGTTTGCATGCGTCCTCACTGAATCTTGTGCAGAAATGGCGGAGTATTATTGGTGTGGGGCAGCTTTAATTTATTTATTTTAATAATAATAAAATATATAAGTAATGTTTTCTACTTTTTCATTTAATAATCAAATTGTACTAATGTATATTTATGTCCTGCTAGTTATCTAGGACAGGTTAATTTCCCACAAAAAAGCACCGAAGACAAAATACAGTCAAACTTTTTTTCAAGGATAGTCACGTCTGTTATCCAGTGCCATTTAGTGAGGAATCCCATTTAAACCGAAGACACATTGTATATTTATAGAAATAGATACCTACTAAAATGGACAACATGACACAAACTGGGTGATAGGTAAATAAAAATGGCTAAATTTCAGAAATTTTTTTAGACAAATTAGGTGATCCTAAAATAAAATTTAAAAAGAGTAATATTAGAAAAGTTCTTATATAGTTCACAATACAATATAAGTGATATGTTTTTGAATCTAAATACAATTGAAATTTGAGTACATAGTTTTTAAAGATGGTTTTTAAAAGAAAAATAAATATTCTTATTTGAATTAACTTCAAAATTTAATTGATATAAATTAATCAAATTTTATTTTAACAAAGATATAAATGAAATAGAAGGTTTGATATTTTTTCACTAGGATTCATTTTATTGTAATTCAATTGTCTAGTAAGTCTATACAACAAAGAATTGGAAGCCCTTTTTATCAAGACTTTGATTTTTCTATTCAACAAATGTATATAAATGATATTTAATCTTCTATATTTAATGTTACTTTTTCAAAAATAACAAGTTCTTTGTCTTTTATACAAGTTTCTTTCAATAAAAAGAAATGTGAAATTTGGAGGAAAAAAATAAATCTTAAAATAAAAAATTAAATTAGAACTATAAGATTTCCACAATCCATTAGACCCCACTAATTATTTCATCAACTTTTGGAATCACTAAGTGATCCACCATCAAAATGCAAGACAGCTAAAGAGAAGAGATACAATGTTTTATTTCAATGTATATTTTTCTAAATTTATTTTTTCATATAACTGTGAAAATAGAGATTTTAACAGATTATATGAGTGAGAGCCATATTTTTAATAAAAAATGTTCTGTTTTTTAAAAGTAATGCATGTTTTTTTTTTTTATGAATATTTTTTTAATGTTGATTGTCATAACAACACAACTACCATGTAACTAACACATTTTGTGATGAATATCTAATAATATGTTTTCTTTTTATTTAAATAAGTGGAAATCTATTTTTTAATAATGTAAGATAGGAAATGAAATGTCCCCTCTTCAAGTTTAAAGTTTTATTTGTTTATGAGGATACAAGAAAATGCTTTAAGTTAATGATTTTTTTATTTAGACTCTCACATCTAATTTGTCTTTTTGTTTTGTGTGCTAGTTGTTGGAATTGTATCTTGGTGTTCTTATTCATTTTATATGAAGTCTCCTTCTTGGATTCTTTTATTTTCTTTTGTAATTGTTCTTTACTCATATCAATATAAAACATTTAGTGGAAGATTCTATTTCTAAAGTAAAATCATAAGATTTTATAAATAATGTTAGTTGGTTTGTCTAAAAAATTAATCTTAATTTTTCATATGAAAAACTTAACTTTATTGGTTCTTCTTCCTAGAAATAATAATTAGAAACTCATGTAAAATAAGAAATTTGAAAAAATGACATAATATTTTTTCTTATAAATAATAAATTGTTTACATTTTCATGTGAAAAAGTGAACATTCTAAAAAATGACCAAGTTCCACAAATGACGGAAGTTTGTTTTTCCTATGAATATTAAGTGTCTTAAAATGTGAAAACATCAAGTATTTAAAAAAAAAGAAAGATTCTTATTTTTCGAAATAATACAAGAGGGGAATGTGTCCTATTAGGGATTAATTGCTTACTTTATTGTATTGTCTACTCCTTGCATTTTGCGATGTCATATTGCATTTATGATGGGAATTAAGGCATTTTTAATGGCTTCAGCCAACATTAGCCCAACAATTAGTGTTGTTGCTAGAGTGTTGGTGATGGGTGTTCATGGCTCCTCCAAGTAGAAAACCTCACAAATTTGTACCAAATGTGGTTTACTGAGGTACAAATCTATTAACCTTGATCTGTGTTGTTTGTGATATATTTTGACAATGCCTATGAATGGCTAGAACATTTTACCTTGATAGGATACTTTGTGAGTAGGGTTCCACATGAAATAATGTTGCACGATTAGGTTGCCAAGGCTTGGGCCACTCATGAGGTCCACCTCGATGGAATCCAAAATCTTACCAAAGGCTTTTTTGTTTAATTTTGGAAATCCTTCTCATGTTAAGGGAGCCCTCAAAAATAGTCTCTAGTTTGTTAAATTTTCTTTGTTAAATTTATAGCCTTGGTCACAAGACTTAATAATCTTTGATGAGAAAAAAGGTTGAGATTGTTGTCTAGCTTGAGTCATTTGGTGTAATTTATCCCTATTGGTTGTTATTGAAAACCATTGCTCAAACCCTAAGTAGGGTGGTTTCCATGGAACCTGATCATTCCTTTCGTGCTTGGTTGCAAGAAAGGGTTGTTGACAATTTGGCTAGGTTAGACGTTTTGATGTTGTCATTTATGGCAACATATCAGTCATATAAATTGGGTAGATCATGAAGATGAAGTATTGGTATGTATACTTAGAAAATTATCTAAGTGTTACATGGTTTATCTGTCAAAATAGTTAGAGTTTTAATCAATACGGTTCACAAAAGTCATACTGTTATGTGTGCTCTTGAGGAAAGACATTACAAAGTATGATGATTCTATAGTTAAGTATGTAAGATATTACAGATAGTACAAACAAAGTTATGAGCAGATTACCAGTTACGACAGTATATAGGTAGAATAGGGTATAATAGAGAAATGGGTATTTTCAGTTAAGAAATTATTTTATTTATGAAATAATTACTTAACTAATTAGGTACAACAACCTAATTGTTAACCTTAAAAATGATAAAGTTAATTATGTATTTTATAAAGTGTATAAAGCCATGAATACAAACGAGGCAGTAATTTGTAAATCAACAAGGTATAAATGAAAGATTGTGAATACAAAGTTATGAGTAGAATGGATTTATTGTGTGATATGTGAATTCTGATGTATGATTAGAGGAATGTGAATTGAGATAAAGTTTTGCAATAAGTAGAAAAGACAAATCAAATATTGAAGATATCAGCAGAAGTGTACAAGAGGTTTTTGTATCTATCTCTTTGTATTAAAAGGAACTACATTGTGCATTACATGTTTGGGCAGTGGGCTCATCTTGCATACAGTTTGTATCTATATATTACAACTTCTAATAGGGCTGAGACTTCTAATAAGGACCAAGACACTATACTGATGTAATAGACTCCTAACAGGGTCAATATCTTTCACAAGATACTTTTGATTAGTGGGTCATTTTGTGGGTACCATCCTCACTAGGGTTTCCCTTGGTGAGGGTTTCCCTAGTTAACAGAACATGGTGTTATGAGTTCTCTTATTGCATGGTTATGTTTATTGTTCAACATAGTTAGTTTACTTTCTATGTAAGTTATAATATTGTTAATAATATCCAACTTTGGGTTAAAGTTTGTAAAATATTGATTTACACCCCAACCCCCAATATTTCCTATTTCTAACAATTTGTATCAAAGCTTAGTTGCTTAGAAGAGGCTTAACAGCTTGAGTAAGATCCCAATGGATATGGACAATTACAAAAAAAACTAGAAGAAGCTCTTAAGTAGATTGATATTCTTACTGAAGGAAGAGATGCTTTGAAAGAAAGATATGAGGATGCAAATAACTACATTAGAAAGATGAAAGATAAGATTGATTATGTCAAGTCCAAGAAAGAGCCTAAAGCTCAAATCAAGGATAGTAATTAAGTTTCTAGATTAAAGAAAGAAAATAAAATCGTGAAGCATGAACTGAAGATTACTGAACTAATATTGAGTCTGAAGAAAGATGATAGTGAAATTGAGTCATATTTGAAATCTTAGAATGTAGATCTAAGATCTAACCTTATAAAAGTTACATCTAAACTTGAATCTACTAAGTTGCACTATGAAGAACTAGAAAAGTACAACACTATTGTGAAAGGAGAGTTAACCAAGTCTAAGAAACAACTTGAGCGATTATATTCCAACAATGAGAAGATTGATGAACAAATATCTTTTTAAAGACCATCTTATGATAAGACTAGTCTTGGATATTTCATTGGAGAAAAGTTAGCTAAGAAATCTGAAACTAGAAAGGATACTAAACTTAAACCTTTGCAAGAAAAAGAAGATTTGAACAAGATTGAGTCAAAATAAACTGTTGATGCAGCTAAAGAGGTTGAGCAAGTCAAGCAACCTGAAAAAATTGATGAACCTAAGTAATATGAGAAAACTGAATCATCTAAGGAAATAAGATATGAATTCAAAGGTAGATGTTATCAATAAAATGAAGTTGGTCGTATCAAAAGAAACTGCACAGACAAGTCATTAAAACCAATTATTAATTTGTATTGTTATAATTGTCATGGTTTTGGTCATAGAGTAGTAAATTGTAAGGAACCTAAGTTTGATAATAGTAATAGAAGTAGTAGAATGTTTAGAGGTACTAAACCTAGAGGAAGTAGATATGAAGTAGGAACCAATGGAGCAAGGAATAACATTGTGTATTACAAGTATAATCGCTTTGGACATATTGCCAAAAATTGTAGAGCACTTGTAAACTAGCTTGGAACCAAATTTGGAAATAATGCACCAGTATGATAGTTGTGTAACAAATTTGATCATATAGCAAGATTCTATAGAATGGATATGAGGAACAACACAAGGAATCCAAACTTTAGAAGAAATATGAATAGGAATGATAGAAAAATAGATAGCAACAATGATAGTTAGAAAGACAACATAAAGGAACACATGGAAGAATTCAAAGAGGCATTTGTCAAAGCTAAAGATCCATCTAGTTCACATGTGGTGTTAGAAGAAAGTTGAATGAAGCATCTGGAAGCATTTGAAGTCAATGATTCTATTTGATTCATCCTATTTGAATTAAGTACTTTTTATAAGAAATCGAGCACCTAGAAAGTAGAGATGATGATAGAAAGTGAGTTAAGATTTGCAACTTTAATATGATGTAGAATATGAGGTTTTGAAGCTATGGTTAAGAGTGCAAAGGCTTTGGATTTCAAATGAGGACACACGAAAGAAAGCAAGTCCACTAGTTAGGAGAAACAAATTTTTGAAGATTGCGTACTTGTACAATTAATGGAGTAGGTAAATCGAAAGGATTAAGGATCAAAATTGAGATTTCAAGTATCATTTGAAGAGTTAAAGAGTGAATCAAGAGAGAATCAAAGGTAGTCTAAGTAGCATCGAAGTGAATTCTTCAATAAACCCTATTTTCGTGTATTTGAGGTATTTTATAAATTTGAGAAGTTTAATCTATGATTCTAAGTTTAGAATTTGTACAAGACATGGATAAAAGTTTGATTCACAATGTTTTGGAAGAGAAAAACCCTAAGATTAAGATAAACCCTATTTAACCCTTGAAAGAAGATCCCACAACAACACTTTCAGTTGTTCCGAATAGAGTTCTATATTTGGAAAATGTAGACAATTACCTTAAGAGTAAGTTTGAAAATAGATTAGAATAGAAGATCTTTGTGGGTCACAAGATCAAAGATAGTCCTTAGGACAGAAAACATTGTTATTTTATCTTGGGAAGTGTCTCAAAATAGCTATCCAGCTCTTAAGATGCACAAATTACCATGTAAGAGGGTAAGCTATGATGTATATGGTAATTTATGTATTATGATGTATCTGGTAACTTATGCATTAAAACATTTTAGGGGCTGTAAGGTTATTTTCCCCCTCTCAACCTTCTCAATACAACTCAATTACTTTGAACATCAATTCTCAATTTTGTTCTATCTTTTCAGCTTGTCCTGCAAAAGATAGAAACCCTCTCATCCTCTCAAACCTTCTCCTTGACTAGATTACCCTAAACATCACTTTTTTATTTGATCTTCTTAGCTCTTTCCACTAAAAGATATAAGCTCCCCCATCCTCCCAACCTTCTTCTTACTACCAAATTATGCTGAACATCAATTTTGTTTGATCCTTTTAGTTCTTACTGTCGGACTGACCTTTACCTACTTTGAATCGTGGAATGAAATCAGCAATTATTGACATGGTTCACTTTTTTAAAAAAACATTTCATATAAGTTATATTGTTTATAACATCAACATTTTAGATTACACTCTATGATCTATTATTTAACTTGCACAACACATTAATGGGATTGTTATTTGACTGTGTAACAGCATATTTTGTGTCTGGGGAAGACATTGGGGCATACACCATGCAAGCCGTGGACGACCCACGAACACTGAACAAGCCTCTCCATTTTAGATCACCTCAGAATTTCCTGACATTAAATGAGATGGCGAGCATATGGGAGACAAAGATTCAGAAAACCCTGCCAAGGGTAGTTATTACCGAAGAAGATCTTCTGGTGATAGCCAAAGGTAAAATTAAAAAGTTTTCTTGAATCATAAATCTGACAAACACACTTTCAGAGCAATTTAACATATTATATTCAATTTACTTCAAACTCTAAGGCTGTACCATGTATAGAGAAATCCTAAATATCTGAAGTTTGATAATGTTTTGCAGAAAACATAATGCCTTCAAGTAATGTGGCTGCGTTGACACATGATATCTTCATCAATGGCTGCCAATTCAAGTATTGTGGCTGCGTTGACACGTGATATCTTCATCAATGGCTGCCAATTCAAGTTCGCACTACAAGAGCCACACGACGTAGAAGCGTGTGAACTCTACCCTGCTATAAAATACACTACAATTGAAGATTTTTTCAATCAGTACCTTTAAGCAGACAAGCAGGCGATCAATTATAAAAATAAGTAGGAAACGTGAATTCAATGTATAATTTAGTAGGGAAGTTAATGTATTGTATCTACTTTCTCTATCTTCTTGCTATGTGTCTCCAAGTACCGCCAGATTATAGTGGTGGACAATGTAGCAGCAGTTGTCCATTGTGAAAACCTTGGATGGATCGATGTGATTCGATTTTTTAAATAATAAAACTGGAGAAATCTAGTTCTGCAGTGCAGGTGAATTTTTCAAGGTGGGTTCCTATCCCCATAAGTTGCAGATAAGTTGATTATTTAAGATTTATTTTGTGTGCATGCGTCCTCACTGAATCTTGTGCAGAAATGGCGGAGTATTAGTTGGTGTGGGGCAGCTTTAATTTAATTTTTTTAATAATAATAAAATATATAAGTAATGTTTTCTACTTTTTCATTTAATAATCAAATTGTACTAATGTCGGCTAGTTATCTAGAACAGGCTAATCTGCTACAAAAAAACACCAACGACAAAACAAAGTCAATTTTTTTTTTTCAAGGATGGCCGTGTCCGTTATCCACTGCCATTTAGTGAGGAATCCCACTTAAACCGAAGGTACATTGTATATTTCTAAAATGGATGGCTACTAAAATGGACAAAATGACATGAACTGGGTGATAGATAAATAAAAATGGCTAAATTTCAAAAGTTATTTTTAAACAAATTAGGTGATCCTAAAATAAAATTAAAAAAGAGTAATATTAGAAAAGTTCTTATATAGTTCACAATATAAGTGCTATGTTTTTTAATCTAAATACAATTGAAATTTGACTACATAGTTTAAAGATGGATTTTAAAAGAAAAATAAATATTCTTATTTAAATTAACTTTAAAATTTAATTGATATAAATTAATCAAATTTTATTTTAACAAAGATATAAATGAAATGGAAGGTTTGATATTTTTTTTACTAGGATTCATTTTATTGTAATTCAATTGTCTAGTAAGCTAGCTTTTCTATACAACAAAGAATTGGAAGCTCTTTTATCAAGACTCTAATTTTTCTATTCAACAAATGTATATAAATGATATTTGATCTTCTATATTTAAAGTTACTTTTTCAAAAATAGTAAGTTCCTTGTCTTGTATACAAGTTTCTTTCAATGAAAAGAAATGTGAAATTTGGAAGAAAAAATAAAATCTTAAAATAAAAAATTAAATTAGAACTATAAGATTTCCACAATCCATTAGACCCTGTTAAATTTCTCATATGATTTGTGTAAAGCTTTTCATTTCATCAACTTTTGGAATCACTAAGTGGTCGACCATCAAAATGCAAGACAACTAAAGAAAAGAGATACAACATTTTATTTCAATGTATATTTTCTAAATTTATATTTTCATATAAATGTGAAAATAAAGATTTTAACAAATTATATGAGTGAGTCATATTTTTAATAAAAAATGTTATGCTTTTAAAAAGTAATGTATGTTTTTTTTTAATTAATATTTTTAAAATGTTGATTGTCACAACAACACAACTACCATTTAACTAACACATTTTGTGATGAATATCTAATAATATGTTTTCTTTTTATTTAAATAAGTGGAAATCTATTTTTTAATAATGTAAGATTGGAAATGAAATGTTCCCTCTTCTAGTTTAAAGTTTTATTTGTTTAAGAGGATACAAGAAAATGCTTTTAAGTTAATGATTTTTTTTTAAATTTAGCCTCTCTCATCTAATTTGTCTTTTTGTTTTGTGTGCTAGTTGTTGGAATTTTCTTAATGTTTTTATTCATTTTATATGAAGTCCCCTTCTTGGACTCTTTTATTTTCTTTTGTAATTGTTCTTTACTTAGATCAATATAAAACATTTAGTGGAAGATTCTTTTTTTAAAGTAACATCATAAGATTTTATAAATAATGTTAGTTGGTTTTGTCTAAAAAAATAATCTTAATTTTTCATATGAAAAAGTTAACTTTATTGGTTCTTCTTTCTAGAAATAATAATAAAATTTGAAATTTGAAAAAATGACAGAATATTTTTTCTTATAAATAATAATTTGTGTCCATTTTCATGTGGAAAAGTGAGCATTGTAAAAACTGACCAAGTTCCACAAATGATGAAAGTTTGTTTTTCCTATGAATAGTGTCTTAAAATGTGAAAATAGAAAGTCTTTTGAAAAAAAAGAAAGATTTTTATTTTTCAAAATAATACAAGAGTGTAATGTGTCCTATTAGGGATTAAGTGCTTACTTTGTTGTATTGTCTAGTCCTTGCATTTTGCGATGTCATATTGCATTTACGATGGGAATTAAGGCATTTCTAATGGCTTTGACCAACATTAGCCCAACAATTAATGTTGTTTCTAGAGTGTTGGTGATGGGTGTTCATGGCTCCTCCAAGTAGACAACCTCGCAAATTTGTGCCAAATGTATTTTACTGAGATACAAATCTATTAACCTTGATGTTGTGTTGTTTGTGCAATATTTTGACAATGCTTATGAATGGCTAGAAAATTTTACCTT
Organism: Cupressus sempervirens; assembly: GCA_028749045.1. Classification (NCBI taxonomy): domain Eukaryota; kingdom Viridiplantae; phylum Streptophyta; class Pinopsida; order Cupressales; family Cupressaceae; genus Cupressus; species Cupressus sempervirens. The sequence goes on from CM053787.1 coordinate 330,236,739, forward strand.
GTTAGTATACTTTGTGAGTAGGGCTTCACATGAAATAATGTTGCATGATTAGATTGCCAAGGCTTGGGCCCCTCATGAGGTCCACCTCGATGGAATCCAAAATCTTACCAAAGGCTTTTTAGTTTAATTTTGGAAATCCTTCTCATATTAAGGGAGCGCTCAAAAACAGTCCCTAGTTTGTTCAATTTTCTTTTGTTAAATTTCTAGCCTTGGTCATAGGACTTTACAATCTTTGATGAGAAAAAAGGTTTAGATTTTTGTTTGGTTTGAGTCTTTTGGTATAATTTATCCCTATTGGTTGTTACTTCAAACCATTGTTCAAACTCTAAGTAGGGTGGTTTCCATGGAACCTGGTCAGTTCTTTTGTACCTGGATGCAAGAAGGGTTTATTGACAATTTGGCTAGGTTAGACATTTTGATGTTGTTATTTATGGCAACATATAAATTGGGCAAATCATGAAGATGAAGTATTGGCATGTATACTTTGAAAATTGTCTAAGTGTCACATGGTTTATCTATCAGAATAGTTAAAGTTTTTGTAAGAATTTGGCTTAGGCCAGAATTCACCCAAGAACCAAAGAACTCAACACAAGCATACAGTAGACCAAAATAGTCAGAGTATGATCAGAATGACGATATTCATTCAATAACTTATTTAGAGTATACTAGGAGTGCCTGAATATAAAGGCCTCAAGAGAGCTTCTAGAATGCATAGAAGTCAACATCATGATATGTCATACAACCAGGCACATGTCCACCAGATATGGGTTATCCTCCATTGAGCACGAGATTAAGTGCAATGATGTGAGGATAGGCCTACAATGGTGTAGCACACAAATCAGTGGTGTAGACAACATGTGCTAAATGAGGAGTGCGGATAACTGTGTTGTCATCATGACAACTCAGTGAATGATGCATACTCCTGTGTTGTAGACACCATGTGCATGATTAGAGTTGTGTAACTCAATGAGAGTACACAAACTCCTAAGTGTCTCACCTAAAATAATAATAAAATAATACAAAATAATTAAATAATAGATTAACCTAAGTAAACTTAAGTAAGTGTAATAAGTAAATACTTATTTACACCAACAGTTTTAATCAATGTAGTTCACAGAAGTCATATTGTTATGTGCACTCTTGAAGAAAGATAGTATAGAGTATGATGATTCTACAGTTAAGTGTGCAAGATAGTACGAAAAATACAGACAAAGTTATGAGCAGATTACTAGTTACAACAGAATATAGGCAAAACAGAGTATAATAGAGAAATGGGTATTTTGGTTTAAGAAATTATTTTGTTTATGAAATAATTACTTAATAAATTAGGGACGAAATCCTAGATGTTAACCTTAAGAAGGAAAAAGTTAATTATGTAGTTTATAAAGTGTCTAAAGCCATGAAGGCAGACTAGGTAGTAATTTATAAATCAGCAAGGTATAAAGGAAAGATTGTGAATGCAAAGTTATGTGTAGAATGGATTTATTATGCGATATGTGAATTTTGATTTATGATCAGAAGAATGTGAATTGAGATAAAAAAAAATTGATAAGTAGAAAAGACAAATCAAATTATGAAGATATTAGCAGAAGTGTAAAAGAGGTTTTTGTATCTATCTCTTTGTATTAAATGGAACTACATTGTGCATTGCATGTTTTGGTAGTGGGCTCATCTTGCATACAATTTGTATCTATATATTACAACTCCTAATAGGGTTGAGGCTTCTAATAAGGACCAAGACACTATACATATGTAATAGACTCCTAACAGGGTCAATATCTTTCACAAGATACTTTTGATTAATGGATCATTTTGTGGGTACCATCCTCATTGGGGTTTTCCCTTGGCCAAGGATTCCCTAAATATGGTGTTATGAGTTTTCTTATTGCATGGTTATGTTTATTGTTCAACATAGTTAGTTTACTTTCTGTGTATGTTATAAGATTGTTAATAATATCTAACTTTGGGTTAAAGTTTGTAAAATATTGATTTACACCCCCCCTCCCATCCCACCCCCCTAGTATTTCCTATTTCTAACAATTTGTATCAAAGCATAGTTACTCAGAAGAGGCTTAACAGCTTGAGTAAGATCCCTATGGATATGGGATAGTTACAGAAAAACCTTTAAAACCAACGAATCAATAAAATGAAGTTGGTTGTATCAAAAGAAATTGCATAGGTAAGTCATTAAAACCAATTACTAATTTGTATTGTTATAATTGTCATGGTTTTGGTCATAAAGCAGTAAATTGTAAGGAACCTAAGTTTGATAATAGTAATAGAATTAGTAGAATGTTTAGAGGTACTAACCCTATAGGAAGTAGATCTAAAGTAGGAACCAATGGAGCAAAGAATAACATTGTGTATTACACGTATAACAACTTTAGATATATTGCCAAAAATTGTAGAGCACTTGTAAACCAACCTGGACCCAGATTTGGAAATAATGCACTAGTATGACAGTTTTGTAAATACTTTGGTCATATAGCAAGATTCTATAGAAAGGATATGAGGAAAAACACAAGGAATCCAAAATTTAGAAGAAATATGAACACGGATGACAAAAGAAGAAATAGCAACAATCATAGTCAAAAAGACAACATAAAGGAACATGTGGAAGAATTCAAAAGGGTATTTGTCAAAGTTAAAGATCCATCTAGTTCACATGTGGTGTTAGAAGAAAAGTTGAATGAAGCATCTAGAAGTAGATTGAAGTCAAAGATTCTATTTGATTCATCCTATTTGAATTAATACATTTTATAAGAAATCGAGCATTAGGAAAGTAGAAATGATGATAGAAAGTGAGTTAAGATTTATGAAGTTAATGTGATGTTGAATATGAGGTTTTGAAGCTATGGTTAAGAGTGCAAGGGCTTTGGAGTTTGTATAAGGACACACAAATGAAAATAAGTCTTCTAGTTAGCAAAAACAAATTTTTGAAGATTGCGTACTTGCACAATTAATGGAGTCGATAAATGGAAAGGATTAAGGATCAAAATTGAGATTTCGAGTATCATTTGAATGTGTGAAGAGTTAAATAGTGAATCAAGAGACAATGAAAGGCAGTCCAAGCAACATCAAAGTGAATTCTTCAACAAACCCTATTTTCGCATATTTGAGGTATTTTACGAATTTCAAAAGTTTAATTTGTGATTCTAAGTTTAGAATTTGTAGAAGACATGGATAATATTTTGATTCACAATGTTGTGGAAGAGAAAAAACCTACGATTAAGATAAACCCTATTCAAACCTTGAAAGAAGACCCCACGAAAACACTTTCAGTTGTTCCAGATAGAGTTCTATATTTGGAAAATGTAGGCAATTACCTTAAGAGTAAGTTTTAAATAATAGGAGTAGAAAACATAACAAAGAAATTTAATCATATTTACAACCAAGATATAAGCTTTAAGAATGGTTATGAGCATTTGGGATGGAATCAGTTAGTTAAGTACTTGTTTTCACATGACTTTGACAATGAGTATTGGGTGAAGATAATATTGAGCCGAATTCATGATGAGAAATTCTAGTTGGGAGATAATGTAGTGGACATATTAGTTAACCTAATTCATGAAGCAACTAGATTGTATCATGAAGGATCAATTCTAATGAATGAAAAGAATGTGAATAATCTTGTGTTAGAGAACACAAAATCTGAGTACAATGAGAGAGGAATCATGATAGGCAAAATTAAGTCACATGATGTTTGATTCATACGTAGAATCATGGCATCCAAGATTTGTGTGGACTCTAGAGAATATTGTTAACATGAATGTTGATGGTATTCCTTTGGGGGAGTATCCTAAGAATTGGAGAGATGGTTAACATGTTACATTCATGAATGTGTTTGTCATTGATGTCAACATAGTATTATTTCTGTAAAGACTGGCAAAGTAATAGATAGAGAACAAGGTCATATGGATTGTGTATTGATGATGAGGTCAAGTGCAGTTAAGGATATATTCTATATTGTGTCTTGATGAAGTGGAAAAGTGTGTGTACAGAGAATCAAAGACATGTGAGAGTTATTCAAGAATTACAAAGGACAGTGCATAGACAAAGTACCTTAGAAGCAGTTTTTGGTACTTGGATTGTGTCTCTTAACAAGGATAAAATCGTGATGAGAAAAGTTATATAGTGATAGTATACAACCTAATGATGATGTCAGCGAGTGTGCAAGATCAGAGGTCATACATGTGAAAAGTTGTAGAGACTCTGAGCTGACAATGCTTTGTAATTGCGAAAAGATGTAATGAAGTATAATATCTCAGTGAGATCCTATTAGAATTAATTGGGAAAGCCTCAAGGCTAAATCAAGGAATTATTTTGAGGATATGGTATAAAGAAAGGTTTTTTTTTTTGTGGTGAAGGAAGAAAGTGATGTGAATGATTATGCAAGTGATATGTGAAGTTTGTAAATGCGTGTAAGGAATCTGAGGGATTATTGGATGCAAAGTTTTGGTGTTGGGATCAGAAGAGGATTGGTCATGTCAGGAGGATAGAGGAGTTCAAGTTATTTAATTTTTATTAATCTGCAAGGAATAATAGAGAGATTAGTTGGATAGTGAGTTCGGTGGTCTTGCCCTTAAAGTTGTTTGGACAGTGAGTCCTTCCACCTTCTGCAACTCCTAACAAGGTTGGAACAACTCCTAATAGGGTTGGAATCTCCTAACAGGGATTCAAAGTCCTAATAGGGACTAATATGTATTGAATATATTTCATTGGCTCCTAACAGATTCCATCCTCTTACAAGAAACTTTTATATTAGTACATCATTTTGTGGGTACCATCCCTACTGGGGTTTTCCCTCTAATCAAAGGTTTCCCTAGTTAACATTGTAGACACCTAAATCTGATTACACCATTAGGAAATATTATTTAGTCATCTTCTAGGATATTTAAATATTTATTATTTAATTATTTAATCATCATCCCCTAGTTAATTAATTAATTTAATCAACTATAGTCCAATTGATAAAATCAAATGATAACCCAAGATCAATTTATCAATTAAATCCCTATTCCTCTTTTAATTTAATAAATCCTTAAATCTATTTAACTTAATCCCACATCCCCCTCTCTATTAAATAAATCATCCTAAACCCCTAAACCATCCCTAAAACCTATCTTTATGCCTAATCCAACCAATTCACCCATACTAACCTCACTTAGCCACCTAACTAACCCATCCCATCAAAACTAAGCCACTTGCCCCCTAACCTCCTTTCTAAGATAAGCCTAATTCCCCTTCTAAACATGTGCGCAACTTTAAGCAAAGGTTAATACTTGCTAACCCAAGCCAAAGAAAGTCTTCCTTAAGCTCTTACATCCCTATCCAATAGCATTAATGGCTCTTACATGCCATTAATTCCTCTTACATCCCTCTTACACACTCTTCCTCCCTCATTGCTCTCTTTGACCATCCATTTTGCCCATCCCCTCACACTCATCCTCCTTGTGACAAGTGTCACTCCCTGATTGGCTACAAACAAGCACAGTCCATGTGCTCCCCTTTCAAAGCATCCTAGCCCTCCCTCACCATTCTTTCATCCTTACATCCCGACCCTTCATCTCACTACCCCTTAGCCTATAAATAAATCCCTTCCCTCTCACAATCTATATCATCTACCAATGCAAACTTATAATGCCCCACTAACTATTGGTCATTTTTGCCTTCCCACCAGAATCACCACATTTGAATTCAATGTAGTAACGTTCACAGGTTTTAAATATCCAAATATTCAAAAGGGGCACGAAATACTTTATGCTAACCTGGTAATATTTCTCTCCCTGCGCATTTTAATGTTTCTGCGGGCTCGCAAGTCCCCATCATCAGATCAAGAGATATCTACGGTTGGCGCTATCTCGCTATGGGAAGTTGCACGTTGTTTTGCCATAGCGACATAGCACCTTTTTTCTGCATGTCAAGTGGGTCCTCCCTTTCCTCATTGTTTCTCTGGTGCCAAATTTTGCTAGATCCATGGTGGGCGCTATCAAAAAATTTGTGTTCCTCGTCGTTAGCGACATAGCGCCCAGATGGAAAGTGATACTGCAGTGACATCAGAAGGAAGGTGGGTCCCAAGTATGCCCTGTCAGATATTAGTGATGAAATTTGTCAGATAGGTTGGCACGTGGCCAGTTTCTATTGGTTGGTATACTAATAGGTCAGATCCATCTTGCTCGCCGCCAGATCTCAAAAAACCAATGATGGGCGCTATCTCGCTATGGAAGCTACGAGGATATTACCCATAGCGACATAGCGCCATTGTGCCACGTGGATTAGTGGGGCCAGGTCTCACTAAGATGAGGATGCCAGGTTGTGCCAAGTGGTTGCCAAGTGTTTCGTGGGCCAAGAGGTTTTAAGGAGATAGTGCAATAATATGACAAGTCTTCACAATCGTTAGATCAGTCTGGATCCATGGTGGGCACTTTCTCGCTATGGGAAATTGCTCGGAGGATACGCATAGCGACATAGTTCCTCGGTGACACGTGTCCCAGTGGGTCCGATGGAGGCAGTAACGGTTAGCAGTCGGTAGTTAATGTGACTGTCATGGTCAGGGTTGCAAGGTGGCACAGTTAGTAAAGAAAGATTGGTCAACCTCGGGAAGACCTTGTGGGTGGAAAAGAGAAATGAACTGATTGGTCCACATGGCCTATTTCACTTATAGTGTTTGGCTGACTCACTGACTCTGCTGATTTGTGCACCAAAAATGATAAGAAATCAAGGTTTTACACGCATCTGATCTTATGATCGATTCCAACCACCCGAAGTGAATGTGAAGCATGCAGAGACACTCTACCACCCTGATCTAATCTATCTATTTGGTCAAAGCATAGTTATAGCGCCGCCTTTGTCTTTTTGAGGCCCTATTTTAGTTAAAAATCAGATTTCATGGTACCAAAAAGCTATATTAAGATCATATTTTTTCCATGATTGTTCTTTGCAGGACTTAATGGCAAGTTGTTGCAAAGTAATTACAGTTGGAGGACACCCAAGTTATGCCTGAGCTATAAAGGCAAAATTTTATGAATTTTGTAGGGTCGACCTTTTTCTATTTTCTCTGTTACTGCTTTGTAGATTCTCAGTGTAAATTCCTTGTGCCTTTGAACTACATGATTTTATGTCTTATCTCTTTCAGCCATTGGTATGAAAGTGCAAGAACTCTTTGCCTCTTACTGGTGTTTTGTAGAGATCTATGATTTGCATGACTATATCTCCTTGGCCTATGAATGATAATATAAGTGAATCTCTCTTTCCTTGTGTCATTCATCTTGGTCTTCTGATCTGCATGTGATTATTAGATTAAAGCAAGTCTAAATGTGTATATCCTTAGTTTCATTCTAGTTCAAAAGTGCATATATGGGCAGAGATTGGTCTGAACACTCTATTTTGGTGCATCACCTCTTTAGATTAGATTAGGTAGATTTTCTTTCATGCTCTCCTTCTCCCTTTTCCTCTCCAAGAGTAGTTAGGTGTGCCCTGATAGTAGGAGGAAGCCGGCCTTCTCTGAAGACTCAACCTCACAGTTCAAGTCCCACAGCTTGGAGGTTGTTTCCATGTTTCACTAGGTTGTCCTCATGCATAGGCTTTGGACAAGGGTGCAAACCCAAGTGACAACACTAACCATTGCAGTATAGCCATTTTATACCATTTCCATGTTAAAATCCATCTTCACCTCCATTGTTGAATCCTCCATCCAGCCCCATGGTTGATAAACACCCCATCCCTAGAAGCTTGAGCATATTGTGAGTACACATCCCTTATCCATTTGGACACACTAGCGTTATCATAGGCTACATATTTGAGGAGCTTTCCATTCTTGGTATGCTTTCCTCCATAATGTTTGCCTTCATCCTACCATAAGTGTTAATTTATTTTGTATTGTGAATGCTTTGCTAAACTTAGTATTCAATTTGCACTATTAAAGTAGGCAATACATTTTGGAATGCCTAGTAGGACCCTGCATTTGGGTCACTATAATCATGCCTTTTGCTTGTTTTTGTTAACTAACCAACCTAGCATTTTGCACTTGTTTATGTAGACAGATGGTTTTCTAACATTGTTTGCAGGCATCAAAGTCTCTAATCAAGAAGCGTGCTCCTGACCATACAACCAAATCCTAGCTCAAACACACTTTATACACCTTTGGTTTACGAACCCACAATTGTGAATTCATGATTTTATACCGGTGGGAGCGCGAACCCATGTAGGTGGGATCATTGTTTTTCATAAACCCTTCCACCGCGTGGCATCAAAAATCACCCTTAGCATTCCCACAAAACCCTCTTCCCATAGGAACACAAGATTTTATCAGTGGGATCACTATAAAAACTTGTGGGAATGCCCGCCCAAATTAACTAAACCCAAAATCTCAAATTTTTCTTCCTCCATCAAACCCACATATACATCTATCAGTAGGAATGCTACCCCCTTAGCCCATGAGATTGTGCTATCATGGGACCACTCTGTGATTTCTTTCCCGTAGCCCACTTTTCTTGCATTTTCACTAGGTCTTTGTACCATGATCTCGAGAATTTTAAACTGCTTTCCTGCACTGCGGGATTGTTGCTTAAAACCTATGAATTCACTGGTTTGACCAACCAATGGTAAATTTTTAATGTTTTTTATTGTAGGGACCTTTTGCTAGATTCCTAACATGTATGTTTGCAAGTTTTCTTAAAATATTTGTTAGAAAATCACTTTTTTCAGGCTTAAAAAGAACAATTATCAGTTTTTCATGATGGAATGAATGTTTAGATATTAAAATGTTTTCATTGGAATTTTTGATTGGGTAATTACACAATCAAATCTTGAATGTTGAGTTTTAAAACTGAACCAATCCTATGAACATTTCATTTAAGGTGTAAATAAACATTATGTGGAAACACTTTCGTTTTGGGGTTTAAAAAGAATTCATCCAATCTTGAGTGCTATAAAGACAAACTTATTCTTATTCCCTCCTTTTCAAAGCTTTCCCACACAATTTCCTTTTGTTGACGCTATTTACTTTGTTGACCATCGCTATAAGTTGGAAATGAACATTGGATATTAAAATCATGTGTGCTTTCAAAAGTAGTTGTTAGGATAAACTAAAGTGTCCAAAATAGAAATGAACCAAGTGCCTTGTGTGTTTTGAGATTGTGCCCTTTAGCACATCTTTGTCTTCTCTATTTTATACAAATTAATACCTTAAAAATATACGACGCACGTATTAAAAGTTGTTAGCAAGATCATTCACAACAACCTAGGAGTGCTTCTAGTGAGTTCATCCACCTCTAGGAAGTGCATCCCCTTTGGTGAGAAGCTCAAACCGGTAAAAAATATGGCTAGTATATAAATAAGGGGAAAGGTAAAATTTCTTGCTCTATCTCCTAGGTTTGAGCAATGTGTTTTTGGGGGTAGCCTGAGGTGGGAAAACTTTCCCATGATTTCAGCATGTCTTGAATAGACCCTTAAGTGGATCACATGTGTAACAACTGTTTGGCTGACTCCATAGACCTATTTACAACCCCATTTAGTCATCATGATTTTATCCTTGGTATGTTCATTCATGGTGCAAGGGATACAACATCCCTCAAGATTACTCACCATTGTGGTCCCCTGGTAGAGGCATAAGGGTACTTGGATTTCATCTCCAAGAGTTGGTATCCCTACAAAAGGGGGACTTCTATTTGCCATGCCTTGAAGATTCTTTGATGTGTATCATTTATCGATCAACTCTTGTATCAACTCACCTCTTCGATTAGAGGGACATATTGCACTAGAATCAAGAGACATCAAGTTGTGGGTCATTTAATAACATATTGCAACCAAAATTTTACCTTAGGGATAAAGAGTGTGTTTGAACTGTCTTATTTGTGCAAAATACTTGTGAAAAACATTGGTAAAACATACACATTTTCTATGGTTACTACCAAATCCTTTTACTAAAAAGATCACTTGTTTGTCTTTCTCAAAGTTGTTTTGTCCTTTGAAAAACTATTTGTTCATAATCCATTGCATCTAAAAAAGTTTTACCCTTTTTATCTCAAAAAATAGTTGTTAGCAAGTACATTCACAACAACTTTATTCTCCTTGGTCCAACTTTATCTTCTTTTAAATATCCTTCTTATGTCAAAAAAGATTGTTAGTAAGTTCATTTTAGGCCACTTTTGCTTCACCTATTTTTCTTGACTAAAAAATTTCTTTGTAAGTATTCAAACAACCATTCATCTTCAAAACAAGTTGTCCTTACCTCTTTTCAAAAGGATTGTTAGCAAGTTTATTCATAATAGTCCTAGGCCTAGTTTTTCCTGCTTTGCTACTTACATCCAAAACATGAAACCACTTTGCCCTTTTTACATGACAACACCATTTCTTGAGAACTAGTTACTCTCCAACTAATATATGTTTTTCAACCTAAGGTAAAAAGTATACTTAGCGTAGACATTGCAGCTAAAAATGCACAATTGTGATAAATCCCATAGAGTTATCTCATGTCAGGCCAAACCAAAACCAAGTTCAAAAAGGCTCAACTTCCAAAAATACTAGCTTACAAAGAAATAGAAATAGAATGCAAGAAGCATACCCCCAACCCAAGGATCACTAAACTAGACCAAATTGAGAAAGACAGTGCTAATGTTGTACTACAAATCGAGTGAGATTACAAAATTTAGGACTTAACTCTCAAACACAGTGTCAACCATAGCCTCATCACTAACTCTAGTGTTAATTACTTTGATTAGGTCATTTTTCCACACACACTTATGCATCTTATCCCCTCATAGGCTTAGTCTTTCACATAGCTCCTCATCCTATTTAAGCATTTGGTAGACTCATCTCCTCCTCTTTTTTCATCAACCTTAGGTTTTCAGAAATCATCCAAAATAAGCATCATAAACCCAAATATCCTCTATTATTTACTCATCACTTAAAGCACTTGGCATCACCTCATTAAGATTTTTTTACCATAAAAACTCTCCATCCATCTCACTATCATAGTTATCCTTAGACCAAGCATTGTTTAGGATAAACTCTCACTCTCATTTGTGTCCCTCATCACCTTGAGCAAAAGGTTGGGCTACATACTTGATCCCCATTTGTCTTCCAAAAGGTCACAAAGCTACCTTAGGGTTTGATATTACCATCACATTTTCAAGTTCACACATAAGGGAAACATACTTTCTTTTACTTAGCCCCATCTCATTTAGGCTCCCTAGATATCATTAGGAACATTTCCATGCACTCTTCTTTGCATCTTATAAAATAACTCCACCCTTGTCATACTTAGGCAAATCACCTCCTCGCATACACTTATCTTCATCCTTTTGCATTCCATCCTTACGGAAGTCATCATTTCATGCCACCTACCACACATCTCGATAAGAATAAATAGAAAACGAAGGACATGGATCCTAGTCTTAGTAGTTGCACAACTTGAGAAAAACCATACCCCATAGTCTCCATGGCACCACTAGATCCACCACCAAAAATTAATGAAGAATCAAGTTCTGCACTAGACATTGAAGCTTTCATGGACCAACTTAGACACACAACCATTGTTAATGCCATCATAAATCAAAATACGAAGACCATCATGGAAAACTTCTTAAGGGATAATGTTGGTGCCTTTGATTTTGGAAGACCACCACCTACCAACATTACAAATCCTGCCCATCATTTGTTTGGATGGAAACCACCATCCATAGGGTCATATTCCCCTCATGATTCTTTCTTTTTACCAAGTAGTGGGTACCAACCAATGAAAACAGAACCAATAGACCCGAATATCCCTTGAACACAAGTCAATGCTCCCATTCCACAAAATAATCAACCCATCATCACTCAACCCTTAGTCCATACCACATCCCAACGAACCGTAAATATACCATCTGCATTTGCTTCCACCACCCCTATCCCTATTTCACAATACACTCCTTTTCCACTTGGCAACACTACATTTTCCCTTCCATCACAAAACACATCCAATCTATTCACTAGTACCATAAATGTCCAACCTACATCCCAGTACACTATATGAATGCCTCCATTAGGGTTGAATACTTCATCTTTCATTCCACCTAACATCCTATCAATTCATCTGTCACTATTCAAAGTACTTTTGCCCCATTTCCACTAGGACCTTGGAGTTTTGGTCTAGCACAAGGGCCTGCCACTAACACTCCCTTTAGCACTGCATCCATGTCTATACCTCACACACATCCATCCCTTCCTCCTCAAATCTATTCATTAGCACTCATTACCAACTACTTTTCTATGCCACCCTTAGGAAATAGCCAAGTCACTCCTCCATCACAATATTCGATTGTAGGCACCCTTCCTCACATCAATTACCTAGCACCTTTTAATACTTAGTTGCTTTCTCAAGCAGGAGCACAACCAACATACATTGGGCAAGGTATATATTCTCAAAGCATGGCCCAGGTATTACCTACACTACCATCTTTTCAGCTATAATTATCACACCAACAATATGCCCAGGCACCCCCACAAAATTGTCTAGTTGGGCAACAACCCCACACCTATGTTCCCTATCAGTAGTCCACCCAGCAGATGTAACAATATGCCCAAACTACATTCCAAAAACCAACAACATCCATCCCAATAGTTGTCTAGTCCACTTTTCAAACATCACCATATGGCAAACAAGGTTTTCCATATCAACCTTCAGCATCTGCTACATATCTCACACTGAGGGCACCAAGATTGGGGGCACCCGTTATCCCACCTATAAACTCTAAATGGGAAGAGATGAAAAATGATCTCAAAGCCCTCAAAGATGGGACAGAGTCAAAAAAATTCAAATTTGAAAATGATTGTCCATACCCATTTGACAAAACCATTACGATAACACCTTTTCCTAAACACTTTGAAACCCCAAAATTTGATAAATTTAGAGGGAAAAGTGACCCAATCACACATGTCAAAGATTTCTATATGCACTGCTAGGAAGTAGCCTATAATGATGTTTTCCTCATGTGGCTTTTTCCAAAGAGCCTAGGAGGACCCACCCTTGAATGGTTTTATCGTATACCCCAGGGTACTTGCATTAAGACTTTTGCTAATCTTTCTGAAGCCTTTGTGGCTCAATATGCTCATCTAGTCAAGACTAAGCTATATGTAGTAGACTTAGTTCATACCAAACAAAAGGGAGGAGAAAGCCTCATAGAATACTTACAACCAAAACTCTCACAACTCATATCTCATGTACCATCCCTGAATGTCACCTTGTCAAGATGTTCATTAACATCACACATCCTAGTCTTGCTCATCACATGGTTATGAACTATTTACAAAAATACAAAGACATTAAGGAAGAAGGGATGGGGCTCAAGAAAGGGCTCATCAAAGATAGTGTCATCAAAATTTACAAGGAAAACACCCAAGACCGTGGTCCAAGCAATGACAAACCATGGTATTGGAACAAAAATAAGAACATAGATACTGATGGTGTCACCAACACTCGACATGTTCATATCATTGGAGTAGCAAGCAACATCCCCATCATATTTTCTCAACAACAACCTTATTAGCAACAACCACCAATCTATCAACAAATACCTGTACGAACAATCAACACAATTCTTGAATACCCAGCCATCAAAATTAGACTAATGCTATGACACTTTCAGCTGGACCTAAACCACACATTCAAAGGAAACCAAATGTATACACCCTGCTAGGGGAACCCCTTGATGCAATTTTTGAGAAACTAGCCAAGGATAACCTTATTTGACATCCATAGACACAACCCTTAGAATATTATCAGTCTAGGGAATCTTGGTATAAGGATAATGAGTTGTGCAAATTCTATCATCTCAAAGGGCATACCACCCTCAAATGCATGCAACTTAAGGACTATGCCTAAGACCTTATTGATAAAAAAGAGATCACAGTGGAGGCACAAGCCTCACCAAATATAGGATTATTGATATACCAATTTCCCTCCACATAACACAAACATAGGAAAGACACCTACAAACACTCCTATCAATAACAAACCCAACAATGCTCAAAAAAAACAAGGAGATAACTAAGATAAGTCCCAGAACTATACCTCAGCATACTTGGACTATAGAAAACTTCTCAGATTCATATCAAAAGTTGAGCCTTCTATCAATGTTATAAACATCAAAGGCCTAGATGCCCAATGTGCAATTACCATTCAATGAGCTTGACACAACATAGCTGGCCCATCTGTATCTACACCATCAAGACCACCCCCATTAGGACCATAATATAACATCTTGGAACACCTTGGAAATTTGCTAGCTCAAACTTCCATTCTAGATCTCTTATGAACAAGCCCACTTTATCAAGAGATCCTCGACAATACTCTCCATAAGGCACATGTCCCCATTGACATCAATGTCACCGAATTTCATAACTTGGTCAGCCACCTATCTACATCATGTTCTATGTCCTTCAAAACATCTGACATCCTAGTAGTCAAACCCGCTCATATACTTCCACTTTGTATAGCTGTTATGGTTTCTGACTTTATAGTCAAATGGGTCATGATAGATAATGGATCGACTCTAAATCTATATACTTTAAAATTCATCAAACAAGCCAGATATACTAGGGCAGATGTCCTCAATGAGGTCATTACCATCAAGGCATATGACAATTTAGAATGCACCACTGAAGGAACCATCTTGTTACCTCCCATAGTTGGCTCGACCACTCAAGAAATAGTTTTTCATGTAGTTGATCTTAACCTTCCATACAACATCCTCCTTGGTTGACCATGGATTCATGCCATGAAGTCCATTCCATCCACATATCATCAGTGCATCATTTTTTCACATAATGACACTGAGGTAATCATCCATGCAAATCATGAACCCTTTGCTTACTACAATGTGGTAGAAACTTCATACACCAACCATTGTCCTGAAATCAAAATTGGCCACACCATGGCTAGTTCCTTTGGCACCTACCACAATCTAAATACCATTTTAGCCTCCACCCTCTCCATGGTTAAGATCAACTGCAAGGTTGCAGAGAATACATTCTTTCAAATGCTTTTGTTGTTAGTGCTTTACCACTTGATCCACATACCCAAGGACACCTGACATATCAGAGGCCAAATCCAAATACAATCCCTCAGCTTAGGCAACTAGACCCTACAAAATTTATCACTAAAGGTATCCTTGACAGAGAGGAAGCAACTCTTGACATTAGTACATGGCTATATAGAGAGCCACCTCCAAAAAGTGAAGAACTTCTTGATCACTTCAAACAAAAATACCCATGGTCACATCTCCTTGCTACTAAGAAATGAGATTATAAGGGAGGTGGCATAGGCCATTAGGAGTTAGGCATTAAGTAGCCTATGGAAGCATACAAAGAAAAGAAAAAGAAAGACTTAGGCTATAAATTCCTTGCAACTGGGGGCACGACGAAAGAAGGCCATGCCTTCACAAACATCCAAAACAGTCTCATTAAGGTCAAATATATTCTTGAGGAAGTAGAAAAGAAAGCCTATGATGATATCTTCCTTGAAGAAATTATCCTAGGAGTCTTTATGCTCTATCAATTATCCCTAAATCTCATCAACTTACCACTTGTTCACCCTAAACTCATTAATTGGGACCAACCAAGTGTTGTCCATGTTCACAAATTCTCCACAAAGCACACACTCCTTAGATTCATGGGTGCAGAAACACCACATAAATAGCTACCACCACCATCAACATATGTCTACAAGTTAGATCCAACAGGTTACTTCAGGAAGGAGAAAATCTCTAGTTGTAAAATTGAACTAAAAAATGAAACAAAATAGAAAAAAAGAAAAGCAAAGACATCCACTAGTGAAAACTCCTCTGGAGCACCATTAAATGACTCAAAATATGAAAAGAAAATAAAGGATGCATCCAACGATGAAAACCTTTTGGAGGCAAGATGAAGATTCCATCCTTCCCCCACAAGATCACAGGCTCGCCATATCATCAGTCTTGATAGAAGAAACAAGATCGGTTAATATCAATCTAATTGAGCTACCAAAGATCACATACATTGTGGTCTCTCTACCACTCAAACAAGCAGAACTTCTCATCAAAGTCCTACATAAAAATCATGGTCTCTTTGCATGGTCCTATCAAGACATGTCAGGGTTGGACCCCAAGTTAGTAGTACACCATTTGGCCATGGATCCAAGGGCTAAACCTATCAAGAAAAAACTATGTAAGATGCATCCCAAAGTTGCTTTATTGGTTAAAGCAAAGCTAGAAAAATGCTAGAGGAAAAGATCATTCACCTGATTGATTTTTCAGAATGGATCTCCAACATGGTACCTGTCACAAAGCCTTATGGTGATATTAGGATTTGCACAGACTTCAAAGATCTCAACAAAGTCTTCCCAAAGGATGACTTCCCATTGCCAAACATAGACATGATCGTTGATCTCACTATAGGCCATGAATGTTTTTCACTCATGGATGGTTTCTCTAGATACAATCAAATTTAGACAGCAGAGGAAGATCAACATGAGACAACATTTACCACCCCTTGGGGAACATTTTGTTATAAGATGATGTTATTTAGATTAAAGAACACTAAGGCAACACATCAGTGCGCCATGACAGTCATCTTCCATGACCTAATCCATAAAACTCTTGAGGATTATGTGGATGATATTCTAGTCAAATCCATTAATACCCTTGACCACTTAACTCACCTCAAGGAAGTGTTTGATCGATTAGCTAAATATTGTCTCATGCTCAACCCTAAGAAATGCGTCTTTGCCATTACATTAGGAAAGCTTTTGGGGTTCATTGTATCATGACGTGGAATTGATATTGACCCTAAAAAATTCAAAGCCGTCATGGATATGGCTACTCCTAAGAAACTCAAGTAGCTTCACTCTCTCCAAGGGAAATTGCAATCAGTTAGAAGATTCATCTCCCAATTCACTGATAAGTGTCAACCATTTACACATTTACTCAAAAAGGATCAAAATTCAGTTGGGACCTGATTTGCCAATGCAACTTTGAACTAATCAAGCAATACTTGGCTAATCCACCTATCTTGGTTCCTCCGATTGTAGTGTGCCCACTCATATTATACATCACAACTACCCCAACAACACTAGGTGATCTTCTAGCACAACTTGATGATGAAGGAAAGGAGAGGGCTATTTACTACATCAACCATACTCTAGTCAAGTATGAGCTCAATTACACACCAATAGAAAAGGCTTGCTTAATTGTGGTCTTTACCACTCAGAAGCTCCATCATCATATGTTAAGCCACACTGTGCAACTAATATCCAAGATTGATCCATTAAAATTTATGTTGTCACACACAATACTTGTAGGGCGTCTGGCTAAATTAGTCATGATTCTCAATGAATTTGACATCCAATATGTTGATAAAAAGGCTATTAAAGGTCAAGCTATAGTAGATCACTTGGACGATGCACCTTTGGTTGCAAATCATCAACCATCGTGGAAGTTATACTTTGATGGATCTTACACATCCAATGGTTCCAAAGCCAGTATACTCTTGGTCACCCCTCAAGGTGATTACCTTCCTAAATCTTTTAAACTACAATTCTAGTGTACCAACAATATCCTAGAGTATGAGGCCCTTATTGCAGGGCTCAAAATAATAGTTGAATGGAACCTCACAAAGCTACAAGTCTTCAGAGACTCACAACTTATTATCAAGTAATTTTTGGATGAATACTAGAACAAAGATGACAAGCTTCATCCTTACAAAGAATTGATAAATCAATTGAAGAAACATTTTACTCAGATTCAATTCACACAGATACATAGATTGCAAAACAAGGTTGCAAATGACATGGCTACTATTGGTTCACTTTTAGAGATCCTGTGAGAGGCTACATAGTATGAGTTCTTAGTTGAGCAGCTAGATGAGCCTACATACAAGAACAATAAATCAACATGGGTATGTGTCTTGGTTGGTCCCCAATCCCCATGGTACCATGAAATTCATGCATACCTACTAAATGGTATCATATCTCCCAATCTCACACGAACCCAACACCATTCACAGAGCATCTTGTTACACTATCATAGCTCAAACCCTATATTGTCATGGCTATCATGAAATTTTCTCTTGATGTTTAGACCAAAATGAGGCAGCAATGGCTCTCAAAGAGGTGCATGCTAGACTTTGTGGTGCTCACATGAGCAGAATAGTTCTAGCTAAGAAAATCCTTTGGGTTGGATATTATTGGCCTACAGTAGAGCATGACACATGCAACTTTATAAAAAGGTGTCTACCCTATCAACAACATGCTAATCTAATCTAAGCCCTAGCTCAAGATCTTCAACCTATTGCGCCACCTTGGCTATTTGCATGCTGGGGGTTTGACCTTGTTGGTGTTATAGCACCTCTCTCTTCAGAAGGACTCAAGTGGATAATCACTAACACTAATTATTTCACTAAGTGGGTAGAGGCAATCCCACTTTTCACTACCACGGGAGTTCAGGTGTCCAAGTTTATCCTCTATCATATCATATGTTGCTTTGGCATCCTAGCTACCATTTTTACTAACCATGGGGGTAATTTTAAAAATCTCAATATGGAAGAATTGTGCACCTCCCTTCATATCCATCACTATTTTCTAGCCCATGCTTCCCATGAGGTAATGGCCAAGTAGAGGCAACTAATAAAATACTACTCAAAATCCTAAAGAAAGTTGTCAATGATTCCAACCGTGATTGGTATTTGCAAATCAACCCCACCCTATGGACCTACTACACCTTGTTCCATACATCCATAGGCACAACTCCATACTCCCTGGTTTATGGTGCTAAAGTAGTATTACCTATTGAGGTTGGATTCCCATCCCTGTGCATTTCTTTGTGGGGCTAGATATCAAATGAGGATTACATAGTGACTAGATGTACCTAGCTAGATTTACTTTATGAAAAAAGGAAATGGGCCTATGACCATCTCATGGTCTACCAGAATTTCCTCAAGCCCAACTTCAACATGAAGGTCCATCCATGCCAATTTCAAGAAGGTGACATGTTCCTCAAAGAAAACATGAAGGTCCAAGCTAACTGAGAAAAGAAAGGCAAGTTTGAGCCCACATGGCTTGGTCCTTATGTGGTCACAACATCTTTTGGCTTAGGGGCCTATCAATTATCCACCCTTGAAGGTGAAATCTTAAATGATTCGACCAACATCAATCACCTCAAGAAATTCTATGCCTAAAATCCTCAATGTATCTTGCTACCTCAAAGAGAAAATAGGAAATGAAAGCAAAACAATAGTAAAGAAAAATAAGTGTCCAATGGTGAAAACTTGGCAATTCAAGTGCCTTGGATAGGTATCCTAGTAAAAACCTAGAAAATAGGCACCAAATGTACTTAGCCTATTCATTATCTATCAAATGGCCTACATCTCCCCCATCACCCCTTTACACCTCACCACTCATCTTCCCATTTTCCAAAGGTATTCCAAGAGTTTCATCAACTAATGACATACTTTCAGCATCCCTTGGCTTGAAAAACCTATCCAGACCATGTATTCTACCATGGTTTGCACATCTATCCCACCCATGTACCCTACCACATGTATCATATCAGGTGTATGTTATCCTTTGTACCATACCCTTGTAACAATAACTATATTATATGCATCATACTCTTGTAACAATAACAATATTATGTGTATCATACATACATAACAATAACCATACTGTATAATGCTACCTCCTCATCCTGAGCCTTTCCCCATCATATGCACACCTGCTACCATATTTTATCATAGTTCCCAAGTCATCTACACGTTGTATAGTCCTACTTGTACATCTTCAAAGTCCTATAGCAAAACCCCACATCACCAACCGATTTTCTATAGGAAGTTATAGTTGCCAATTATGTCATTGTCCTAAAATATCATTGCTAGGTTCTTATAGGATGCATCCTTCCTCGTACCTAACATTGGCATGTTAGTATCTAGTTATCTCGATCTCTTTGGAAAAAGGTTACTTTCTCATGGATTTGTTCTTTCTTATGATATTAGGTTTTTTGTATTTTACTTTGAGTGGATCTTTTCCAATTGATCTAGCTATTCCCTCCTCATGGTCACCATGATCTGTTATATCATGGTGCACTGTGACTAGGGCAATTTGAAAGAAAGGTTTTGATCACAATCTTTTTTCTATTTTTGAGTCAGTCAGATATGATCCTTGCATATTCCAAACATGTTTTCATTCATGATCACATGATGCAGTTGGGAAATATCATTTACTTGTGGATCACCCAATATCATTTCCACGTTGATTCTTTTGGGACTCATGTGTAATGCTGGGGCAATCCTTGCATGCTTGTTCAAAGTCAGTCCTATGTAATATTGGTGCAAAGGCCTTGATGTTCATAGTAACCTGGCATATACCTAGTATTCCTATATCAAAATAAGTGCTCAATTACATGGTGGTGCTCCCCTTTGGAACACCCCCATGTTCAAGCTTCAATGGACTCCTTCACACTTCCATCCTATCTAAGCATCCCATCTAATCAATCCTACAATCATAATCCAATAGTTCTATCCATATTAGTATCATAGCTCATGCATCAATCATAATCATAGCTCATGCATCAATTATAATCTTAGTCATCACCAATCATAATACTATAATCATAATCTCACCAACCCTACCATCTTCCAAATCACCAATCAATTTAAAAAACCAATTTAAACAAATAGCCAAACAACCCCCCTCCCCCTGTAACCACTGTTCTTAACCATTGGTTATCCTTGCACACAAGGTTTTCCTTTGTATTATTCTCCCATAGTGAGAGTATGAGCTTCCTTAGACCCCCTCTCTTAGCCACTCTAAGTCCTCCTACTCGCCCTATATTCTTGTAATTTCAAGAAGTCGTCAGGCCTCTCCTTCTCTTCTTGCCACCTTCTTGAGGAGGCATCATGCAGTCGATTCTCTCTTCTTCTATTCAAAACCAAGGCAACCATGTTTCTTTAAAAATCTTCTTCAGATTGTTTATATTCAAACTTCTTTGAAATAGTGTTGTTCCAACACTATGTCAAAGAGGGGCAAAATGTAGACACCTAAATCTGATTACACCATTAGGTAATCTTATTTAGTCATCTTCTAGGATATTATTGATTAAATATTAATTAATTAATTAATTAATCATCATCCCCTATTTAATTAATTAATTTAATTAACTATAGTCCAATTGATAAAATCAAATGATAAACCAAAATCAATTTATTAATTAAATCCCCATTCCTCTATTAAATTAAATAAATCCTCAAATCTATTTAATTTAATCCCACATCCCCCTCTTTACTAAAAAAATCATTTAATAAATCATTCTAGACCCCTAAACCATCTCTAAAACCTATCTTTACCCCTAATCCAACCCATTTACCCATACTAGCCTCACTTAGCCACCTAACTAACCTATCCCATCAAAGCTAAGCCACTTGCCCCCTAACTCCCTTTCTAAGTTAAGCCTGATACCCCTCCTAAACATGTGAACAACTTTAAGCAAGGGTTAAGACTTGCTAACCCAAGCCAAAGTCAATAAGTTTCCCTTGTCCTCTTCCATCCCTATCCAAGAGCATTAATGGCTCTTACATGCCATTAATGCCTCTTACATCTCTCTTACACACTCTTCCTCTCTCATTACTCCCTTTAACCATCCATTTTTCTTATCCCCTCACACTCATCCTCCTTTTGACAAGTGTCACTCCCTAATTGGCTAAAAACAAGCACAATCCATGTGCTTCCCTTTCAAAGAATCCTAGCCATCCCTCACCATTCTTTCATCCTTACATCCTGACTCTCTATCTCACTACCCCTTGGCCTATAAATAAAGCCCTTCCCTCTCACAATTTATATCATCTACCAATGCAAACTTATAATGCCCCACTAACCACTATAGTATAGCCATTTTACACTATTTCCATGTCAAAATCCATCTTCACCTCCATTGTTGAATCCTCCATCCACCCTCATGCTTTATAAACATCCCATCCCTCAAAGCTTGAGCACATTGTGAGCACACATCCCCTATCCATCTAGACATACCGACATTATCATAGGCTACACATTTGAGGAGCTTACCATTCTTAGTCTACTTTCCTCCATAATGTTTGCTTTTGTCTTATCAATGATGTTAATTTATTTTGAATTGTGAATGCTTTTTCAATCTTAGTATTCAATTTGCACTACTAAAGTAGGCAATACAGACATATTTAGTTTTATTGTGTATGTGTATCTTCTTATGGTTTCTGGTTATATTGATCACATGGTTAAGATTAACAAGGTTGATAAATATTTTAATAGTTGGATAACTGATTCACTCCCCCCCCTTGCTTAGTTATCTTGGTGGACTTTACTTTCTAACAATTGGTATTAGAGCATTAGGTCCTTGAAGGAAAAGCTTAACAACTTAAGGAGATCAATGGTGCATCACTTCACAAATGAAAGTCCTAAATTCAGTGGAGTTAACTATGACAGCTTGAGAGAGAAGATGAAGACTCATTTTCTATGTATGGGTCTGGGATATTGGCTGATGAAAAAGATCATAAAGAAGATTTTGGAAGAAAGTGAATTTGAGGATTGCAATAAGGACAAAAGAGATCTGTTTATGTGCAATATGCTTGCTAGAGAAGCATTATTGTAAGCTCTTCTTGAGAAAAAATATAGTAAAGTAATATCCTTAGAGACATCTCATGAAATTTAGAAAGCTTTAGAAACCACCAGTAACATGCTCCTAATTCTCACTCTTATGAAGTGATTCCCTATGAAAGGCCAACCATGTTAAATGCTACAATACACACTATTAACTGTGATCTGGTTAGAGTATTTTAATCACCCTGCTAGGAGTGAGCCTTGTTAGAGGACTTTAGACCATTCCATTAGAATGTTACCCAGTTAAAGGATTTATAAATGATTGTTAGGTCAACCTTAATCCAAAGGATTTACCCTAGACTAATACAATGATTAGAAAGTAATAGTAAGGCTTGATCTAATAACAAATTACAACTCACTTATAGATTATAGATCTTTTTCTTAGTCCTCCATTATTCTTTGCTTTCACACACTTCAGTTCTGATAGCTTGTTCACCCTTCAAACATTTGTACTCTTAAGCCATCTTGCTTTGCATGCCAATTGCAATTTCTTCTATTCAACCACTAAATGAAGTAATACCCTAGACTCTTTGTCTTCCTTAAGTTCTCACACATGACAACCTTGACTTATGATTAGATCTCTCTATAAATAGAGAATTAAGATCTTATTCTACTTAACCACACACTAATACATTTGGCATCAATTTGCGACGGCTAAGTGTCGCAATTGCGATGGCAATGTGTCGCCACTGCGACGGTTGTAGACGTCATTGTTTTTAAGTCACAAATTGCAACGTTTATCCTTAGATGTCAC
The DNA here is from genome assembly GCA_028749045.1 of Cupressus sempervirens. NCBI lineage: Eukaryota > Viridiplantae > Streptophyta > Pinopsida > Cupressales > Cupressaceae > Cupressus > Cupressus sempervirens. The sequence goes on from CM053787.1 coordinate 330,260,135, forward strand.
AATTTCGACACCTATTCATCGCAATTTCATCATTCTAACCCGGCATGAATCCCCTCGCAATGCATGCCGATCTCGTCGCAATTCTGATGTCTTCCCCACACATCTACCCACGGGTTCGCTGAGGCGAGAGCGTTTCCAATTCTTCCCTGGGCGTCGCACTTGCGACGGCCTTGGAAAATTGCGACGGGGATGCGACAGTGCTAGTGGTGTGGTAGCGCTGGTGTCGACGACACTGGCCATCATAATGTTTCCAAATGTGTCGCAATTGCGATGCAAAGTCAAGAATTGCGACGGCATTGCTAAGCATGCGATGCACATTTCGTCGCAATGTGTGGGCGGACGTCGCAATTGCAACGTTCGCGGTTAGCAATATGGTAGGGCCACTATGGCGGCGACGCCAACTACCATCGCCACCACAGTGGCCCCACCACAAGCATGATGCATCATGGGGCATATGAATTCATATGCCCCCCAGGTGACAGAAAACATGCATTCTTTCCAAATGACAACAATCTCTTTTAGTGTTGCAAGTGTAAACAAGATATCCCAACAGGTAGAAAATTTGTCAAATGTCAATTTCATTTCAGAAAGTCTAGAAAAGAACAAAAGTTCTGGCCAGTCATGCAGTAAATCTAGATCATCAGCAGATCATGGTGCATCATGCTTGCAACGAGGCCGCTCGCGTTGCCACCACAGCGGCCCCGCTGCAAGCATGATGCACCATGATTTGCTGATGATCTGGATTTACTACATGACTGGCCAGAACTTGTGTTCTTTTCTATACTTTTTGAAATGAAATTGACATTTGACAAATTTTCTACCTGTTGGGATATCTTGTTTACACCTGCAACACTAAAAGAGATTGTTTTCGTTTGGAAAGAATGCATGTTTTCTGTCACCTGGGGGGCATATGAATCTTGTAAGTGGTTTTCCTTTGGATGTCCAATGTTCAATGACACCCTTTTCTTTAGTTTAGAGCCATTATACTAAGATTCAGACCCACCTGCTGTTTGAATGCTAGTTTTCTTATCTCGTATATGGAATAGCATGTAAGCTTTCTAAGAAAGCACACTTTTCTCACTGACCGAATAGACCTAGAGTACAAAATGTCATAAGAATAACTTCAATCAGTCTAAGCAACTTCAGTATAATTAGTGTTACCATATAAAGAAAAGGTTCTACATAAAATTGCAGTTCTTTTGTGTATACTGTTATACACAAATTATAATGAGCTTGCTCCACAAAATTAAACATGTCTTCACAACTGTAGCAAATGTATACTCGATTATCATCTAAAGCATGCCAGATGCCTGTGGATGAACGAATAAAGTAGAAATAATGACCAGAATGTGTGCTCCAACCATCATGAACAAGAACACCATAAAAAGTGTTCTTAAAATTGCCCTCCTATGATTGATCAATAGACAGAGAAACTAGAATATCATTCAAATGTGCAATATTTATTAAAAAACTAGTAGATATTACAAAAACTATATTATTAGATTCCACTGAAAATGTGATCCACTGGCAAATAATATTGTAAGGGCTACTTACATGTGAACTACTAACAAATGGTTTGAGATCCAACGTACAACCAAAGTCTACTTTTTTGTCAAATTTTCCTCCAGATCCAACTACACTAAAGCGCTTGAGATGAATTGCAAGAACATGTGGTGCTTTATCAATTTTGAGTTGTTCTAGAGCCTTCACTTTTACTTTGCATCGTTCACATTGATCTCTTTTCACACCCCTATCTAACTGCTCCACTGCCGTGTAATGGGATAATGCTTTCAACAAGGAATCTGCTTGAATGATCTCTAGGCTCAAATCTAAGAAAGGATCAAATTTATTTGAGCAATAAGAACATTGTGTGCACTTCACCTACAAGCCAGATTAAAGCAATTGTTAATGAATAAAATACTTTTCTAAGACTATAACCTAGAGTTCCCAACATAAAAATAATTTTGAAAGGTTTAAGTGACTCAAAAAAGTAGAAATAATGACCAGAATGTGTGCTCCCACCATCATGAACAAGAACACCATAATCAATCATTTTCTAACATCTTTTTACCCATTGTGTACCCATTGCACATCAATGTAGTATTGCTAGTTTTTTATTCATGTTATGCATGGAAAAAGCATATAGTAAGGGTCACATCAAAGTTTTCATTTGTAAGGAGAAACCCAACAAATTACCCACCATATTATATGCTTGACCAAAGGCAAGGCACCTACAGCTAAAAGTCAGGATGATTGAACTGGAGTGAACAATGACTTTACAGAAAACACTTTGAAAACTTGTTAAGAAAATATATCAACCTGCAATAAGATTGTATTAACACTAGAATTATACAGATCCATATTATTAAAACTTAAAATACCTATCAGTATTAGGTGTTCAAAAAATCACACGCCGGACACCTCTTGGAATGTTCAGGGCCTCCATAACCTTTGCTACAATAAGAAAGAAATCCAAATAATATTAAATCTTTGCTGAAACTCCAATTCACAAGGATGTATAGTTATGTTCTAATAATTAAATACTAACAGTAAAAAACACAAATCTGAAATGGATATGTTGCTAATTTTTCTCCATTCATTCATAAAACAAGCTTGATACTAAAATGTAAGTGTTTTCTCTTTAAATTATATCATGCTGATAACAAATACTAATCATAGATTAGTTATCCAAAAGGGTGCAATAATGACAGAGGAGCCAAATACTAAAAGATGCAATAAAGAGTTGCAATTCTTCAAATGATATTAAAAAGGCATCAATAACCAGTCCAAGGACATTATTCAGACAGAAGATTACTTTATATTCTATACAGACATAAGTGGTAGTAATCCACTAGACATCAGAAAGCCAGATCCCATGAGTACAATGATTAAGATCAGGAATAGTGACATATATATCACATAAGTAACAAGAGTTACATCAGAAATTGCAATAGTACAAATCACCCATCATTGGGTCATCACCATTACAAAGATATTATATCAGACAGAGATCAAATAAATATCCAACGTCTTTACAAACCAAACAAAATCAATCATATCACATTTCAATAAGGCAAATATCAAATACAGTGAATAACTTCAAACCAATATGGTACATATCACTTTTACATTATGATAAATCTATAACAGTGAACATTATCCTTGAAGTGTTTTGTTCCTACACCTTGGTTTTCTGTTTTTTATGTTTTCATGAACATCTATCAACTTATCATTTTTTCGCTTATATCAATCCAAGGTCCTACGATATATAGTTGTTGATCTATTCTTGCTTATTGTCTTGTTACCTCTAGCTCATGGAAACCCTTTGCTTCTACATATGTACGAATCGGTCTTTTGTACATAACACTATGCATTGGAGTGGCAGTTAGATTTGTACTTTTTACACCACTTACCAATATTTGGCATGAGTAAATTGAAAAATAGAAATAAACACAATTTGAAAGTTAACATCGTGGATGGCCCCAACACATGAATATAGAGGATGGTCCCTCACAATGACCTTAAGGACAAAATTTTGAAGAAGTTTACAAGGACACAGACATAAGGCTGTTATCTTCACCTTTATACATTAGAAAAGTAACAACTTAGTACAAATAAATAAATAAATCAATCATTTACTAAAAATTTCAATTTATTTTCCAGCTTTTCAATCTCTAAATTTTGTCTTTGTAGATTTGTAGTGAGAAGATTGCGGTGCACAATCTTCAAAGTTTGCCAGCCCTATAGCAGTTCTAGTTGTGAGTGGAATTTGAGCACATTTGAATCCCTCCACACCAAGAAGTGCAAAATACTGACTCAATAGTACTTAAATAACCCTATTCTTGTGCAATACATTTAGCATCTACCTCTCATTGACCTTCATGACATACTTTCATATTTAAATTCAACTGTCAATGATATGGACGAGCCTAAGAGACACACTTTTTTAAGGAAGGTAAAACTAAAATTAATAAAGAAGTAGTAGAATGGGCAGAAGGTATAACCACATAAGAAGGCAGAAGGTATGTGAATGGATGTAGCTGCCTACAATATGCCTATTAAAGAGATAATTTTTCTCAAGTTGAATCAATATCATCAACTTCAAGAGCACCCACACAGCCACTAAGAAGTTCTACTCATAGATCTTGAAATTTGTAAAATATTAATTGTAATTGCAATTTTTTATCATATAACACCATGATTGTATTAAGCTTCTTTATTGTTTGTGAATGAATGACAAACCACTTATTTTCTCTCTGATATCAGTTTTATAACTGTTGTAAAATGTGCTTTTTTTATGTTTGGAAATTTTGTTGAGTTGAGTCCAAGTCAAATTTGGGTTTGTCAAGTTTTATAAAGTTACAGGTTTCTTAATTAGTAACTAAGGAATAAATAATGAATTCATTAGTGATGTCACAGTCACCTTACTGCTCATGAAAAGTAACTCTTCTCCATTTTCACTCTTCCATGAGGTCACTTGTCCACCATACAGCAGTACCTGCACAAATATAACATTAATAATTTATACATATGACCTAAAAGAGAATTGATAAATTGAAAATGACATCAGAACCACAACACAGATTAATCCATTAATTTCTGTTGACACAATGTTAAAATCAAGGGATAGAGAAAATAAAAAGGAAATTAGGAAGTAGATCTAATGAGCCATATCAAATATAAGATCAAGGTTACATTAAACCATCCTATGCTCTTAAACTAGTATTAGCAACTAGCAACAAATGACACAAGACCTGCTTGGACTTGTTACAATCCTAAAAACTAGAACCAAATATTTTTTCCTTTACTCACAAGGTTATAAAAACTACCATAACCAAAGTCCAAAAAATCCAAAATCCAAAAAGGCATGAATTGGAGAGAAAACTCAAAAGCTTGATAGAAAGAACTTAAAACAATAGATCGTTTCAAATCTCAATACAACCTCAACGATGAACACAATTCAAGAACAAAACTTATTTATTGACCAAAAGAATACCTTAGAGCTTCTCTTAGATTGAGATTCTTGTGTAGATTTACTATTATTTGAACCAGACATTGATGTCTAGGCATGGTTCAGCATAACTTGAGTTTCTAAGCCTAACTTTCTAACCTCTGAAAATGGAAGTTCAAATGTCGATCACAAAAAATTAGTTGAATAATTGACCTGCAATAAAAGAAAGTGAGCAAAATTCATATACATATTCTATTAAACGTTTGAAGGCATGAGATTTCTACATTCCATCAGGTAAAAATTGAAAGAGCTTCTAGCAGTAACTATGTAGACATTTTTCAATCTAACTAAATCAAATTAAAACAAAAATTATGTTAAAACACCATACAATTAGAAGTTACAGACTGCACAACATTTTTGTAGTAATAGAATCTCGACAAAAACGTAAACCATATCTAATACAATGCAATTACATACCTGGGTCTTCCCAAACAACTAAGTGGTTGGTCATGACTAAAAATTTGAAGTACAGGATCAAACATTGTTGGATAGAAAGGCTTCCTAGCTTCAAGCCATCCAATCTCATGTTCCAATTTGTGAAATTTTAAAAGGTTATTGTTTCAAGTAGTTCATTTATAAATCTTGTTTCATTTGAGATGGTTAACAAATTGAATCTACCAAGAATAGCACATGTTAGGCCTTACAAAGCACAAGGATTGGATGTTGGATGTTGTGTTGATGTGAAGGAGCAAGCTTATGTTCCCTTCACCATTGGATCGTATAATGATGTTGTGCTGTGTGACATTGTACCTTTGAGTGGTTGTCATATAATTTTAGGAAGGGCTTGGCAGGTTGAGAAGAGATCCCTACATGATGTCAGAAAGAACACCTACACTTTCACAAATAATGGAGAGAAGATGGTATTAACACCATTGGAGGAGCACAAGACAACTTCGAAGGTGTCAGCGAGCATTGACATCTTTGAGAGGGAAAGGTTCCTAAGAAAAGAGGAACATGGTGAAGCAATGGAAGATGTTTTGATAAAAAAGGATGATGCTTTGAAGCAAACAACTAATGAGAATGAGGTTGAGGAAAAGAACCTAGAAAAGGATGATATGAAGAAAAGTTGTCCATTTGAAGGAAAAATAACAAATGAGCAGCAATCAAGTGTTGAAGAGAAAGGAGAACCTAACACCAAAAAGGTTCAAAAGGTTGTAGCAGAGGTAAAGAGAAAGGATGCTGATGAAGACAGAAAAAGATTAGGTCTTGAAGGGCTTGAGGGAAAGGAGATGATTGGAACAAAGATGAAAAGTACAAATGCTGATGTAAATAGCAAAGAAACAAGGCTTGGAGAAGTAGATATGGTATTGATTGGTTCTATATGGTGTCCATTGAAAGTTGGACAAAGAAAATTCACAAAGAAAATGATGACTGAATCGGATAGAACGGCCACCAACCAGGAGTTGGTATACCAAGGCAAATGGCAACGGTGTGAAGACATGTTGCAAATAGCAGTAGAGGTCTCAAGGTGCAAAGAGAAGGATGAGAAAACAATGGAGATGAAGAGCCAAGGGAAGGCTAAACAAGGTGATTATATTCCAAGCATGGAGAAGTATGAAAATATGAGTTATTTTTGGTTAGTTATTCTAATTTTATTGCAGCCATATGAGAATATGATGGAGATTCCTAGTGTGGGGAAGATAGCAATAATTGGTAAGAGTTATTTTCTAGAAGGAGCTTGTTATTGCTTCTTGTTTCTACCTATTGTTAGTATCTTATTGAGCTTCACTTTGTTTCGAGAATAGTTTAATATTCTCTACTAAACAGGGCCAACCACGTGAAGGTGGAAGCTCATTTGGGCCCACCCCCCTCCCCCTAACATCACTCTACATTCCTCGTTAACATCTAACATTCATTCATTCTTTCAACCATTAATAAAATGTAACATTCAATCAATATCACATGATAACATTCATTAACACATTAGATTCGTTAACATGCAACATTCATCAATATTCTGCATTAACACATAATTCATGAACATTCATTAGCACATAATTAAATTCATTGAGACATAAAATTCATTCATTATCAATTAAGGTATGTAGATGACAATCATTTCTTTTTTTTCTTTCTATTTCTTTTTTCTATGTAAGCTCTAAGAGGAGCATCAGTGTCATCATCAATTCCCCCCTCATTAGTTGTTTTGTTCTCTATTCTTGATGATCTCAAATTCCTATGCTGTTGCAAAGGGGGGTCCTCTGCAATAACAAATAAAAGAGTTAAATTAACAATAATTTATTATAATTGTTACAAGTATTTAATTATTTTAAATAACATAACTATGGCGCTCTTTACCTGATCTGACCACATCATTTTTTCTGGACTCAACGTCAACATGGTCATGAACATCGACCCCTCGATCCTCTACAGCTGCTATACAAAATGTTACTTTAATCCAAACACCAATTGCAATTACATATAAAAATTTTTATAGCGAATGTATACCTCCATCACTGGGATGCACATCATACGAACCTTCGGCATCCACAGATTGTGTAGAAGGATTGTCAGGCTGCATTCCAACATCCTACGCATTGTTATCATTGCTTGCTTAAAACATATATACTCACTTTATATTGGAACTTAACATCAAATAGACTAATTGGTAAAGTATTCAATTTGAAATAAATTTCATTTAGCTTATTTACCTGTGGCTCAGATGCATCATTATTAGAACCTTCCTCACTAATTTCAGCTCGTAGTTGTTTAGCCACAACTCTATAGCCTTGTTGGAAGCCAATTCTCTTATCCTCTTCTGTGAGGCATCTCTTGAACTCTGAGCCCTACATTTTTGCATGGTATGGTGAATTTTACTTGCATTGTTTCATCAACCAATGGAGGGTAGTTAAAATATCAACAACAAATCATCTATATCCATCACAATATAATAGGAGAAAAATCGAGCAGTTTTGATGGAGCAATCTACTATATAAATGTTGCGTGTTTGTATGCTTTGCTTGTACCAATATATTTTCTCCAAATTCTTAAGTTGGGTAAGAGTTAGTTCAGCTCTTTGGAAATAAAAATGGCTGCAAGTGCTGCTGCATTCCCTCATTCTTTCAATCACTGCCTTTATTCTCAACTATTTGAGGAAAATTCAGTCTTAACCATGGCCTCCATTTGTGAGATTTCTCATATGAGGATTTTGTGAACGAAGAGAAAAGTAAAACTTCAGTCTACAACTTTCACAAACTAAGCAAAACTGTCGAAAGTACACAAATCTTCTTAGACCTAGCTAAATACTTTAATATTTTAAAAATACTTTCTTTGACTTTATTCCTAAGATTATTTGTAAAACTTTGACCAACCGCCTGAAGGTCTTATTTCAAGAGACCTTACAACATTAAGCCACTAAAAGAAATTTCAAAACATATAAGCTAAAAGTCTAGTTAAAATATACATTAGAATTAGAAAAAAAACAATTTTCATACCCGAGCGTGTGGCTATAACTCGTGCAACGGCCTTCTTGCTTAGTTGTAGAAGCTCTCCAGCAATCAAATTATACAAACTACAAGGCCTAACAAAAATTTCAAAACATATAAGCTACAAGTCTAGTTAAAATATACATTAGATTAGATTCAACAATAGCAAGCAATGTTATTTAGAATTAGATTCAACAAACCTTGGCAGTGTAAATAGCCATCTCCTCTAAACTAGACTCCAGACACGAGGGGGCATTCACATACTCTTCCCCTAAAGGTATCCTGAAGAACAAAAGCCACTATTCTTGAGTTTGTGAATTGCACCTCGAGATGAATGAAGCTTAAAAGGAATGAAAATTGTTTTCATACATTTAAATCAAGATGTAATATTTATTCATAAGTATATACCTTGCAAGCACTTAAAATTGTTGTTATATGTGTTGCGGGAAAAGAAGAAGTTTATACTTATGTGTATAGACACACTTCCTATATGTGATCCAAAGCTCAAATGTTATCAAGTGTGTCCAATGATGGGGAGAGACCTCCATGCAAGCAGAAGATCTGCAATGAAACAAAAGAAAAGAAAATTTTCTTATAGTAAGAACAAGTTTGTTGTGCTGCACAGGGTACCAACAAAATAGTGTATAATATCTTTTTCTTTACCTGGATTTCAATTCAGCATGAGAGCCTTTAATAGAAAATTCAAGTTGATAACATATTTAACAAGAGCTGCAGGACAGCATAGTTCCTGCGTAAGTCCAAGAAAATGTGTGAGGATTGACATAGATTTGCATAAGTCCAAGAAGATGTGTGAGCATTGACATAGATTTTGTGAACATTTTCTATGTAATGAAGATTTTACTGCAAATGGAATGAACCTAGGGGTCGATTGGTAAACTGATTATTTGTATCAAATGGTGTAAAATTGAAACTAAAACCATTTCAATTGGCCACACCACTCATGGACTGTTCCTCCTTATGTTATAATACTTTCATCATATATCACAAATATGAAATAGAATATGTAGCACACTGAAATAAAGCATTAAAAGATAGTGTCTAAATGTAATTAAATATATGAACTGGTTATAAGAATTTGTACAAATCAATCAAAATGGGTTGAAATCAGTGCATCTTACTTCAACATTTCATGTAACACAGCCAAATCCAAAAGAAATCTCGTAGAAAAACTACCTGAGATTTATAACCTTTATCTTCCAATATCCAATGGCTCCTTATAGGCGTTAATAAAAAGAAGGCAACTGTCAAAAACTGTGGCAGTGATAAACATTTTGAAAAATAAAATTGTATTAGGTATAAATAAAAAATAGTGAAGAATGGTGTAGACTTGTAGCCAGAAGATAACACAATGAAAATTGATGAGCTCTTTGTTATCACCCACCTCAAAGAAACATGCATATCAACTCCAAGTGTCAAATGTCAGCTGTAAGTGCAACAATACGTGTGTTGAAAATATGATTTTTTCTTGATTGATTCGTGATAGTTTGATAATTTCTGAATCTTTTGGTTTGCCTTTTTTTTACTAAGAAGATTTTTACTACTATGGTAGATAGTAGGAAACCATTGCAAACTTTCGTTTACATAAAATATAATGCCATGATCAATAATGTTACATGCTCTTTTAAAAAGAGAGAATTAAAATTAACTCTCTAAATGAGCTAGCCTATTACAATTAACTTTATTAACGTGCTGGACTATTAAAATTTTGATTGGAATTACACAATATAACAATGCACTTGTAGTCTGGTCTATTGCAAATTGACCACTATTTCCAAAAGAATATGTTGCATTTTATTCCATTACACAGAATATGATACTATGAGCCTGCATTCCCTTCCAAAAACCGCATTGTATTATGGTTATGGCACACAACTCAGGAATTTGACTTCAATTCTTTTGGCATCTTTGCTGCTCTTGTAAAAAAAAATGATATTGCAAATATATAACGATGCAGCTCAAGACAAAATTGTAAACCTGCTATATTATAAAACCCATTGTGAGCGACTAGGTTACCCCCAAATTTTCTCAACAATTGGGTTGCTGCCATCAAGCAAACCATAGTTAAAGAAAGCGGTCAGACCAACCATCGACCGAAAAGACTTGAAGGAGCTCAAACATTTAGACACTGAAATGAATGGGCATGCTTTTGATCCTGAAAAACATGGAGAACAAAGGAGTAATGGGTTTATTTTTCTTACACCTTTCCAATGCGCGTCTCTGCCCGACCCTCTGAATTCCTCAAGTTTGCCTCAATGCTGCTGAAGTGATCTCCTGCACGCATGCCTTTCCTTTCAGAAGAACCCTGTGTTGTGCAATTTCATTCAAATGAGGGTTTTTGGCTTTTTTTTTCTCTTATATCCCGCTGGCGTCGCAATTGCGCTGGCATCGGGCTAAAATTGAAAAAAAAAAAGCCAAAACCACATTACCTTTTCTTGCCGTCACAAATTAATGTCACAAATTGACCCCTAATGTATTATTTACAATCGTCTATCTTATTGTTAGGTAGGATTAGGTAGGATTCAATGAATCTACCCACTTTTCCATTTGGTTCCTCTAGAAACTTCTTCCTCAATCTTCCTTGAATTCATCATAAAATGGTTTACCTTGAATTTTGCACCACTAGCTCATCATAGTTATCTTCCACACACTTCACACAATTCAAGAAAACAAAATAGTTGGCTCAAATTCATCAAATATTTGATTTAACATAAATACTAGCACTTGGCATCTATACTATTCTTCCACTTGGCCAATACTAGTTTTCTCAGTGAACACTAAAGTTTACTGATGCTCAACATCAACTAAACTTTACTCGACATATACTGACAATCACTTGGCTTGCACTGATTTTCATCTTTTCTCAACACCACTTGATTTTTGCTCGATTTCCACTGATTTCTACTATCCTTGGACTAACTACTCGACAAGGCTTGGCATACGCTTTTCATACTTGATCTTCTTCCTGTCTTAACTTGAGAAATCTTTCATTATAAACTTTAAGTAGATAAACAATTCACTATAGTATCAATGTCTTACTTGGTCTTAGTGCTTCTTTTACATACCAAATAACTCAAACTTTCTCTAGGTGCTATTGTTATCTCCTCTTTTCAAATCCTCTTCATCAGTCAACTAAATGATAGCTTTTAAACCAAAAAATAATTATCTCACCAGTAGGTAGTAGGTTTGATATCATTCAAAAAATAATGATTGTTCCATTACAGGTTCTTCAGTTCAAAATAATATTATATCAACACTTTTGAAGATGATAAGCATTCTAAAAGAATCAAACTACAGAATTGGATATGTTTATTTCAAGATGCTAAAATGATGGAAGATGAATCTATAAGAAGCTATATTGACAGAATATCAGAAATTGTTGTAGGAATAATTCTTGCATTGGATTTAAAGATGAAGATGAGATTATATGGAAGATATTGAAAACTTTGACTCCAACATTTAGATAGATAGCACAAATGATCAAACAAGTGATACCTTGTACTAAGAAGTTTACCAAAGAGACTCTACTTGGAAGATTGGAAGTAGCAAAAGTGAACTAATGAAATCTGGAGAATTTTCAAGAGTGGAAACAACTTTTAGTGTATTAAGTGTTAACCCTTCCTTATAAAAAAAAGCAAGAACTAGTGAAGACTATGCTAGCAGCAACAAATCTACCTTTGAGAACGATAAAAGAATTAAAGAAGGAATTTCCTTGCTTGCAAGGAGTGAACTAGATGGTAAGAGAATCTTTAAATGTTGGACATGTAATGAATTTGGTCATTATGCTTCTCAGTGTCCTAAAAGAGAGAAGAAGTATAAGAATAATTTCAAGTCTAGAAGGCCTAGAGATTGTTTGTATGCAAATGAAGAAGGTGAATTTGATGAAAAAGTTTAGAGTGAAAGTGTTGATGAGTTAGGATTTGTAGCTATTAAAGAAGAAGTTAGAGAAGAGAAAGCCCTAGTTTTACAGGTTGAAATTTGATTAGGTCATAGATAGTGGTGACATGAATAAATTTGTTAAATTTGGTAGTAATGATGGAGGAATTGTTAGAGTTGGTGACAATCTAGCTTGTGATATCAAGGGAATAAGATATATTACTCTTGATGGAAAGACTAAGAATGACAATGTTTTTTTTTTTGATGGATTAAAGCATAACCTATTGAGTGTTGGACAGTTGGTTGATAAAGGATATCAATTTCTATTCATAGAGAAGACTTGCACTATCAAGGATAAAGATGGTAATTTGATTGACACGGGTACAAGATCCAGAGATAATTTTTTTCAATTGAACCCTACAGAGAGGACATGTTTGGTTGAGAAGGTGGATAACAGTTGGTTATGGCATAGAAGATTTTTTCATATAAAATTTAATAATATTGTGAAGGCTAGTAATACATTTTTTATCAAAGATTTACCTAAAATTATAAAGCCTACTAATGTTGTGAGCAAAGAATGTGTTATGGATAAGCAGAAGAAAGTTTCCTTTCCTAGCAAGAAGTTCACTACCATAAAGAAATTGGAGATTTTTCATATAGATTTGAGTAGTCCTACTAGAACAAGAGGATTCAATGGTGAAAGGTACTTCATGATTTTTGTTGATGATTTCACTAAGATGACATGGGTAGTGTTTCTTAAAGAAAAGTATGAGGCATTTGCAAAGTTTAAGTTGTTTTAGAATAGTGTTGAGAATGAATCTGGAGTATAGATAAAATGTTTAAGATCAAATAGAGGTGGAGAGTTTACCTCGAATGAGTTTAACAACTTTTGTGAAGTGAATGGCATCAAGAGATAGCTATCAACACCTAAGACCAAGCAAAATGGGATGTTTGAAAGAAGGAATTGGTCTATAATAGAAGTAGTGAGAGCCATGATGTTAGAGAATGATGTATAAAAGACATTTTGGAGAGAAGCAGTCAATACAATAGTATACACTATGAACAAAGTAATGATAAAAAAAGGTACAAACAAAACCCCCTATGAATTATAGTTTGGACATGCACCCTCAGTGAAGTATTTCAAAAAAATTGGAAGTAAGTGTTACATAAAGAGAGATGATGATATTGGTAAATTTGATGCAAGAAGAGATCAAGGTATGTTCCTTGGTTATTCATTGAAAAGCAAATATTATAAATGTTTTAATCAAAGAACTAAAATTATGGTTTAGTGCACAAATGTAAAAGTGGATTAAAATTTTGGAGTTAAAGAAAAAATGTTGGATTATAATTCTGATGAAGAAGAAACTAATCCTAAACTTGTTATAGAAAATGTTGAAGTTTTCTTTGAGACTAAAAATGATTTACAAAATGATGTTCAAGTTATTGAATAAAGAGAAGAACCAAGATCTGAACCTAGAGAAGAAGTAAGAGATGAATCAATAATGCCTACACCTAACAGGAATTTGACAAAGAATCACCCTGCTAATCAAATTATTGGAAGCAAAGAAAAATGAGTTATGAAAAGAAACAAAGTACATTAAGAATTTAGTTTAATTTCTCAAGTTGAACCAAAATGTGCAAATGAGGCATGCAAGGATGATCATTAGATTCAAGCAATGGAGGAAGAACTAGATCATATTGTGAAAAATGAGACATGGGAATTGGTTCCTAGACTTAAAGACAAGATTGTTATAGGAACTAAGTGGGTTTTTGGAAACAATATTGAATAAACAAGGTGGAGATGTGAGAAATAAAGAAATATTGGTATGCAAGGGATATTCATAGCAAGAAGGTATAGATTATGAAGAGACATTTTACCTAGTGGCTAGAATTGAAGTGGTAAGAATGTTCTTGGCTTATGCAACAACTAAGAAGTTCAAAGTATATCTCATAGATATAAAGTCAACATTTCTGAATGGAGAAATTGAAGAAGAAGTCTACATTGAGCAACCTGAAGGATTTCATGTGAAAAGAAATTTAACATAGTGCAAATCAAAAAAGGTACATAAAAACACCCCATGAATTATAGTTTGGACATGCACCCTAAAGACCTAGACCTAAAGAAAAGAATTTTATAGGAATAAAGTAGGCTTTTAGAAACAAGATAAATGAGCAAGGTGAGGATGTGAGAAATAAAGCAAGATTGGTATTCAAGGGATAATCACAACAAGAAGGTATGGATTATGAAGAGACGTTTGCCCTTGTTGCCAGAATTGAAGTAGTAAGAATGTTCTTAGCTGACACAACAACTAAGAAGTTCAAAGTATATCATATGGATGTAAAGTCAACATTTCTGAATGGAGAACTTGAAGAAAAAGTCTACATTGGGTAGCTTCAAGAATTTCCTCTAAAAATAAACTAACAGACTACAGATCAAAAAAGGTACAAATAAAACTCCCTATGAATTATAGTTTGGACATGCACCCTAAGTGAAGTATTTCAAAAAATTTGGAACTAAGTGTTACACACAGAAGAATTGAAGTAGTAAGAATCTTCTTGGCTTATGTAACAACTAAGAAGTTCAAAGTATATCAGATGTGGAGAGTACACCAGTCTAGTGGTCAAGAGCACTATTGTTTATCTGGACTGAATATTGATGCTTCCTATATGGGTGAGTATCTATAATGAGTAGAGTGATCAAGGACTCTTGGTAGTTGATATAGAATAGTGTAATGCCCCACCAAGGGATCCAAAATAATTAACCTAAAGTTTTAACTAAGTTTTCCAAACATTTTTTTTAAAGAAAGAATAACATACACATCAAACATAAAGTAGTGGAAGCAATAACATACATTCATACAAAAGCAAACATAACAGATTATATTCCTTAAGGATCCCAAGATATTGAATCACATTTAAATTTAAATAATACTAAGTCTAATAAATACCACATCCACATGAAAGAATAATTATAAGTCCAAGTCTATTTAAATAATATACATTTGTTCTGAATGCCACTTGGCAATAAAATTTGGAATGCTCAATCATCCATTATACATGTCACAGGGTATGAAAGGATAAAAGAATATACATTTATAGAATAGATACATCATCCCTTTTGGATCCATGAAACAAAGTACAATACAACAAGTAAAGATCATCCACCATAAAGATATAACCATCCATCATAAAGATATAACCATCCATCACAATACACAAAGATAGAATGAAAGGAAAAGCAGACAAGAAACTCTAGCCACGACAACAATAGACAGATCTTAATGGTAAGAGTAAAAAGCATTACCACCCGTGTGGTAACTGAAAAAGGCCCACTCGCACTGCACTAAGGAGATAGTCTCAAGTCCTAAATAAGATATCAATCCAAAAATCAAAAGTAATATCTAAGTCAAGGAAACGCTAAAAGTAATCTAACTCAAAGGTTCCAAGATAAATCTACATCTAGAACTAGAGGCAAAGATAGACACATAGGAAACCTACTATGTAAGCGGGCAAGTGCCATCACATGAATCAACGCTAGAGTTACCCTGGCAGTTTAACTTGACCCTAGCCCCCTAGTGACTCTATGCGGCACTAGTATCCTCTCATACTAATTAGGCATACTAACGATGCATGGTCGCAACCAAGCATTCTCTCTACTCCCATCCTAGTCTGTACTAGCACTCAAGGCATAGGCAAGAACATACAAAGACTTTTATTAGGTTCGTTTTACTCTCATTTAGTATAGTGTTTTCACTTATTAATAAACTTATAATGGGTTACCCTGGTAGCCACTTAGGGCCTCTACCTCCATTGCAAGCCACTTCTTGACATTGTATAAAGATAACCTACCCTAAGCTCATAAAAGCACAAATCAAATAATCATAGTATTTTCCTCAGTCCTATACAAGTGACTGGAAAGCATCAAAAGATAATTCACAATAACCCATTAGTTCTCTACAACCAATTGGAAAGTATCCCAAAAATAATGATCAAAGACTTAAAATGGTTAAGTCAAGTATGCCATAACATTCATTCCATTATCCCACAATAACACTGAAAGCAATAGCCAACAATATAATCAAACTCATCATAGAGCATACCAACACATTACCATGGTTGAGTTTAAAAGATCAAAGATCAAATCAGCATAATACCACAATCAAAAAACTCCCAAGCCTCTAACAGACGTCCTAAAATTGGTCAACACTCTAGTCAACCCAAACCCAAAACATAGACAACATACAGATAACATAGTAGTTTCATAGCTTGGTTTGATTTTGAAAGCACATAGTTGAGTCAATAGTATGGTTTAAATATTTGTTTCAATGTAAGTTTGTGAGTACCTACGATCTACAATTTAATCCTTACAATTTACCCCATTGTTATATTTGAATAAAATGCACAATTACCCTAATTCGATTTTAAGTTCATTGTTCCAAATGACTTAAGGATAATTATTTATTTAAAATATTAAAATAATACTCATTGATTTTAAATAAAATAATTTACAATTTTATTAAAATCAAAATTATTATTATTAATTAAATAAATTTACAAATCTATTAAATAACTTCCATTATTAAATCAACTTAATTAAATTTAATTAAATTTAATTAATTAGTAATTATAGATAAAATAACTATATTAATATCACTTAGTTATTTATTAAATTAATAAATATTAATTAGATTAATAATTTATAATTTAATAATATTATTTTTTTAAATAAAATAATTTTGGAAAAAAATTAATTAAAAAATTGAATAACAAAACAAAGGAAAATGTTTATTTTAGAAAGGCTCACCGACCTTTGACCTATAGTGGCAGGTCTGACTGCTGCTGCAGTAGGTAGTCTGGCCTGCTATTGTGACATTAAATGCCAACAGTATGGGCGGTGTGGGGATTTCTCCACCCCTTCCCAAATATATTTATATATTTTTTGTTTTAATACAATTTTATAAACAAAATCCCCACATGTAATAATTTTTAATAATAGTTTTTTAAATAAAAGTTCGAACAATACCCTGATAGGGAAAATATGACCAACTAGTTGAATTTTCAATTTAAATTTTCCTTTTCAATTCAAAACCCTTCCTAGTTTAAATTCCAATTTGTAAAATCACTAAACGAGGATTCTACGATGTTTTAATCTTTACATAGATAGAAGAAATCAACATGCATACCTGTAATTTACAATATTGAAATATTCGTCACAAAGAAATTCAGATAAACAATTCACAGTCACAAAGAAGATAGGAATTTAATGTAATTAACTAGGTGAATCAAAACACAAGAATCTACCTAGTTTTGATGCTAAAATCGCAAACACCCAAAAGATTTGTGAGAGAAATTTCTTCTCTCAAAACCTTCTCTCTAAAAATTCCTTCTCCAAAATTCACAGTCCCCCAAAAATAAACCCTCAATTGTTGATAAGGAGTTCTCTCCTAAATTTGGGGCATTAATTGTGCGATCACCCGAGATGACTCCTTACTTACAATTCTTTAACTCTATTATCTTTCTTTTATGTTTTCATGCAGGTCTATTGCAATATAAAATATCTTTATTTAAATTCACTTGACTTATTTTTTAAATTAATTTATTAAATTTTAACCTAATGCATACTTTATGAAATCTTAAAACTCTTTAATAAATTAATATTTTTTCCATTCTTTAATTTATTTTTGAAGTGTTAATTGATAAAATATTTATTAACTTAATTAATAATATTTAGCATTTATTTAAAAATGATCTCCTAAATATATTATTATTAAATTAAATTAATATTATTATGCTTTAAAATTAAACTTATAATTTTATCTTTAAATTTAATTCTTTTTTATTTAATTAATTTCCCAATTAATTAAATATAATTAAATATTAAAAATATCATAATAATTTTTCATTAAAGTAAATTATTAATTTAATCTTTTAATTAGACTTAATTAATAGAAAATTGCCAAAGACCTATAAGACAAAATATGAAAACCCATCATAGAAAACCACATACAAGATCAAACTAAAGGGTTATAATCACAAATTTATGTCATACGACACATTTGGAAGGTAATCAACTCAGATACTTGTCCTAATTTTCTAGGATAAATAGGTTTAAAGGTTAGGATTTGGACACAAGAATTTATCCCCCCTCTCTTACCATTGAGATAATGCAATACGGTATGCTCATCCTAGTAATTCAAAGAAGTCGATATGGTACTTGCAATCTGCATAAAATTCATGCATGTACAAACACATATATACTAAGCTAAACAAGCAATGGTAGGAAGTGGTGCATCGTGTAAATCCCAACTAGTAGGTGACTATAACTCCCTTCCTTAACCACATTAGAAACGTCATACATAAAGAAAATTTACACACACACCATACATATGTAGTATGAGGTAAGTATCCATTAGAAAACACATATGATAATCCATCTAACTAATCATCATCAATAACTAAAATCACTATAATAATCATCATGCATACATGAAGTATAGCGTACTATTTAGTCTCGTCATAATATCAACTGAATATGAAACAATATCTGATAATCTCAAAAATAATGCTACTAATCATCAAGCATAAAACTGGCCTTAAAGAGTTCAGCAATAATAATATAATGTAAACTAGGGGTAGACACTACAAATAGTGTCTTTGGACACTTCAGTCGATTGAAGAATTGGAGAAGATGATTGACATAATGAAGCCTTTTTCATTAATGTCAGTGAGGGATAATTGTACATGAAAAATGTCTTCTAATAGTATGTAGGAGATGTATGTATGAAGGAGAATTGTTCATGGATAGATTAATGTCAATGGGGAGAAATATTGAGTTATATCAATGGGGGAGAAGTGTAAACAATTAATTTCCATGCATGTAAGAATATGAAAGAAAATATGGAGAGTTGTTCATGTGAGTTAGAGTATGAACAACTAATGTTGATCCTAAGAATGAGGAAGCACAGATGAAGAAGTGTTCCTGTAAATTTTAGATTTGATTGAAGAAGAGGATTTAAAAAAAAGAGAACAATAGTAGCAATAGTAGAGTTGGATTTGATATTCTTGGAACTTAGATGCTTTTCGTCTATGTTGCCATCAATACCAAAGAAGGAGACTATTACTATGAATGAAGATGGTATTCCATTGGGGGAGTATCCTAAGCATTGGAGAGATGGTTAACATGTTACATTCATGACTGTGTTTGTCATTGATGTCAACATAGTATTATTTCTATAAAGATTGGTAAAATAGAAGATAAGAACAAAGTCGTACAGACAATTTATTGATGATGAGTTCAAGCATAGTTAAGGATGTGTTCTATATTGTATCATCATGAAGTGGACAAATGCGTATATAGAGAGTCAAATATATGCAAGAATTATTATATAATTATAGAGGATAGTGTGCAGATAGAGTACCTAAGTAGTAGTTTCTAATGTTTGGATTGTATCTCTTAACATAGTTATAATCATGATGAGAAAAATTAAATAGTGATAGTATATAGCCTGATGATGATGTCAGTAAGTGCACAAGGTCAAAAGTCATATGTGTGAAAAGTTATAAAGATTACAAGCCGACAGTGCTTTATAATTCCAAAAAGATGTAATGATCTATAATATCTTAATGGGGTACTATTATAATTAATTGGAAAGCCTCAAGGCCAACTCAAGTTATTATTTTAAGGATGTGGTATAAAGGAAGGGTATTTTCCTTGTGGTGAAGGAAGCAAGTGATGTGAATGATTATGTAAGTGTGAATTGTACAAGTGATATGAGAAGTTGCTAAATGTGTGTAAGCAATCCAAGGGATTATTGGATGTGAAGTTCAAAGATCTAGTATTGAAATTAGAAGAGGATTGGTCCAGTCAAGATGACAAAGAAGTTCAAATTATTTCATTTCTTGTATTATACAAGGAACAATATAGAGATCAATTGGAAAATGAGTTTGGTGGTCTTTCCCCTTAAGCTATTTGGACAATGGGTCCTTCCACCTTCTAGAACTTCTAATAGGGTTGGAATCTCCTAAAAGGGATTTAAAATCTCTAACATGGACTTATATACACTAAATGTATTGTATTGGTTCCTAACAAAGTCCATCCTCTTACAAGGAATTTTTATATTAGTACATCATTTTGTGGGTACCATCCCCACTGAGGTTTTCCCTCTTATCAAGGATTCCCTAGTTAACATATATGGGGTTATTGTGTATGTTTATCTTCTTATAGTTGTTGGTTATATTGATCACATGGCTAAGAATTAATAAGTTTAGTAAATTTTTAAATAGTTGGATAACTTATTCACCAGCCCCCAACCCCCTAGTTATATTGGCGGACTTTACTTTCTAAAAAATATGACATGGTAGAAGGTTTTATACATGCATCCTATAAGATGTGTTTAGAGAAAGTAAAGGTGAATATGTGTGAGATCTTAAGAGCCCAGTTGATAGAAAGCCTAGATAGGATAAATAAAGTTACGAATAGTCAATTTAGATTTAGGTGACCACTAATAACTTACATGTTCTTCCACTTGATTAAGATATTTCCATTTTTATCTATGACTGAATTAATTAACAATGATAAATACACTATGGTAAAGATAATAGATTTATATAGAAGATACCATATTGACAAGATTGAGAGTAGTGTGGACTTAGTTATGAAAACCTTTCAAGGTGAAATGAAACAAAGGTATAGGATCCCACCTAAAATTGTAAAGAAGTACATAAATGACATTTAATTTATGGTGAACACAGACTTTAGTTATTTAGAGCTAGATAAACCTAGAATGCTGTATGTGGAAGCTGTTGGCTATGAGGTTACTAAGGAACAAATTGAAGGCTACATGGAGGTTATACTGAAGTCAAACAAAGATGAAGAGTTAAATAAGTTTGGAACCTATGAGGAAATCAAGCAAATGACTATTCAAGCTCAGCTTGAGAATTCATCAAAGAAAAAGATGGAGGCCACAATGAGGAAGGTCATGGAGGAAGAAAAAACAACCCTAGAAGAAGCAACAACAATTAGACAAGTAGTTTCTAGAATGAAGCAAAGTAGTTAGCAAGGTATCATGTATTTATGACCATGTGCAACAATAGGACCATCAGAAGGCATAACTATTGTAGAACCTCAAGAAGTAGCATCAGTTATTCCCTATGTAGCTGTGTCACATGAACAACCATAGAGATCACCCACTATTCAATCAGTGGAGTGCAGTAAAGAAGAAGAAGAAGAAAAAATTGTGGACACAAAGAGGAAGTCATCTAGATTAGCTAAGATCAGGAAAGAACGAGAAGAAACACAAAAATGCAAAAGGGTAAAGTAGATGGTAGTTGGATCGGGTAATAGACAAAAGGTCTTGATGACCTATGAAGAAAAATGATGCGAGGTCAGGTGGAGTCACCTGAGAAGATCAAAGACATAAAGCTTGAAAAGAAAGGAAAAAAAGTGTTTGTGAGCAAAGGAAGGTAACCATGGAAGCCTAATGTTGAGAAACTAAACAATACAATCACTAATAAAGGTAACTTTTCTCAGTTGAATAAGTTTTATGATCTCTACATCAATATGGATAAGTTAGAGTTGGAAAATGCTGCCATTAGATACAAGATCTTAAATAAGAATAAATTTGAGGATATTAAAGAATAGATTCCAAATGATCTATATGAGAGATTGATAAATAGAAAAATAATAATTCAAGAATAAGATAGGCAAATAAGAGAAAATGTGATCATGAAACTTTGTGTAGTTGAAAGTGAAGATCACCTAAAAAGTTTGTTGCAAAGTCTTGAACCTTTTCTAAGAAACAAGACTAGGGCTATTTTGATTATGGTTGGTAACCATGAGGAGGTGAGAGAAGAAACCTAAGAATCAATTATAAAAATGATGAAGAGCATCACAACCTCCAGTCATCAAACTACAACAACACCTGTAGTTGTAGAAGAAACCTCATAGGTAATAGTTGGTACAGATACAATGCAAATTGACAACACTAATGTCACAGTTGATACAATAGAAGACCCATTTAAGGATTATGGTACTAATGTTGACCAATTAAGCTATGAAAGCTTGGAAGATGAACAAGGAGGGGAGTTAAAAATAATAATTAGAAGAAGAAAATAAGAAGATAAAAGAAGATAAGAACAAGCTAGAAGAAGAAAGGAACAAAAATGAAGAGCAACTTTGAGATTAGAAGAGGAGAAAAAGAAGCTAGAAAAGGAAGAAAGTTGGAAGAAGAGAAGAAGTTGGAATAGAATAAGAAAAGAGAAGAGGAAGTAAGGAAAAATAAAGAAGAAAAGAAGAAAAAGAAGGAAGATGCTAAGAAGTCAAGTGCACTTAGTTCTTCCACGACATCCCTTTCACTAGTAGCATTTACAAGATTTGATGATGATGATCAGACTAAATTGATCTTATCACTCAGCAAAATAATTAAAAAGAATATAAAAGTGAAGATTTTATAGCACTCACTGATGGAAGTGACAAATAGACTATAGAATACCATATTAGTGTAGATGATAGAGGTGGACCCACATAATAGACAAAAAAAATTAATCTAATATTTTGATACTAAATTCACTTCTTATTCAAATATAGCAGTAGTAAAGGAACAAACTCTGCATGATGGAGAGATATTTAGAAGGGTTTGTCAAAACATCAAGGATGATCTGAAGAACCTTGATGAAAAGATTAAGGAGCTAAGGCATTGTTTGACAAAAGGTAAGACAATCTATGGGAAGTGTGTTTGTGTATACACACAAATCAAGGATATCTTTGATAGGATTAATGAAAAAATCAAAGAACTGGAAGTACTGATGAATGAAGTGCAAGACCACTCAGTAAAGATTTCAGATCTTGAGAATAGAGTAAATAGAGTAAATGATGATATTAGAATGTTAGAAATACAAAATGAAGTGAAGTTGAAGAGATTTTCATTGCTAAGGGAACACCTTGCATTAAAGGTTGACCTTGTACAAAGGTAGTTATATGAATGCTTTTTAGTAAATGAAACTTATGATAAGTTTTCCTATACAGATCTAGATGTAGTAGAGATAACATCCTATGCTCTCTATGTGTGATTTTGAGTGTGGAGTGGCAGTAAAAGATAAGTGGGACACAAAGTTCACCACATTGAAACAAAAATTTGGTGATTGCATAACACAAATTTCTAGTTAGTAACAACCATGAAGGTAATCCAAAAAAATTTGGATTGTACATAAGTTTTGACACCTTTGTCATTGATGTCAAAGGGGAGTAATAAGGAAAATTGTATATAGATATATAAAAGAGGAAAGATAAAGTATAAGGGGAAGTTGTGTAATAGTTAGAGTCATAATAAAAGGGTGAGTTATAGTAATTAGGAGATATAATGAAAGATGGTTAATATGTAATGATCCATAATGTTGAATTTTTGAAATTTTGTAAAGACCAATTTTCCCTATGTTGCCATCAATGCCAAAGCGGGAGATTATTGAAAAATTTTCTAGGTTAGACATTTTGATGTTTTCATTTATGGCAACATATCAGTCATATAAAGTGGGTAAATCATGAAGTTGAAGTATTGGCATGTAAACTTAGAAAATTTTCTAAGTGTCACATTGTTTATCTGTCAGAATAGTTAGAATTTTGATCAGGGTAGTTCACAGAAGTCATATTGGCATGTGCACTCTTGAGGAAAGATAGTATAAAGTATGAGGATTCTATAGTTAAGTTTGTAGGAAAATATGGACAGAGTTATGAGCAGATTATTAGTTAGGGTAGTATATAGGCATAACATGGTATAACAAAGAAATGGGTATTTTAGGTTAAGAAATTATTTTGTTTATGAAATAATTAATTAACTAATTAGGGATGACATCCTAGATATTAACCTTAAGAAGGAAAAAGTTAATTATGTATTTTATAAATGTATAAAGCGATGAAGGTCAACTTGGCAATAATTTATAAATCAACAAGGTATAAAGGAAAGATTGTGAATATGAAGTTAGTGTAGCATGGATTTATTATGTGAAATGTGAATTCTAATGTATGATGAGAGGAATGAAAACCAAGATAAATTTTTGTGATGAGTATCAAAGACAAATCAGATATTAAAGATATTGCTAGAAGTGTAAAAAAGGTTTTTGTATCTATATGTACATTGCATGTTTGGGTAGTGAGCTCATCTTACATACATTTTGTATTTATATATTACAACTCCTAATAGGGTTGAGGCTTCTAATAAGGCCTAGTCCTCTAACAAGGACCAAGACACTATACAAATGTAATAGACTCCTAACAGGGTCAATATCTTTTGCAAGATACTTTTGATTGGTGGATAATTTTGTGGGTACCATCCCCACAAGGGCTTTCCTTTGTCTAGGGTTTCCCTAGTTAACAAAATATGGTGTTATGAGTTCTCTTATTTCATGTTTATGTTTACTTTTTAGCATAGTTATTTTACTTTATTATGCAAGCTATAATGTTGTTAAAAATATCCAGCTTTGGGCTAAAGTTTGTAAAATACTAATTCACCTCCCCCCCCCCACTCCCGCTCCCTCACTCTCAATATTTCTTGTTCCTAACAAGGGTGTACATTGAAATTAATTTATCACATTACTTGAAAGAGATTGTTCATATTTCAGTTGCTGGTCAAATTTTTTTATAGTGTGTACTTTATTTGAATTTTCCCAACACCTATTATTGGTTTCAATATTTCAAGAGCAAAATTAAATTGTGTCCTCCTGTTGCTCCCAAGACTATGTCTTCTTGGAAAAAGACCACTCCTAGTCAATGCTTCAAGACTCCTAAGGAAGATGAAGGTTAGACTATGGTGGTCCATAAAGGAAAGCACACCTTGGATTTTATTCTAAATAAAGACTTTGCTATCACTTTTCAATTGCATATTTCAAAGTCAATTCCATCCAAATTGTCATCAAAGACCCAACCTTTTGCCAATGTTTGAAGCCTTATTTCTCAGGGTAAGAATTTTATCAAGAGTACTACCTATTTAGTGTAGTTTTTTAATCCTTAGTCTTATCCAATAGTTTCTACGTTATCCTTCACATTACATAAGTATTACAACCCTCCTAGATAAGAAGATTCTAGGGATGAGGGTCCTAAAAAATCTCAAGTAAATTTAGGTGTCTCCTTCCCTATCTTTTGATTTGTTTTGCATTACCTATGAAATAGATAATCCTCTTTTGGGGATAAGGATGATATGAGATCATATGAATAATGAATTACATATCATGGAATGATTGAGGTCTTATTGGCCTCTCCTGCAAGTACTTAGTGCAAGATGTTCATGAAAGGTTTCCTAGTATTGATATTTCATGTCTTTAGGATGAACTAAAATTGTAGACTTCATGCTAATCGCTACTTGTTTTATTTGATTGGATGCCTAACTTTTTCTTCTTGCCATAAAATTGGTTGTGTGGGGGTTGTCGCCCTTCTTTCTCTATAATTGCATTTTTTAGTTGTTGATCATGAGTTGGAACCCATGCGAAGGTTAGTTTGGGTATTTTTATTAGTAACAATCATTCCTTTGGGTTATTTAATGTTTATGCTCCCCATGATGTGGTAGATCAATTTTAATTATGGTGTTAGATATTTGATAATTTGTCTTTCTTTCCAAGGGTTCCTAGGTGGGGCATTATGATGCACTTGGTCTAATTTTCTAGATGGACCTGATATAGTTCTTACATGCCTTAATTGTGTCATTATATCATCACAATCTTTTTAATCTTTTGGTGAAAATAAAAAAATTATCAAACTAATTACAACTAAAGCATCTCTCTTACTAAATTGAGCAAAGATATATGAAAATATGTCATTAAGGTCACCTTCTCTAAATAAGAACTCCAAGAGCAGTCATTGAAGCTTCAAGCTAGAGCTTTGATAGGTAAGTTCTGGAAACTATCTCCTCCTCAAATTTGGAATTTTCCTTTTGGGTATGGACTGATTGGAAAGGAGTAAATGAGGTTTTCAATAATGATAATGGGAATGGATTTTTTATGGCATTTTTTCCCCAATAAACATGATCAAGATGAAATACACAAATGCAAGAGTTGATTTATAAAAGATGTAGGAATTGACACTAAATTTTTTTATCAAATCTCAATCTTTATTCTTGTCCACTTAAATGTGTGCCCCTTTGGTTTCATCTTCTTGCACTTCCCTTAGAATATTGTGAGTTGGGTTTGTTAGAAGCCTTGGTAAATCAAATAGCATTTTTTGGCATCACAGTCTAACTTCTTTTGATAACTCAAAGCTCTCTATTCATCTTTGTGTTCTTTTTATGTTCAAAATGCTCATTATATTTATATCTAGTCTAAAAATAGATTGCAGGACCAAATTATGTTCTATCAAAAAAATTAAAGTTGTCACTAGAACTCATTTTCCTATTTCACTAAATGAACAAATTCTCCATGGTATACTCAAAGAGGTAAATCTTTTTATTTCATCAAAATTAGACTTTTTGGTATGAACTCCAAATACATCTAGAGATTTTTCTATTATATAATATTATTTATCTGTTGGATTCTATGGATTGCTCTCAAAATCTAGAGCTTATTTCTTCTATTAGAGTGAAGTAGTCTTACCCAACATTAAAGGATTTCCATGTAATACTCTAAATTAAAAAAATTAACATGTTCAAGACAATCTTAGTTAGGGATAGGCCTGATCAATGATATCCTCTACAAAAAAATAAAAATGAGATAATTGAATACCTTCTACACTCTCATTCTTGTAAAGATTATTGGATGTGGTTGAAAGGAAATCTCAATTGGCTTACTTGCATGCCTATTTCCAGTTTTTATCTTTTTATAACTGACCACTCGTTCATTAGGAATGTTCTTTGAAATCATAAGAAAAAAATGTCTCCCAATAGTCTTGTAGTGCATATGGTGGGAGATGAATAAAACATCATATTCAAAGAGTTTTAGAAACAATATAGTATTTAATATCAGAGAATTTAAGAACATATACAAGAAAACATAAGAATTTATCTTCTCTTTTCACCTTTGAAGATTTGGATCTCTTTAATAATTAGAAGAAAAAGTCTTTACCATTTAAGGATGTCCTCTTATCAAACATTTCTTCAAAGACCCTTAGGAAAAACATCGAATTAAACCCCTTAAAAGAAAAATTCATAAAACTAAAATAAGATGGATCCTAAAAATAGAATCTAGGTGTTTCATAGAAAGTGGTATTCTTAAAACTTATCTAGGCAAGATTATTACAACTCTATCTTCTAAAATTCCTCAAGAATTTAAAAATGTTGTTGAAGCACAAACCCTTATGAGAAATCTCAGACTAGAAAATATAGTTTGATCAACATGCATGTTGAAGCCAATTCTCAATTGATCATAAATACATTGAGCATAAGAATAGTGTCAAAATAATATTTGAACTACACTATTTCATCAAAGGACCCTTGGTCTACTTGTAAAGAACTTGCAAGAAAAAATATTACTATTTCCACATAACCCATAATAGATCTAAAATAAATAAGCACTTAAAATCCTCATGCAAGAGAATAGATAGCATACCCACAAAAATGTGACTCGAGATATATCCTAGGAAACCCTCATTAAGGAAAAAAAACCTAGACTCCAAAAGTATCCATCACCATGTATTATTTAAAAAAACACAATTGCAATACAACCATGGAAGCCTTCAAATCTATAGCCACAACCAAGCAATCCATATGAATAAGCATGAATTCACACATCACATGTCGTGCATCCAACCTTCACAAATGCTCCCTTGACTAACCTGTCAAGCCTTGTCTTTCTTGAATTTCCTTTTGCCTTATTTTTCTTTTTCACATTTCCTCTACAAATACCCTCTTGGTTGTTTATATAGTAACAGGCTCCCACAACACCACCAAGTGGTATTACATAAACCATGTTCTACCAAACCCCCATTGACCCACATTTGATATTGGACATTTAATATTTTTCCCAATATTAAATAATTACATCAAATATTATACAATGTTACAATACAACCCATCAAGGATATTCCATGGGCATCTCTCCATGTTGCACATCCATCTAGGCTCTCCTAGGTGCAACATTGTATAGTAAAATAAAAATATATAATATAAATACTATTACGCAATGTGTGAAACATGCATTATATCAACAATATCCCACTTGTTGTATACATTGCATAGGATCAATTTGTAGCCACATAAATGAAAAAGGGAATAATCCCTCCTAGCACATCCATTGAATAGGGTCAATCTATAGCCACATAAATGAACAAGGGAAAAATCCCACCTAGCACATCCACCATCATGGATCAAAATACACCATGTGCTCCATCTTGATTTTCACAACAAAATTAAAGTATCCAGCATCTCAAAAATGAATGATCCCACCTCCTATTTTTCTATTGCCACCAGACATACATAAAATCCATCCAAAGAGAAATCCACCCAACTTGTCACATGAGAATCATAAAATCTTGTACCAACTAAAATGCCAAGCACAAAAACTTGATATAAAGGTAATCACATGTATCCATAGTTGTCAAACATTCATAGCTAAAATAGCACCCACAACAAGTCCTAACCCATCTAACTATCCATACCTCCAAAGGTATAACAAGTGAATCTCACATCATGAAGATATCCAATATGTAATCTACAATCACAAACCTCAAGAGAAATACCTTCCACATATACACCAAGAAGCTCCCAATGCAGAAGATAATAGAAAATCTATAACCAATCCACTCACAAGATTTCAAAGAAGTGAGTCTATGTAGTATCAAGGACATCCACAACATATAAACCAATAACCTGCAAGAAAAAAATCTCATAACAAGTCTCTAACACTCTCCCAAGTTCTTCATAGCCAACAAAGGAAATAGATAAAGGTATAACCATGTCATCTCTCACATGACATACATGAACACAAACCATTGCTCACAATATCCAACCAATCAAAATCCAATGTAAGTAAAACCAAACATCCAAGAAGATAACCAAGACCAAAAAGAAACCATGCAAATCATAACATGTATTACGTCCTTCTACACATGAATCTAGATGTAAATTGTTCCAAGAAATATCTCCTTGATAAAACCCCAAACAAGAAGCCACAACAACACCCAAACTATACCATATACCAATCATAGATGTAAGCCTCTCACAAGAAGATAAAATTGATAAATCGTTCCTAATCCAAGGGATATGCCCAATCTAAAAGTATCTTCCAAACTCAACCAACATAATAGTAACATATGCACATTAAGATAACCAATGCTAAACCATCTTTTAAATGAACCCTCCATATCTAACTCATGTACCATAGCTCAAGATCCATATCAATGAAAGACAAGCATAAACTTAATGCACTTGAGAGAAACAATGAGCTAGATCTCTCAAGTAGTAAATCACCAAGAAGACCAAGAATGAGGAATGGGAATGCTTATCAAAATATTTAAGTATCCAACCAAGACTCATCTAAGAACAATCTCCTCTCAAGTCATATCAGGTGAGTTCCCCTCATACTTCTCACTAAAACCAAACAACCACTAGTACATTTACCCTTTATTTTTTACCTTTGCTTTTTACCAAAGGCCATTTTGGATTGTGATTTTCAATTTTTTTTGTTTATGTCGTGAAAATGTTACTTAAGCTTGTTGTCAAAAGTTTCTTAAGTTTAATGTCAAAATTTTAATGAAATTGGGATATAAACAAAACAAAAAAGTGAAACTCACTTCTTCCTTCTTCTTTTTTGCAGATCACGTGCAGGAGAAAGGGATCGAGTTGCGACATGCATCTAGGGACTGGTAAGTTACATTTTTTATGCTAATCATTGCATTAATGCTAGTAATGGTAGAAAGTATGTGAATGAAAACCTAGCTAGGTCAAATAAGGAATTATTTGGATTGCCTATTGTATAATCCTAACCGAAATGTGGGTGTAGCTAAGGGATTTTTTGGATTGCCTACTGCATTTTCCTATTCTTCCTTCTCCACTGAAAAAGATATATATAGAGACATAGACGATAAGCTCACAACAAAAATAAATCATGTTTGGATTTTGAATTAGGTTATTTGATTTAGAAACATAGATATTGTTTGTATTTGAAGAAAACTAATAGACTCTCTATTAGGGTATTGAAAGGCTTTGAAGTCATTTTTAAAGGTAAAGCCCCCAAATTTTATTTATTTTTATAGTTCTATAACTACTTGTAATCATTTGTTTTCTGCTTGGAAAATAGCATCTACCATAATTGGAGGGCATTTTTATATTAAGTTGCTTAATTTGTCTCTACCATGAACAAATGACTATAAGAAGACTAACAGACAAGGAAAATAATGGAAACTTGTACAAAATTTCTTTTGTCTTGAATATGAAATTCATACATCAACCTCCTATCCCATGTCTCAGGATTTGTATTTTTTAATAGATATAAAAAATTTCAAAGATCGACTACCAACCTTTCAACCAGTTCCTAAACTGACTTATAACTACTTCTACCCAATTTTGATGCTTTATATGTCTTAGTACATATCCTAACGTGCCACTTAACCTAACTATGTGGCATTTTACTTGGAATAAGGTATGTTGTCAACTTGACAACCATATACTATTTTACCTGTAATACATGCTTCCTTGACATAAACACTTATATTTCCCTTTAGAACCTTTCAACCTACCTATTAACCTTTATGGTGTAGGATAACCCCTTAAATGGTGTAATGTAGTAAGATTAATTAAGCCTAGGATGTCATAAGGATCATTGGATCTATTTGACAGAATGACACAATGGGAATTTGATGTGGAGGAAATCAATGACCTTTTCAATTTGTACATGAACACTTTATTGTTGTCATCAAATCTTCAAAATAAAGGTAAAATTCTTCATGCTTGCACTTTCTTGATCATAAACAACTATGTCACCAGATATTCTAAACCATTTTCCTCTAGAGAAAGTTCATTCTTTATCCAAAATTCAATTGAAATTCTAAATTACCTTTCGTCATTTGACAAAGAAAATACTCTATATCATTCCCAATCTTGAAACTTTTTAGCCCACATCTTAAAATGGAAATATGCAATGCATATAATTGGATGTGAATTGATTTTCATGCTCTTAAAATAGAGCTTCATGTCATACCCAAATCAGCCTTTGAATTTATATCCATATCTTTTTTTTTTTTTTTAAACATTAAATTGCAAGACAAATATGTCCACAAAATTCAGATTATTTCCACTCAATGTATCCCATGCCATAAAATCCGATAGCATGTTAATCTTTGATAAATCTAAAATCTACGCTAATTCTGAAAATGAGAATGAGAAATTGGTTCTATGAAGCAATCAAAATTTTGCATATTTAAATCTGCACCAAGAACATCATTATCATTCAAGCCAATATGACAAATAAGAATTAAAAATATCATATTTCTAAACACAAAATCTTCTCTATGTTTCTAATTCAAATGGCCATCTTATTCAGCCTTAAATTTCCTTTTATAAACCAATTCCCATGACATGATCAAACTCTCATTATAATATGAATTTCTCCAAAGAAAAAGATGCTCTAATATTTCTCACCCAAATCGATGCCACGGGAAACTTGAGGAGAATCAAAGTCAAAAAAAAATATGGTATGTGTTGAGCAATTTCAAAGCACACAATCTCATAAGGCAAGTAAATCTGATAGAACCAAATATGTAATGGTTTTTCTCATATTCATCATGTGTATACGTTGCTTTAAACTTGGGACTACTAGCCCAATACTATTCCGATATCTTTTAATCAGTTTTAAGAGCCACAACCGATTCTTGGATCAACTAAAGAGCTTAATGCATGAAAATCAAATGACAGATTCAATACTGTAGCTTATCAATAATAACAAATGTGAAATAAAACTAAACTTTAAAGCTTGACTGATCAAGAATTTCAATAAACATAGTATCCATTAACGTGGGATTGTTCAAATCTTTGTCATCATTGAATACATATAACATTTATGTACAATGGTCTGGGACTACTGATATTTAGAAGCTGAAAATTTCTACATTGTCATTTCCCCTAAATGTATTCTTTTTACTATACAATTGCATTTTTAAATATGGTTCTTGGTAGTTAGTAAACTGAACAACAACTACCATAACTTATCAAATTCTTTATACATTTCCCACTTTGCATGATATTTTAGAATGCTTTTTTTTCAATCTTTACCATGGATTCTCATCAATTTATCACTTTTCACTTGTGATATACAATAGAATTTTGGACTTTTTCATAAAAATAAATGACCCATATAATTAATTGTGAATATGTCAAAGTGCCTCTACACTAAAATTTGGGAATTTCATAACAAGGCATGGGTATCTATCAAAGCATAAATAAAATAGGAATTATGTTAGATGTTATAGTTGAAACCATCTTTAGACATGTATCCATTTTGTGGAGGAATAGACAAAGCACCTTTAACAATCTCCATTCCTTCAAACAATCTCCAACAACACAGAACCTTACACTAGTACATTTCCACTGGCTTTTCTACCTAAATCTTTGACCAATGTAAATATTGGTCTATGAATGCTTTTAAAAAATAAAATAAAATTGCCTTATTTGGTCAAAATTTTGAAAAAATTAGAGTTTCCAAAATTGGTCAAAATTTCTACCAAATCAGGTTTAATAATATAGGAAGCAAATTACATAGCGAATTGGGTTTTACTTTTGGCACCGCATTCATGTTTGTTGTTGAGCTCTCTGGAACCACCATCTCCCAACCAGTGTAGATTGGCTTCCCGCCTAGTTTCAGATTGAGCATCTTGAAGGCAATGTGTTGAGGACTCCACTCACTAGTGCGACCATCATTTGTTTTCATAGATTAAGAAACTCAAAAAAATTTGTGTTGAGGAAGAAGTCAAATGAAGATGTGTAGTTATTAATTGCTCTGCAGAGTGCAAGTGTTTTTTTGGTGAGAGAGGTGTTTGTTACCTGCAGAAGCTACCAAAGAGGCAATCGTAGATCTATTTTTTTATTTGTAGAAATGTTTGGTTCAATTTCTAGATGAATGGTGTACCCTGCACACCCCAAAGTTTAATTGGCATCCATGATCTGCTCATTACAAGTTTCTCGTGTTGTTGCAAGCTCAACAGTGATTAGTAAAGTTAGGACGTTGGACAAGCAGAACTCTAGGAATATTTGATCCCATTTGAACAAACAAAGGATTCTTAAAGGTATTCATTGCAATAACCATATTATTGAAGCCACTGCAAATGTAATGCGTACGTATATTTGGAAGCCATACCAAGCTTTAGCACTGGGCACTTAGCAGCTTTCGTGGCCATCTATTGTTGCTCACGTAGAAGGATAAACATCAAACTATTATCATATGGGGATTTTTCATTTTTTTTCCATTGTCTTTGCACATCACAATACTTCTCTTTGTTGAATGTTTGTTTTGCTTATCTTTCCTAATATGGTTGTTGTATTTGTCCTTGTAGGAAGCGAACGCCAGGTTGGAGAAAGGCTCCTACATATGTAGAATTAACATACTGGAAATGGGCCTGCATCTGGTCTTGGGGTAGCTCCTGTAAGTTTCATG
Source organism: Cupressus sempervirens (assembly GCA_028749045.1). Lineage (NCBI taxonomy): Eukaryota > Viridiplantae > Streptophyta > Pinopsida > Cupressales > Cupressaceae > Cupressus > Cupressus sempervirens. Next base: position 330,294,023 of record CM053787.1, read on the forward strand.
TCTTGTATATTTCAGATGACAAATATTTAATTTGCATCTCATAAGTTAATTTTTTTTAGTTGAATGCACAGAGAAACAACATCATGTTATGTTCAAGCTTTAAGGTTTTACTTTGTGTTTTTCTTTCTGCATTGTAAAAATTGCACACTATGCTGTTTTTACAATTGTGGGAAGTAGGTAAATACTATATAAGTGTATATTGATAGCTACAAAACATAAGACATTTCATGAAAATAAATATTATAGTGATAGGACCATTCAAAATGGAAGGCAATATGAGTGCACACTATACATTAGTTTTGTATATAGTCATATGTAAAAAATGCCACATCAATGATAAATATTGAATTTGATTAGGGGCTAGTTGTCTACTCTAAACTAAAGAATGTATATATTGTGAAACTTACATTATTTGCATCATGTAAATAGATGCACTAGCTAGTTGGTACCCTAGAACCTATAGAGTACGAAACATTACCCAAATTGGAGTTGGGTATATAATACCTATGGCTGTGTCCAAGAACCAATTTTTGGATGCCTAACTTGAACCTATGACTATTGTTTTGTTCCTCAATGATTTGCTATTTAATAGGTGATTTCAAGGCAATTTGAGGTTGACCACAATCATTTTGTATGATTTTTATGGCTTTTAAAGTTGTAAAAAAGGCAAAAGATAGCCTAAAATGCAACATGACTTTCCCATTCTTCATGCTGCAATGACCAATAGTGTTATGTAGTGTAGGAGAAAAGAAAGGCAACATAAAAGAAGATGTTGAGTGTTCTTCATTCCACCAACACAGGAGTCAGGGTTTTGATAGCTTTTGCAAATCTTCAGCTTCCCTATAATTCAAAAAAGAGCCTCTTGTTGTAGTTTATTTTTTGTCTATAGTTTTTGTTGGATTTAAAAATTAAAATAAAACCTATTTTTTTGAAATTGTATTTTTTTAAAAATTTCTTTTGCTAGCTTATTGTGTTTATTAATAGTGCCATTTTGGGTTCTATGTTTATTTTTTAGTGCAAAGGGTGAAATTGTATATTTTTAAAATAATCTCAAAGAAAATCTCTTAGATGCTAGAGTTTTATCAAGAATTTGAAAATAGTTAAAAATATACTTGAGCCATAATGACAATTTGTAAAAAAAATGCTAAGAATCATGTTTTTTGAATGTCTTTAAATCCTTAGAAATTACTAAGATGGCTATGGACTGTTGGATACAATTGATCAATTGTGTGTTGTCTTTGATGTTACACAAATGTCATATCAGTTGACAGTTAGTGTATGTCGAGCTCACTTGGTCAGTGAAGATAGTTTCCCTAGTCTACCGAGCATTCCCGAGTTTACTCTATCCAGAAGGTAGTTTCTACCGAGCTCACTCAGGCGTCAAAGGAAGTTAAGTTGAAAAGAGTGTTAACCAAGCTCACTCGGTTAACAAAGGGAAAGTTGAATAGAGTCAGTACTAACTAAGTCCACTTGGTTACTAAAGGAATTTTGTAAGGTCACAGTGTTAACAGAGCTTCTGTTGGTTAACATAGAAATCACTTTAGAATTAGTTTCTATTGAGTTGGGTCGGCTACTAAAGGATTTTTTTTGTTTTGGCATAAAAAGCTTAATTATTTTACCTATTGATTCTAGCTGTCTGAGGTGATGAATATTGGCTATTCTAATTTGTATTTGAGCTGACTTGACAATCTGAAAGGTATAAGTAAAAGGTCAAGTTGTGATTTCAATGTATGTGTTGTGTGCAAGTTGAATGAGTTAAAAAGAGATAAGAAGAGGAAGCGAACTTGAAGAATAAGAAAGTATCCTTGTGGAGCAAAAAATTGTTATTCAGTCAAGAAGGATCAAGTATGAACCAGAGCAAAGATCTATAATTAGCAATTCAGTTGCATCACAATCAAGTCATTTCATTGTTACTTTTCTAACCATTGTAGCAGTGATCTAAAATCTCTTAACAGAGTTGGTTTAACAACCATTTGTAAATCCTCTAACAAGGTGGCAATTCCATTGAATTGTTTCAAGACCAGGCTACTCATAATAGGGTGATTAAATCCTTTAACCGGGTCACACCTAACAATGTATTTTGTAATCTTTAATAGGGTTGCTTCCTAACAAGGGTCACTTTAGAAGAGTGAAAAATAGTAACTAGTTACATTGGTGATTTTTTCCAAATTGGGTTTCCATGTTAAATCCTAGTGTCTCTTGTGTCCATGTTATTTCTTTCATGCTGGCAAGTAATTACTAATAATAGCTTAAGATTCACTAAAGTAATTTACATTCTACATTTACTGAGTTACATCATTTTCTATGTGTTTACCAAGTAACAGTAGTAATATGTTTTATCAGTCTGAATTTTATAGTTGACATCTAAGGAATCTGAGATTTATTTTAGTGGTAACTGATTCACACCCCCCCACCCCCCTATCAACTACTCCTCTTATATTTCCAACAATTGGTATCAAGGCTTTGGTGCTTGCAGAGAAGGTTTCAAGGACGTAAGCTAAAGATTAAGATGTCTTACAAGAGAGAGATTCCAAAGCTGAACAGAGATAACTTTGCAGCATGACAAGGACTTATGAGGCTTCATTTGGCTACCATCAATGATTTAAGATGCAAATATCTTGATGAAGAATATAAAACTCCCACTGGAACATTATCAGTTGATGACATTGCTAAAAAGAAGAACCATAATATCATGATGATTGACATTGTAGCTGCTCTCAGTTATGTTGAATTTGATGAGGTCAAAGACTATAAAACTACTTTTGATATGTCAAACAAGCTGAAAGAAATCTATGGAGGAGATGACAATATAAGAAGAGCCAAAGCAGAAAGCCTTAGAGGACAATTTGATCAAATGAGGATGAGAGAAGATGAAAATGTTGCAAAATATGTGGAAAGAATCAAGGCTAGTGTTAGTGAAATCAGAGCATCAGGAGGAGATATCAAAGAAGAAACTGTTGTAAGTAAAGTACTTAGAACATTGCTTCCTATCTATGCAATTATAGTATCTACTATTCAAGAAACGAGATGTGATCCAAATGACAAGTTAAGTTTGGATGCCTTAGTAGGAAGATTGATAGCTTTTGAACTAGACAATTTTGACAACTATGTTCTTGCCTCCAAGAATATTGAATCTGCATTTGAAGCTAAACTCTCACTCAAAGAAAAAGGAAAGAAAATAAAACATAATCAATCAAAAAGTGAAGAAGAAATTGAAGAAAGTTCAGATAGTGATCTTGAAATTGTTGAAGCTTTACTTGCAAAGAAATATTCCAGGAGCAAAGGAAAGTACAAAGGTAAAATCTCTCTAATATGTTTTTCTTGTGAAGAAATTGGTCATATTGCTGCTAGGTGCCCAAACAAAGAAGCCAAGGAAGAGAAGAAAAGCTACAAGGACAAAGGCAAGAAGGAATTCAAAGGTCACAAATCCTACAAAGACAAAGGTAAGAAAACTTGCTTTATGGCTAAAGATTCGAATAACAGTGAAGATGAAATAGTGTATATTGATGTAAAAGATGAATTTGATGATGAAGGAGATAAGATGACACTTGCCTCTCATGTTAGTAAAAATGACACATGGATCATAGATAGTGGATGTTCTCATCATATGACTGGGGACAAAACTAAGTTTGAACACTTTGAACACTATGATGGAGATAGTGTAAGATTTGGAGACAATAAACCCTATCACATAAAAGGGAAAGGTTGAATCTATTTAACATATGAACTTGTATGTGACAATGCCTATTGGGTTGAAGGACTATATCATAATTTTTTGAGTGTGGCACAACTGAACAACATTAGATTCAAGGTAGAATTCATGAATGGAAAGGCAAGACTATTAGATAACCAAAAAATTTGATTGGATTAGGCAGGCAAATAAAAGGTAACCTATTTTATCTTGATCTTGGTGATAGTTCATGTTTCATTGCTCAAGTAGAAAAAAGTTGGTTATGGCACAGAAGGCTATGTCATTTAAACTTTGATAATATGGTCAAGATTAGCAAACTCAAAAGAGTAAGAGGTCTTCCTAATCTGAAGAGACCTGATGTTGGATTATGCAAAAATTATCAAATTGTTAAAATGGGAAAGACTAGTTTTAAAAGAAAAAACTAGCAATCAAAAGATGTCTTGGAAATTGCGCATACTAATTTGTGTGGACCCATTGGAATAGAAACTTATAGTGGAGATAAGTTTTTCATTCTTTTTGTTGATGATTATTCTAGAATGATGATTGTTATGTATCTAAGAGAGAAATTAGAAGCTTTTGAGAAATTCAAATGGTATCTTGCTAGAGTAGAAAAGGAAACTGAAAAAAGATTAAAATGCTTAAGATCAAATAGAGGTGGTGAATTCATCTCAAATGAATTCAACAATTTTTGCATTGAAAGAGGAATCAAAAGCTAAGTATCAGCCCCTAGTGCTCCTGAGAAAAATGGAATAGCTAAAAGAAGAAATAGATCCATCATGGATTGTGCAAGAATACTAATGATTGAGAAGAACGTTGGTATCAAATATTGAAAGTAAGCTATCAGCACTGCAGTTCATACTTTGAATTGATTTCAGTTGAAGAAGGACTAAAACAAAACTCCCTATGACCTATGGTATGGCTAGAAACCCAATGTAAGTTACTTGAAAGTATTTGGCAGCAAATATTATATCTTAAAAGAATCAAGAAAAGGAAATTTTGATGTAAAAGGTGATGAAGGTATATTTCTAAGATATTCCTATAGAAGTAAAGAATACAAATGTCTAAATTTATCCACTCACAAAATCATAGAAAGTGCACATGTGAGAATTGATGAGTTTGTAGAAAAGATTGAAGAAGAAAGCAAAAAGGAACCAAAAGATTACAGAAGATTTGACTACTATGAACCTGATACATTGTCAAATAGATTTGACAAAAAGAAGACTTCATCTTCCAAGTCGACCAAATCTCCATTAGCTACCAAGTTGCAGGAAGTTCAAACTATGTCACAAGGACCTGATTCACATTTAGAAGCTACTGAGTTAATGCATACTGAGTCTAAAGAACCCGAGCCATAGATAGAAGGACCTAAGTCAGAATTTGAAATTCAAAATGAAGACAATGTAGTTCATTCAAAAGCCAAAGAACCTGTATTGGCTAAATATGTCAGAAGGCATCATGCACCTGATCTGATTATTGGAGATAAATCTGATGGAACAATGACAAGAAGAAAACTAAAAGGTACATGTTTACTTGATGAATTTGAACCTAGAAGTGTTAAAGATGCATTGGAAAATGAAAGTTGGATTCAGGCTATGAATGAAGAAATAGAATAAATAGAAAAGAACAAAACTTGGACTCTTGTACCTAGGCCCAAAGACAAAAATGTGATTGGAACAAAATGGGTATTTAGAAATAAGCTGAATGAAGATGGAAAAGTATCAAGAAGCAAAGCAAGATTGGTATGTAAATGGTATTCTCAAGAAGAAGGTATTGATTATGGTGAAACTTTTGCCCCTATTGCTAGATTAGAAGGTGTTAGGACTTTACTGGCTTATACAACTTACAGAGGATTCAAAGTATATCAAATGGATGTTAAATCTGCATTCTTAAATGGAATTCTTGATAAGGAAGTCTACATTGAATAACCAGAAGGTTTTGTTGATCCAGACAAAAGGGACATTGTCTGCAAATTACACAAAGCCCTATATAGTCTTAAACAAGCTCCTAAAGCCTAGTATGAAAGATTACACAACTACTTGATAGAGATTGGTTTTACAAGGACAAATGATAACAACAGCCTATACATCAAGGAAGGACCAGACAAGAATATTGTGTTGGTAGAAATATTTGTGAATGACACTCTATTCATAGGAAATGATGATGTATGCAAAGCATCTTTAGAACATGTGAATAAGGAATTTGAGATGTCCATGTTTGGAGAAATAAAATTCTTTGTTGGATTGTAGATACAATAGAATAGAAATAGTATCTATATCACTAAATGTAAGTACATCAAAGAGATACTCAAGAAATTTGGAATTGAAGATTCAAAACCAGTTGGAACCCCCATGTGTATTGGACTCAAGCTTACAAAGGACGATGACTCCAAAGAAGTAGATCAGACCTTATATGGATCAATGATTGGGAAACTACAGTATGTGGTACATACAAGGCCTGACATTGCCTTAGTAGTTGGGATAGTGGCAAGATTCTCAGCTAAACCTAGAGAATACCACATGATGGCAATAAAAAGGATCTTAAGATATCTGAAAAGAACCAAAGACTATGGCTTATGGTACAAACTTGGAGGCAACCTTGACCTAAAAGTATTTACTGATACTGATTGGGCGAGAAATCTTGATGATAGAAAAAGCATCAGTGGTGGAGCATTCTTTCTTGGCAAAAGGTTGGTATCTTGGACAAGCAAGAAGCAAAACTGCACATCTCAATCTACAGTAGAAGCATAATAGGTAGTAGTAGCAATGAATTTCTCTAACATTGTTTGGTTCAAATAATTGTTAGAAGGAATGAAGGTTGAAATCAAAGAGCCAATAGTGATGTATTGTGATAACACTAGTGCAATCAACATATCTAAGAATCTAGTGATGCATTCCAAAAAAAAGCACATTGCTATCAAATATCACTTTGTAAGAGAATTAGTACAAGATAAAGAAATCAAATTGGAATATGTGCATACAAAAGAATAGATTGCAAATATATTCACAAAGCCATTACTTAAAGATTCATTTTTGTATCTAATAGGTAAGCTAGGGGTCATTCTCCTATCAGAAGCTCGCTAAATAAAGTTTAGTGATGCATCAACAAGAACCAAGTTGAAGATCAATCAGTTGATGCAGTAGTGACAAAGGACATATTATAGATGAATCTATACTCAAGGTACATTGGCACTAATTAGAATTTTTTTTGGCATGTGTTGTCAAAGAGGGAGAAGTCTATTGTCATATCTTTTTGAAATTTTGCAGAAGGAGAACACTATAAGAGAAGTTTTCTGCACAAAATCAAAGAGGGAGAAACTTTCTAATAGAGGGAGTCTTGTTCTCAAAATTTTATTATGTTATGACATGTTGTGTTGCCATCAATGCCAAAGAGGGAGATTGTTGATACAATTGATCAATTGTGTGTTGTCTTTGATGTTACAAAAATATCATATCAGTTGGTAGTCAATTCATGCCGAGCTCACTTGGTTAATGAAGACAATTTTCCTAGTCTACCAAGCATTCTTGAGTTTACTCTGTATAGAAGGAAGTTTCTACCGAGCTCACTCGAGCATCGAAGGAAGTTAAGGTAAAAAGAGTGTTAATTGAGCTGACTTGGTTAATGAAGGGAAAGTTGAAAAAAGTCATTGCTAACTGAGTCCACTCGATTACCAAAGGAATTTTGTAAGTTTGCAATGTTAACTGAGCTTCTATTGTTTAACACAAGAAATCGCTTCAAAATTGGTTTCTACCAAGTTGGGTTGGCTACGAAAGGATTTTTCTTATTTTGGCATATAAAGCTTAATTATTTTACCTATTGATTCTAGCCAACTGAGGTGATGAATATTGGCTATTCTAATTTCTATTTAAGCTGACTTGACAATTTAAAAGGTATAAGTAAAAGGTCAAGTTGTGATTTCAATGTATGTGATGTGTGCAAGTTGAATGAGTTGAAAAGAGATAAGAAGAGGAAGTGAAATTGAAGGATAAGTAGGTATCCTTGTGGAACAAAAAAGTGTTATTTGATCAGGAAGGATCAAGTATGAACCAGAGCGGAAATATGTAATCAGCAATTCAGTTGCATCACAATTAGGTCATTTCATTGTTACTTTCTAACCATTGTAGTAGTGATCTAAAATCTTTTAACGGAATTGGTTTAACAACCATTTGTAAATCCTCTAACAAGGTGGCAGTTCCATTGAATTGTTTCAAGACCTTTTGCAAGGCTAGTCCTAATAGGGTGATTAAATCCTTTAACTAGGTCACACCTAACAATGTGTTTTGTAACCTTTAACAGGGTTGGCTCCTAACAGGGTTCACTTCAGAAGAGTGAAAAACAATAACTAGCTACATTGGTGGTTTTTTCCAAATTGGGTTTCCACGTTAAATCCTCGTGTCTCTTGTGTTCATGTTATTTCTTTCATTCTAGCAAGTAATTACTGATAACATCTTAAAATTCACTAAAGTAATTTACATTTTGCATTTACCAAGTTAGAACACTTTCTATGTGTTTACCGAGTAACAACAGTAATCTATCACACCCCCCCCCCCCGCCCGCCTCTCAGTTACTCCTCCTATATTTCCAACAATGGACAGCTTGTTATAGTAGAGTTTTCTATTTGTTTCCCTTACCTTCACCCATTTTTTTAATAGGTTTTCACTATTTAAATTTATGGCTTTACCCTTCAATCTTTTTTTGTTGTCTACAATTATTGATCCCTCCAATAGTTCTCAAATTTTGAGCAAAGCCAACTACTATTGTAGAGTAGGATGCACTCATCATTTTATTTTTATGATATGCTCAAGATTTTAGTTTTTATCTTGAGTGGATATTTTTCCACAAAACTAAGATTTGCATCCTCACCTAGAAAGGTTTGGTTCAGACTCTAGGGTTACAATTTCACATATACATGTTACTGATAGCCCAAGGGAATTTTTTTTAGACCACATAAGTCATGTGGTGTCTCATTAGTTATCTATGGAGATCGTTTGTATTCATATAAGATATTAAATCACAACACTAGCTATTTTGAACTGCTAATATGACCCTTTTTGCCCATCACCCATATGATGCTCTCAGATTCATAAAGGAAGTTATATCCTAGCTCTTTCTATATTGAGTGACTTCTCTGAAATCATGTGTTTTTGACGTCCAACAGTGTAATTGTATTGCAAGTGGTGGGTCTCAAGTAGGGTTTTGTCCCTCTGTTCTATATTCTAAATGAAGCAAGTAGTATTTTGATCTTTATTGGTGATTAAAATCAGCAGCAAGATCAGTCTTGGACATTGCTAATTATTGCTTTGTTGGACTTTGTTCAAAAAAGGACAGGTGATCCAACTAGGCCATGTGAAGCATATATATTTTCTCTTTTCTTCCACTGATAAGAATGGAGAAATTGGTTGGAAGAAAAATGTACAAAGATTACTAGAGCAAACAAAATTTGAATAAATCTTCAACACTACAATTTTTTTTGGCCCCATTCCAGAAAGTGCAACTTTAGTGAAGTGACATTCCATTTCAAGAGTTTCTACTGCAGCAACTTTTCTAGGTACATAAATATTCTGACATTTTTTTTTGTGCAATCAATCAATATATCTTGCTTTTGTATGACGTTTTACAAGGCATTCATATGTGTTATATCTAGCTGAAATATACTCTATGCTTTGTAAATTTTTGTGAGCACTGGTAATGCTAAGGTAGAAAATATGAGCAACTCGATTATTTTTAGCTTTCTTTAGCCATTCAAAGGTTTTAAGCAAAATTTATTGTTTAACATGCCTATATTTATTAGTGAGCAGATGACCCTCTTTCATAAAAAATTCTATGTGAGATAAACTGTCTGACTGCACTTCCTCATTCAATAACTTTATCATTTGAAACAGGAAGCTCATTCTTTAGCATAATTCTTCTATTATTCATTAATTTGTGTATTTGGGTGAACAAGAAAGACCACAAAGAGCGTTTATAATGACTCCATTGTTCTAACCATTGAGTCTAAAGTCCAAACATTTTGGAAATTGAGTTTCTTTGTCTTCTTTCATCTATTTATTTAAAGTATGTTTATCTCAAGGTAGATAGTACAATATGTATTTATATTTGCTATGACTATGTATGAAAATTTGTTTATAAAAACAAACAAAAAAAGGAATAACCTACTTTTTTTTATGGATGTAGCATTATGAAACTTCTTGCAATATATTGAGTTGCACTTTTAATCTATTTCTTCTCTGTCCAACAATATTAAGTTGCACTTTTCAGATACATCTTAGATCTTGTTCTTTGCAATATAGGAATTAAGGTGTTAATATGGTAGAATCCAATGATAAGACTTGAGATGATGCCATTAGTAATTTTTTTAATATTGATCACATTTTTTTTAAAAAATTCTTGTGTAACATCTATGCTACCTTCAAAAATTTATGTATCAAATCCATATTTTGCATGGATTGGAGCTCTTTCTCAAGCTTGAAAAAAATCAAACAATACTTCTATAAGTCTACCATCTCTCATCTTAAACTTTAGCTAGTGATATCATAGAAAGAAAACCAATATTTCAAAATGGCTCCCTTTCATTTTCATTAGTATCCCTACAACTTGGTTGGAGCTCTTAACCTTGGAATGTTGGGAGTAAAACTATTAAGTTTTAACCTTATGATAACATTTTTCTTGCTAATTATATTTGTTGAAAGAGATGTTGTGTTGTTTTCTCTTAGTTCCATTATTCAAAAAAACCTATGAAAATTTATCATTAGGAGACATAAGGGAAATTTGATGTTTATTTGTTTCATTTTCTTAATAATTTGAAGCAACATAAGGGTGTATAGGCATGCAAATGGCTACATCTAGGTTAGATTCAATTTGATATCTGAAGTTGATAAACTGTTATTGGTCTTATTATTGCAAAAGTATCAAGACAATAGCATTTTGATATTGTATTAGTTATAATATGGGATAGTGCTTGGCGCTCCTTGTAGTCATTGGTGTTAAACAAGTTTAAATGAGTTCGTGGTCATTGAATCAATAAAGATATAGATTTTGGAGGGGGTTTTCTCCCCATAACAAAATGAGGTAATGCCTCCTAGATTCAATTCTCCATCCTTATGCATGGATGTTATTTTAAATGGATTAAGCTACACTAAATAAATCTCACTTATTATAATTGAAATGATAGGTATTAAATAGGAAAATGATGAGCTCTCTAATTCATGAATGGCTAATAGCTCAAAAATGCTTTCACAACTTACTATACAGAACTGAATAATCTATAGATATCTCATGTAGCAGGTATGATGACCTAATAAAAGTAAAATGTACCTCCCAACTCCATTCCACATATTTACTAGTTATATCTATAGTTTTTTTGAGTTCTATCTCCATAGCATTTTACACTACTATTTCCTCTCCAAGCTTTGCCAATTTCTCTCTCTTTGCTACTTGCAAAGAACATTTTTCAATGACTTGGAGAACTGCGGCCTAACATAGCAACTAATTTTTTCTATTGGTTCCAAGTGCCATAAAGTTTTGAAAAGGTAATACTAAAATTTTAATAGTAGAAATCGCTTGAAAATATTACCTTCACTAATCAAATTATATCCTTCTACATTATTTCTACTTGAAGCTAGCTATAAAAGTAGAAAACAAATGTGTTGTAATGACAAGAAAACCCTATTGTAAAGAAATACAGTTTATGAAGCCTCTGCAACTATCTTCATTTTTTCATCCACGGCTAAAATTTTCTTGTAAGTTCATTCTCAAGGCCTTGGTTGTTGGTTGATTATCTTTATGTTACATTACCTAGAACATAGTATCTATATCTGCATCTGTATTGTTCTTATAAGTGTTGAATGTCCTCTACCAGTACAGGATTGTCTATAAGATAATGTGATTATATTCAAATATAAGATTATATCATATATTTCAATCTTAAAATTAATACTCATTCTACCTGTTACAATAATGAATTTTCGCTGATCCAACAAGTAATTAATAACATGACTTACATAAAATTGTAAACAAGTTGAGTCCTGATGTTCTTTGGTCCCAATGTTCTTCCATTGGTAGTAAGACTGAATGCATCGATAATGGATAAATTGGGCAATCTACCAAGAGCTCAAACATTATCATAGAGTGGGATCAAAATAGTTCCCCTCCAAAACACACATAGCACCCATATTCTAGTCATTGATTGGCATGACTTGGGCTCTCCACATCTTCAACAAGAGACCATTGCAACAATCTCTAGAGCTACACAAAACTAAGGTTTCTTTTAGATCATCAATCATGGAATCCCACACTTTGACTTCTCAAATGCAAGAAGAGGGTAAATCTTTTTTCAATCTTTCTGTGGAGGAAAAGGAATTGTATAGAAATGAACAAGCTCGGAGCCCTATTGGCTATGGAAGCAAATTAGGATACACCCAAGATGCTAAATTGGACTAAGGAGATTATTATTAGAAAGGATTGAAATTGGGTTGATGTTCAAAGTATCCCAGGTGCCCTCACTGTTAACAAAGCTTATACTGATTATCATCATTTGTTAAGTTTGAACATATTCAAACTTAAGACTTCTTAGATAAGAAGCTCATAACTTTGTACACAACTTATCATTGTTGAAAGTGCAGTTTATAAGCAATTCATAAGATATTCACTTATGTTGAAGATATTGAATCATACCAATATACAATAGTTATTTTGGTTGAAAGAACATGTAGTAAGCAATGGGATATGTATCGAACCTTATACAACTCTATAACCTTCAACGACCATTGTTTTCAATTCATAATATTCTCACCAAGATAAGTTTATCAATATTGATCTGTTGTGACTTTAATGCTACTAAGATATAATTAGTTGAATGGTTATATACTTGTTTTTCTCTGCACTTAAAATGATTTCTGTGCTTTTATAAGTATTGGAATGAATTCAATAAATAAGGCAATGTGGAGCCATATCTCACATAAAGACATGTCTGTATGTGAGACATGTCATTTATGAACTTATCATTTGTTACCATTAACAACTATTTGATTACCCTCACTCAATGAAATCACTATCACAATCATGATTGATTATTTATGCTGCAATACACCATAATATATTGATATTAATTATCGATGCACTTGAGCAATAATATGATTATTATTTATTTCAATATAATCATTCATGTATATATATTTAATAATATGACTGTTATTAAATACATATATAGTTAAAGGATAGAGATCAAATGTTCAAGGCCAACATGCCACTTATACATTTCATTGCATCAGTTAGAGTATCCAACTAAAGCTGCAAATCTCTAACAGATTTAATAACCCACCTCCTTCTTTGATTCAATAACTACAGTGTAATTGAGTCATTTCTCTTCACCTCCATCCTCTAGGATCTTAACTCACCATACACATTAACATCTCATTCTCTAACCTTCTAAAAAATTTAGTGGCCAACTGATAGGTCTAGCCCTTCCCAATATTTCAAATTCAAAACTTACACTAGGAGGCCTAAAAGGGGCTCATTCCTACTAGCCATGTTTTTGCCAAATTTACTGTAAACTTCACAAACTTCCACACAACCACCAAAACTATTTATAGAATCTCTTAGCAGGTGTAAAATCATATCTAAATCTCTAATATTGGTTTAAGATCACAAGTTTTTAGCTCTTTTCTACAGAGCCCTAGTTCCTAGGCCTTTTAGGTTTAAAAATGTTGTTTGGCCTTATAGACTCATTCCCACGAAACCCATAAAGAAAATTATTCCACAAACATCATTGTCATGGTATTTCCATCCTTTCTACCAAAAAATTTTCCTTCACCAGTCCTAGAACACCTTCTATGTTGTGATTCTTAGCAATCATCACATTAAACTTTCAGTCACAGTCATGAAATTTAGTGCTACATCTCCATTTGATGAAAACTCCCAATATCCTCACCCTGCATACTATCTCCACATTTCAATACAACTATCCATCGGGTACCAAGAATTTTGGGTTGCGAGAATGAAATAAAACAAAAATTTACCTCAAAACCCTCAATCCAGACTTAGGGTAAATAGCAAGTATAACATAGAGGAGGTTGATGGTGCTATTTATGGATGGATGAAAGCTCTTAGTCCAAGAATTGTTAGGAATAAGGTGTCTCAACCTTGGATAATTCCTATTCTTATTATTTGTTTTGTAAATCTAATTTTTGCAAATAATGTAATTGAGTGTGAGTGTACATGTCTAGTTGCAATGTTGATTTATCACTCCACTTGCATGTGTCAGCATCTTGAATTGTGTGTAAGGAGATCATGATTGAAATGGTTGTGATGGATTCCTATGACATGTAAGAGCTATCTTTGGAAGATATGATGATGGGTGAAGATGTGAAGACATGTGGAAATTGATCATTGAGTACTGTACACTCAAGTCTCCATCTAGTGAGTCTCCTACTTTTTTGGAGAATGGTAAAACCCTAATACAATTCTTCTTTATCAGTTACTCTAAAATGGAAAGCACATGATATAAGTGACTTTAGGGTTGCAGATAGGAGAGTGTGAAAGTGTATTGTTGATAGTGTTTTGTTGTGACTAGATTTTTCTTCCATGTCCTGAAAGAACTTACATTGCAAGTGTGTTGTAACCTTTGTGCTGAAGAATACATTGTGTAGGTTTTGGATGGGTTGGGTTGTTTTACTGAAAGGTTTTTCCCCACTGGCTTGTGTTTTATTTCTCTATCTATTTTTTTGTATTCATGGTTGACTACAATATTTTTGTTTACATAATATCAAATCTAAAATTGTAAGGATTTAAATAGAATTTGCACAATACTTTCCTTAAGGGATTAGTGTAGGAAGCTATTTTCACACCTGAGTTTCCTTACAAACTAAATCATGTAGAGGAAAAGGGTTAAATTTTAATGTGAGCACCAATCCATCAAAGCATATGAATAGAAAGTTTACAATTTTTGGACAAGTATGAATAAACTAGGACTTTTATAGAACAAGTCAACTCTTGATGACACCAAATTTTTCTTTCAAAACCATATGTGCAAATATAAACATTAAGTAAAACATATCCAATTTTTTTGTAGATATACACATTAGTCACACCAAATTTTTCTTTTAAAACCATATGTGTAGATATAAACATTAAGTACAACATGTCCAATTTTTTTGCAGATATACACATTAGTTACACCAAATTTTTATTTCAAAAACACATGTGTAGATATAATCATTAAGTAAAACATGTCCAATTTTTTTGCAGATAATATACACATTAGTTAGAAAAAGTTTTTCTTTCAAAACCATATGTATAGATATAAACATTACGTACAACATGTACATTTTTTTTACAAATATATTTTCCTATGAAGAAAGACCACGCTTGACAATATGAACCCAGAACAAAATAACAAGCCAATAACTACATTGTGGTCTCAATTTTAAAAAAAAGATGATAAATGTAATTGTCCTTGCAAAAAGTGTAAGGGCTTAAAGAGTCAAAGAATCCTAATCACAACAACCCAAATTCATTGTAGGCAACATGAAGGGGGCCACAATTTTCATCCATTGTTGAATGTGGATTTCCTACTAGAGGAACATGGTGGTGTGAATATCCAAGACAAGGATAACACTCCCATGGAAGAAGATGATAATGTGCTAGAGGACATGATTGAAGAAAATGGCACTAGAGCACATGATGAAGAGGCTCACAATAATGGTACTAGCATATCTAATAATGATGATGAAGATGGTCTTGATATACCTTTACTTGAGAAGGCACATGAGCCCCTATACCAAGGCTACTAAACAACACTTTTCTCTACTATAGTTTTTTTGGTGAACTTGAAGGTTATGAAAGGTTTATCCAATGTAGCAATGTCACATATGCTAAGGTATGTCATTTTTTTCATCTTCAATGTTAGCATACAATTATTATTCATTATATTAATAATGCATATTTGTTGTTGGAGGTTGATAGGTGAGTTTTTATTACCACCATCAAACATTTTTCCTCATTTATACTAAGAATTATCTACTATAATGAATCAGATTGGAATGAAGTATTAGACAATACATGCATGTCTCAATGATCACATTCTATATCATAAACAACATGAATTTGAAACAAAGTGCCTTGATTGTCATATTAGTAGATATTGGTTAGATAAAATAACCAAAAAAGTGTCTCACAAGGTTCTTCGGTACATTCTCATTATGCCATGTCTTCAACGATTATTCAGGTGCACTAGTGTGGCGCAATTTATGGATTACCATGCACGCAATAGAAGTCAAGGTGACATTATGTGAATGCATGCAGATAGTTCTACATTTATAGAGATACAAGAAACATGGTCACACTTTAAAGAAGAACCTTGTAATCTAAAGCTTTCATTGGCAACGGACGGTGTCAATCCATTTGGAGATATGAGATCTATTTACTGAGTGTGGCCTATTTATGTTATTAACAATAAAATTCCTCCTTAAATGTCCATATAGAGGGAGCACATAATGTTGTCAATGATTGTAACAAGTATTTTTTCATTTAATAGTTATCTAAATTAATTTATAAATAGTGCATGAAAATGATCATAATAATTATGTAATGTTTATATTCATTCAATTACTAGGTAAGTACCAAGTTAAAGATATGAACGTGGATATTGAGACCCTAATTGATGAGTATTTGAATGTATGAAATGGAATCACTATGTATGACATCTCTAGACCAATAAGACATCGACAATTTCAATTCCATGCAATGCTTGTATAGACAATACATGATGCCCTTGGGCTAACTCATTTTTGCGGTATGTTATATTGTTAAAATCACATATTTTTGGTCTCTTATAGTGCTTACACATTATTTTTGTATGCTTAAGTTGTGCATGATAGTTGTACATGATCTTTTAGGTCTTTAGACAAAGGAAAAATTTTCATATCCAATTTGTGGTCTGAAAATGAAATCTCATCATTCAAGAAGTTTAGGAAAATAGGTTTTCAATGAGTTTAGACACTTTCTACACAGTAATCATAAGTATCAAATTACCAAAAAACATCTTTTTAATGGGAAAGAAGAGACATCATCAAGGCCATGAAGAATGACACCTCATCTATGGAAGTTTGAATACAATCGACTAAACCATTGAGGTAATGTCTAGTTTGTGGTCCAAAGTTTAAAATTTATATTTTGATATTGTTTTATATTTAGTAATGATGTAATTGATAGTTGTGAAGGTCGTTAAGGCATCAATGACCAACTTTTTAGAGGAATGAAAAATTATCCTAGTCAATTTAATAGGTTACCATACTACAAGGATCTCTCAATTGTGCATTTCTTTGATGCAATGCATATTGGAAAGAATGTAATAGAGACACTATGGAAGATATTGGATGGAAGGCATGATAGAGAAAAAATTGCCAAAATTTGTACTAACATTCATGAATCCAATCATGCACTAAAAGATTTTGTTGAATCAAATAGCAATGGAGACTTCATAAATATGAGTGCACTTCCTTAGATATTAATGGAGCAATGAAGTGATGCATTAAAAGAAGCCATTAAAAAATATATATCCACAAGATTTGTTGCAAATATAAGCACTCTTGTATCAAAGAAAGGTGATTTTGGGCCAGGGTTGAAAACACATGATTAGCATACCTTTGTCAAGGTTAGTCATGTTCTCTATTTACAATATATTTGTAAAACTGGATGTACTACCTATTGCATTATTTAATAATATATTGAAATGACCATTTTTTAATGATTGCAGTATATCCTACCTCTATCCCTTCCACACTAGTTTGACAATAGTATTAAACAAATTATTTATGATCTTGAAAAATAAGTGAGGTTAGAAGTGTTTTTTCTTAGATTTGTATAATTTTATTTGAAATCTATTGTATAATTTTATCTAAAATATCGTTCATATGTTCTTGTATGTTGAATATCTTTTAGGTGGTTATTATTTAAATAAATTGATATATATATATATATATATATATATATATATATATATATATATATATATATATATATATATATATATATATATATATATATATATATATATATATATATATATATATATATTGGAAGAGAAAAATTCCACAACTTATGTGTGAAATTCAAAAATTTGTACCTTTAACCTTTTTCAAAGCTCAAGAACACTACCTCATACATCAAGTTGAAGAGATTGAATTGTGTGGACCTATACAAACTAGGTCAATGTAGATGGTTGAGAGGAACTTGAAATTTATGAAGGGCTTGCTTCAACAAAGAGCACATCTTGAGGGTTCTATGGTAAAGCAATTTATGATATACCAGACCATGGTGTGACCATGGTGTACATTAGTAAATATCTTCCAAAGTTTGCAACAAATATCCATGTAGATCACATTTTGGATCCCAACTCTATTGACAAATTTTAAGGGGAGTACTTGACAGGGAAAGGTAGATTGAGGAGAGAGAGATAATTATAAGTTATTTTTTGTAGTTAATTAATTCTTATCTATCATTAATATAAGTTGTTTCTAACTAGTCTAACTTTTTTTTTTTTATTTGGCCATGAATGGGATGCACTATATTTGTATATTGCAAACAATCTTTGATTGGATGATGGTATGGATTGAACAATCCCAAGAAAATGGTCGCTCATTAACATGGGATGGTGTTGCATCGTTGGTTAAAGAAGCTCATCGTAATGGAGATCCCAATGCTACACCAATGATACTTGATCTAGTATATGGCTTAAGAGATACAAAGGTACACAGAAGATTCCTAATCATGAGCTGTAAGTTTAATATCAACTCACAGATCGATGCAAAAAATCTTGACATGTTTGAATAATTGTAGGTCAAACACCACAAAGCTATGTACTGCCATCGCTATAAATTTTGCATAAAAAAGTTAGATGAAACAAAGAAAATGTGCGATTTCAAGATAAGTGCAATCTTTGTGGTCACCAATATTTCATCTAGAACTGACATACATCCTCAAAAATCTAAAAATCGATACTATCTCATTTTGGATGATATACTTGAGTGCAACTTTAATTCATTCAAATTAGTTCTATTTGTCGTCAAATGGTGCAGGCTACAACTGAATCGATATGCTCCTAATAGGACTATTATTGAACATGATAGTGAATTTATAATGATTAATACAAGGTCTTTTGAGCTAGTTGGAGATGAGTCCTATGTTCTTCCAAGCCAATGCGTGCAAGTGTTTTACTTTGGCAATCCACACAAACCAGTTTGGTCATTTATTGTTAGACATGATCCAAGAGAAATGTTAGAAAAGTATAATGTGATGGAAGAAGAAGATACTGAAGAATCACAAGACAAAGTAAATGATGATCATGAATGACTATTACCCAATGATGAAGAAGAAGAAGATTATGATGATTTTGGTCATGCTAATGATAATGGTGATGATGATGATCATGTTGATGAAGACAATGATGATCATGGAAATGATGGTCATGATGATGATGTCATGTTGATGAAGAAGATGGTGATGGAGATGAAGATGGTGGTGGTGATGATGATGATCAAAGTGACAAGTGCGATGATGGTGATGATGAAGACATGGATGAAGATGATGATCAATGACATGATCAATGAAATGTCTATTGAGGTATGATCAATGTCAAGTATGATGGGGTCATGATTTTTATTTATAGAAATTTGTTTGGTCTCGATAAATTCATCATATAATTTTTTGTCTTCAATGTAATTTGTAGTTTATAGAGCGTGCTAAGCGGACAACTTTTTGTTCATTACAATATGGGTGAATTTGAAAAGTGAGGTGACCAACTTTTTCTTTCAAAACCTTATGTGAAAATATAAACATTAAGTAGAATATGTCAAATATTTTTTTAGATATACACATTAATTACACCAATTTTTTTGGCTAACTTAAGATAAATGACTTACATATACAAGCTATTCAATGCCTCTAACCAAGATCTTGCACAATCACATAGATAGACATGTATATGTTAATAGACCCTATAGATACAATTTTTTATTTGTATATCTTCTCTTTACCATCAACATCAACTTTTTTCCTAGTGTGTCTCTCATTTTATGGATTGCATTTATCACCAAATAGGTATTTGTCAAATATATCTTCCTTGAGTGAGGAAAATGCGGCAATAGAAGACAAAAGTGAGACATCTAGTAGGTCTAAAATAGAGAGATCAACTAGAGGTCAAAAGACTAGGAGAAAACTCAACAAACGAATACAATTTTTTCTTGCTGAGGGGGGGTCATTTTCTTATGATAATGAGAGTGAAGGTGATAGGGAGGTTCCCTTAAGGTATAAACATCTTCACAAAGAATGGATACCCAAGGAACAACCTCCATTTAACACTAATTTTTCTATTAATGAAAGGATATATCACATAGCTCCATCTTCATTACATGGTTTGGGCCTATTTTCCATGAATGGCATAAAGGTTTGTTACAATAAAATTGTTGAATTGATCGAGTATGTAGGACATTGTTACAGTTACAACAATTGGATGCAGATTATGCAATATAAAAAAAGTATGTGTAGGTATGCATTGTCACTGAATTATATACAATGCAAAGAAAATAATCAAATTAAAATATTCACTATGTATATTGATGGAAGGCCAAAAGCAATAGGGAATATTGTAGGATTTATAAATAGTTCTTGACCTGTGTCAACTAATAAGTTGGAAAATTGTATATTCGAGGCATGCAAGGGAAATCGTGTTTTGTATGTGCAATAAAATCAATAAGTGCAAGGGAAGAGCTTTTGATAGATTACAATTTGAATCGTGTAGATACAAAAAAATTCTCTATCATGGGAGTGGTAAGTATAATATTTAAATTAATTGCCTCCAATTAATATTGACTCGAATATACAATCTACATTATTATTAAAAAAAAATTTGGTAAGTCTATTAGTTTCAGTTTGCTGCTAATTGCTAAGAATTACTAATATTTTTCATAGGGAAACATGGACAACCCACCATGCACAGGTGGGGATGCATCATCTCACACACCTTCAGTGAAAGCAAACCTTGATTATTGTAATTTTCAAATTATATAGAAACAAATGTCATATTATTATGTTATTTTCTTTATGGCTTTGGAGTTATTTTCATAGAATTTTACTAATATTGAATTTTGTAGATATACACATTAGTTACACCAAATTTTTCTATGAAAACAATATATGCAAATATAAACATTAAGTACTACAACATGTCAAATACTTTCATTTTGCTGCTAATTGCTAAGAATTACTAGTCTTTTTCATAGGGTGACATGGATAGACCACCACGTCACACAGGTGGGGATGCACCATCTCACACACCTTCTTTAGTGGATGTAAACCTTAATTATTGTAATTTTTCAAATTATATATAAACAAATGTCATATTATTATGTTCTTTTCATTATGGCTTTGGAGTTATTTTGATGGAATTTTACTGATATTGAATTTTCCAAATATACACATTAGTTACACCAAATTTTTCTTTGAAAACTATATGTTTAGATATAAAAATTAAGTACAACATGTCAAATACTTTCATTTCACTACTAATTTCTAAGAATTACTAATCTTTTTCATAGGGCGACATGGGTAGACTACCATGCACAGGCAAGGATGCACCATCTCACACATCTTCAGTAGAGGTAAACCTTAATTATTGTGATTGTTCAAATTATATAGAAAAAAATGTCATATTATTATGTTCTTTTCTTTATGGATTTGGAGTTATTTTGATGAAATTTTACTAGTATTGATGTTACAAATGATAGGAAAAAGCTAGAATGATATCAGATCAAATGCAATCTAAAACATGGGTGTCATTTCTACATGACATCACCCTTAGTATTGAACCTATGTTCATGGCCAAACAACTAAAAAAAAGATGCAGTGATGAAATTGTTAACATTATCATCAAGTGTGACACAAGTGAGGAGAAAGAGGCATTGAAAAAAGAATAGGGTCATAGGGTCGAATCTTTGAAGGTAAGTAGTAATTAATCTAAAGCAATAATAGAAGTTCAATAGAAGTTTCTATTTTATAGTATATTATGGCTCATGATCTAAAATATTATGTGTAAGTAACACTTTCTTTGTTTTTTTACATCAACATTATAACACTTAACTTTTTTTTTTGGACACTTCTAGCTAGAATCTCATTTGATCTTTATCCATTGCAAATGTCTTTGCTAAAAATATTGTATTCTTCAACTCATGATGAAGTGTGAATGCCTCCTTTAGTCGGTAGTTTGATATTGCCTTGTGCATTGTCATCAACAAGGAGCATGTAAACGTCCTCGTCTATGCCCACAACAATTGGTAAAACCTTGTTTTGCTATATTTTGTAATGTGCTAATTATTTTTTTTGTTGGGTGGATTTTATACTCATGTACCTATTTTGTGCACTAATAGATAGACCTTCAATTGATAGAGAAATAGAGACCAATACTACTGAAGCTGATCCATTTTCTAAACCAGTCTATTTGACTAGTACTAGTTCATTTGCAAGGACATTATTGTTGAATAAGAAAACTATGTTTCCATTAAAATTATGAAAGCTTCTAGGTGCTTTAAAAATTTTATTATTTAAAGTGTAATTTTAGTTTACTTAGTAATAATGTTTTCATTGATCATGTTTTTGATATGACATTGAGGCTATTTGGACCCACCATACGTATAAGGTACGTAGTTTCATATCATTGCTACAAAAAAATTATTTTCTTCCATTTAATGTACTATATTAAAGTTATTTATCTAACAATTTAAATTTTTTTTAAAGGTGGAATGAATAGGGTTTTGAATTAAAAAATCAGCTTATTACATCTTTTAAGTACCTATTACGAAAAACATTTTTGACACTGCCCTACTTCTAAAAAGAGCATCAAGGCATATAAAGACTGTGAGGGATCAATATATAAGGGGTCTAAACGATATCCCAAAGTATGATCATCCTCCTATGATTCCACCGATGGAGTGGAATGAAACAATAGAAGATGCAAAGGAGAAAAGACTACGTGAAAATAGAGGAAATGAACCAACACAAGGGAAAATAAGGTATTTCATGATAGTATTAAGTACAATGTAATCATGCACTAATTAATGATCTTTGTAAATATATAATCTAAAATGTTTAAAATTGTTCATAGACTATAGGACACATCCGTGGCTACAAAAGTGAGACTAGACAAGGTTGGCCAACACAAACTTGGCTCTATGGCTATATGAATCTGCAGTCTCAACTTGTAAGTAGTAGCAATGAAATTTCATATAATTTTTTCTTTTATATAATGTTGCAAACAATTTTGTTTAGTGAAACCATACATTCAAAATTGACGATATTAAGCAAGAAATATAGGATGAGAATTCAATGTGGAGCTCATAGATGAAGATAAAATAATTTCCTTGAAGGAAGGTTATAAAGTCATGGTTGCATGCCTACACTAAGAACCTAAAAGCCTTGCAAAAGAATCCGGTGCACCAAATGAGACATAGGTAAATTGGTCAGATGAAAAGTAAATCAAATTGAATAGTTGAGAAATTTCTTTTTCGGTGTTAGTTTTGAACATAAATTGAGTGCATGACATTTCTCTACAACCTTCATATCCTATCATAGAACCTACTCATGATGAAGGCCATGATGTGCATTACAATGGTGGAGGTATTAATTTTCTATTGAAAATTAATTATGCAATTATGAATACAATTTAACATCTTCAATTGTAATTTGATGTGTATCCTTTTTTTGAATATTTTAGAGCATGTTGAACATCATGGTGAAGGAGTGGAGCATGTTCCAAGTGTTCAACATGTTGAGATGGCGATGGATCAAAATGTTAATGTACATGATGTGGCATTGTCAAGTAAGAAAAATGCATGTTATGTTGTACTACTTAATTAAATACTTGCAACAGTTAAAAAAACAAAAAGAGTATGCCAATTTAACCCATTTACTTGTTCTTGCAACAGAGCCCCCTTTAGTGTAGTAGCCTCCTACTCCTCTAAATAGGAGGAGACATCAGGAGGTTAATGAGGAAGATATTGATGCTCCTATTAGCCTTTTTCTTAACAGAGCTAAGAAAAACAAAAAGAAGAAATGATGTTTTAAAAATGCTCTTTGATAAACCTTGTTGTATAATGAAAGAATTTTATTTTAACTAATTATCTATGAATGTTGCATATTAATATTGATTTTTATTTCATGTTAATGAATATTTTTATGTGTTAATGAAGTCTTGATTAATAGTGTGTATTAATGAATTGTATATCATATTAATGAATCTTATGTATTGTATTGATTAAATGTTATAGTTCATAAATGAATGAAGTATGTAATTAGATGATAATGGGTAATTTAGATTGATGTTAGGGGGAGGGGGTGAGGCAATATGAGCTTCCACCTTCATGTGGTTGGCCTTGTTAAGTAGTGAATATTAAAGTATTCTCGAAACCAAGTGAAGGTCAAACTAACATACCAAGGAATCTTAAACCCAATCCATCTACTTCTCATCTTCTCATCCTAGTAAGTCATCTTTTCTACCACTTTTTGTATATTCAATATTCTATTATTCACAATCTTGATAATGGAAGCCTCCATCTTGTTGGTAAGTTGCTCCTATCCTGTCCTTTTATTTTTAAAAATGTGTCTATTTCCCTCCTACCATAACTCCCATATGACAATAGATGGTGTTGCAGTCCACAAGCCACCATACAAAAAATCCTTATTTCAAATAGATGTCTGTCTTTGGTTTGAGCTATTTTCTAATTAGGTAATTGTAGCCCTCCTTAGTGTTCTAGTTTCCAGTAGTCATTTGATAGTTTCTTTGAACGACCTTGACCCCATAAGAAATCTGCAAACCATAGTCGATGAGGACTGCTGGAGCAATCTTCATTACTACATCCAAACCAAGGTAACCCAATTACTTTCTATTTGTATAAAATGGAAAGACTTGTAAACTTATATCCATATTCCAACTTTATTAAAATAATTTCTCCTCTTTCTCTTTTGGTGCTCAGAATTTTTATTGTTATTCAAAGACGGTAGCAAAGAAAGCAACGTGTGAATATGTTATGTTTAAAGGTAGCCTTCATTTGATAACATTTTTAGTTGATTTTAATTTGAACAATAAGCATATTAACCCATAATTGGGTGACAAACTGTTTACTAATGTTGTTCTTAAAACTAGATTTACAAGAGGCTATAATACTTCATCGAATTTTCAACATCATCTCTTAAATGGAGGCCATAATTTTTTGCAAAAAGATAGGGCTCCATCATTTATAACTCTTAATATCATTCTAAGAGAGGTGACATTATATTATCATTGAACTAAAATTCTAGTCCAAAAAACCATTCTTCACTACATCTGTCATTCAATGTGTTTGTAAAATGAATGAAAATGAAGATCACATTGCATTTTAGGGGTTTATTCACCTTTTACATGTTTGGAAGAGTAGAAAAAGGTCATAATATGGGTGGATGGTCTAAATTCATATCCTTGTCGAACTTAAGATGAATCAATATGCATTCATGTTTCGTTGTGTCTAACTTGGAAGAATTAGAAAATATATTCTAATCATAGAAGAAAGATCTAACATAGAAGTTCAACGAGTTTAATAGTTTGATAAAAATATTCATATATTTCTATTCTCTAAAAATTCTATCAATTCATCAAAAACCAATATGATTTTACACCTTTTTCTTTTATAAAAATGTCCTTTGATAGAAAATATGAATACTTATTTGCTATTATTATTGGAATGACAATGGTCATGGGGGTTGGAACTACCATTATCGTTGGTGGAGATCACACAAACGTTATGCAGCCCTCTTATTCTAGTTTTTACTTTGCTTGTTATTATATTTCGGTGATATATAATTAAAAGCAAATATTAAATGAAATATGAAGAGAATTTCAATAGCAATTAAACGTAGCAGCATTATAATATTGTTATTAGAAATATAGAGAAAGCATATGTTGGGTATTTCAGCATCTTGTGATATTCATTTCTCCACTATCATCTCTAATGTTTTAATGCTTGTAAGCCACTTCAACTCTGACCTTTTGATTATATATATATATATATATATATATATATATATATATATATATATATATATATATATATATATATATATATATATATATATATATATATATATATTTTAAACTATGTTTGGTAAAATGTAAAATTCCTGAGCCACATCTCTCTACAGTGACTGCCTACCCAACCGTGCATTAATTTCTAAAAGGAACTACACTTGGAAAGAATAAAGTAGATATTTGTTTTTTATAATAACTGGATCCTCACTTTCCTTCATGCATTTCTCTCTAGAAGGGTGCTTCAGCATTATACACGTCATTTTAAGTTAATTATTTTTCAATTATTATATCACTTTTTTAGTATTTTCTTTTTAAAATTATGGATCATTGTCTATGATCGAAATGTCATTTAATTTAGTGGGAATTATAAAGCTGGGTCTTCCTTTTTCTCATCAGTCATCTCTATATAAATAATGTACATTCATCATTCTTTTTTTCAATTATAGGCCTTTGGGTGTAATTCAAATGTCAATTCTTTAGAGTAGTGGGAATTATAGGGTCTGCCATAATTCAATCTATCACTTATCCTTTTCAATAATAGATCAGTGTGTTCTTTTCATTGAAAATTATAGGGCTACATCTTTCATTTTTTTTTTCTAGTTATGGAATCACTATTTCTTATTTAGAATTTAATTTATTTCTTTTTTTAGATGATGACTCATTGAGTATGATCAAAATTGAAAAATATATAACATTAAATTTGTGGAAAATATAAGATTATAGAAATCTTTTGTCATTGTGTTGGTCTTGTTGGCTCTTGATTTAATGGAGTTTGAATAACCAAGTATGCAAGGCAATAATGCATCTATAGGTAGCTATCTCCAATAATGGACACAATTCACCAAGAACCCATACCAACTATAAGGCTACACTACTTTACTTCAGGCTTTGCAAAACCTAGGCGGGTGAACCTCTTAAGATCTTATTATGTGACCAGTGCAATGAGCATAATCAAGATCTAGAATAATAGATGAAACCCTTAAATATTCTATACTTAACTGAGAAATCACAAGCACGGAATAGCTAATAACATGACTCATGAAACTAGTAAGCTAAGTGTGGGTTAAACTTTGAATAAATTTCAACATAAAAGGGAAAAGATGATTTAATATGTTGATATCAGCAAGACCCAGGTATGAACAACAAAACCTAATGATCGTATCTTTGATCAGTGCCTTATCTATTGGAAAATTAAATAAATTACAACCATACATCTCATTGAAATCTTTGACATAACTCCTACATGAAGATCCCTGATCTATCTTTCACCTTGTGAATAGACATCTGCTTCAAATTTGAATCTCATACTTGAATTATCCCATCACGAAATCTGAAAAACCTATGATAAACACCAAGAAATTACATGGCTCTTTGTTTCACCAGCAAAACATTTCAACCACATACAATTCTAAGAAAATTACAACCTAATTTATGCTCTCTATTAACAAACTAGAAAAGATTGCAAACACATGAACAGGAGACAAGATTCAAATTGAATTCAAAACCCTTTGTTGTTCTTATTCATCTCCTTGAGACAAATACATGAAACTATGTACAAAAAACAATTCAATAATCACCTAACAAGTAAGGACTATCTGCATAAAACTTAAACTGTTGTTCAATACAAGAGAGAAATGCTGGGTACCTAGCTCCTAGAACTGGAAATTGAAAACCAACCAACAACCTTTTTCAAAGAAGATGAAAGAATATGTATGAAGAGGACAATTCCCGGATTGAATTTGCAATTGACATGTGTCCCTTCAAAATTCTCCCTTAAGAAGCTAAAAAGAATCTCTCTACCTTCTCTCCTTAACTACTAGAATCAAGTCCTCATCATTTGGTTTGCAAAAGCATGAAATATCCGAGACATCTGGTTCAACATCATAACTGATTTTGATGCCAAAATGAACTCACGGTAAAAGTGAAAATCAATTGAAAAGCCTCTAGAAGACAAGAAAACCTCTCAAAATTGTTTTTCTTTACTTTCACATCTCAACAAGCCTTTACATCTTCCCTCTAACCAATTCAGATGCTCAATGATGAAATCTACTTGTTCTACTGAGAATGCCTCGAGAATCATACATTGGCTTATAGCACAAACTGGTGAGCACCTGTGCAAAAATTAACCTTAGATTTGGAAAACTAAGACCATTTTGGTTTCGATGGTATATTGGAGCACCCATTTCAGATAAAAATAGCCCTAGTTTTGCCCATTTGAAAAATCTAGCCTCTGTCTCATGGCTCCCATAGCATTATGCAAATATTTATTCTTTGATATAGTTTGAACTATATAAAATTTCAGACTTTATTTAAATGTTGGCCCAATACATGCAAGGGAAAAAAAAAAAATTTAAATCTTTTTCCTTTTGAAAAATCCCTTTATTTTTTACCCAAGTCATACATGTTGACCAACTGATGACACATGTTGCAATATGATTTATTATTTTTCTGCACAACTATCAGATTCCTCCAAATGGGTGCCAATCAGCATCTAGGGAAGCATGCCAGATCAGGAACCTTCGCCATGTCAGTGCTACGTGTCACCATTTCATTGGATCACTTCCTATATAGATGGCACCACATCATCACCTTTGCACCTACTTATCTCCATGTCACTACCACCTCACTGCATTCGCTATGTCGCTATGCTTAACCGGTGAGCAACTTTGATTGGTGACATAGCAAATACCACATGATCTACCATTTTTGCGTGCATGTTCAAAATTTACTTTCTAGTCGGTTGACCATGAGCCCCACAATCCATGGCTTGCCTTATAAAAGGTTGATGTCTTGAGACATCATGCAAACTATGTGTTATTATATTTAAAGACAGAAAAAAATCACTACATAGGCAATGTAGGATAAATACCTTTCATTGCCTTCACCTTTCCTTTGGGCTTCATAGCAGTGATTACAATATGTATGTCCTCCTTCTTTCTTTGGCGTCAGGGTTGCTATTGTTTTTACATATTCTTCTATATTGGCATTGTCTTCTTTTCATGCATGTCAACTTCATGGGAGCTCCTTTTAAAAGGAGTGGTCAAAAGCCTTGGATTGGTGGCTTTGAACCCTGTTCATAACTTCCAACTTGGAACCCTCTTTGACATCCCCTATTCACTAGTCTACTACTACTTGAAGCTCCCTTGCTTGGCATAGACTTCTGTGGACCTTCTCCCCTGTGTGCATGAGTTCCTTTTGTTCAACTGCATGGATGTTTACCCTTTAAAATGTGTGATCTCCTTTTTATGAACATCACACCTTCCCTTCTTTTTGGTGTTGATTGTGTCTTTTAAATCTAATGCTTACTGCCTCATCCATTTTGTCTTTTCTTACCTTATGCAGGCGTCCCCTTTTCAAGAATAATCCCATACACAAATCCTTGTGCTTTGCAAACTTCCAAAGGTGTCTTCCTTTATATGGTGGCTCATTTGGATGCTTGCCCTCATTTACTTGAGCAACTTCCTCTTCTTTGCTATGTGTGGAGCTATTCATGCCTTTTCTTAGCGGATTTCCCTAAGCTCCCTTGCCATTGTCCCTGCCTTCTCTATTCTTTCTTAAGTGGTGTATCCCACATTTTTGTTTACACTTGAGCTACCAACCACAAGCATGTGAGGTAAATTATATGAGGTAGACCAATGAAATCCTTATTCAAATTTGACCCGAATGATGGAGCTTGTAAAGTAGATTGTTGATCAATTGTCAAAGTTGTGATGGATGAAAGCAAGGCAAGATTGTAAAAAAAATCTTTGTGGTTGAAAATTAATTAACCATATGATGAATTGGGTGTATGATTTGAGTTCAATTTAAAGTTGTATTTCTTTATGCTATTATGAGTTCATGGCGTGGACATTCCTTGTATTAGTGTGGACTTCCTACTTTCTTAACCGGTGGGCTCTTTTACCTTGGACTACCTTGCACATGGGATTTTTTCTTTAAAAGGTGTGTGTTGCTACTCCATTGTCCCTAACAACTTGAAATTTCAAAGTTGGCAAGTTTCATTTTACTAATATATAATGCTTATAATGTGGGAGAACATTATCCATCAGAACTATTAGAACATTGGTAATGAAAAGGGACCCATTTTCCCACACACAAATATTCTGCCCCTTTTAATTGGTGGATTCCTTTGTTTGTACTGGATCTTCTTTTCTTTCACACAATGAACTTGCTTAACTCCATTTTGATGTCAGCTAGATTGCAAGTTTTTTCATAGATTTTAAAACTCTTCATGACATTTCTTATCAACATTGTATTATCTTCCTTCTAATATAGGGATACGTTAACCTTTTCATTCCCTTCAGTGACATGCCTTAGAACCTCGTCATGCTTGATAGATCTAATGAAATTAGTCGAGCCCCCAAGTAGGTCTGACTAAAAAAATTTTAGTTTTTGACAACTGATCATCTCAAATTGATCTACTCATCATCTGATGTTGACTGGATTTAAATTCAAGAACTTTTCTATCATTAATAACTCATTTTATCACTTTCTTGCAACTTGTCGAATTTGTGCCAGAGGGTCCTTTGATTGGCCTTAAAAACTAATCCAAACACCTGACCCTACTCTGAAAACTGACCCACTGATTCTTTACTCTACACTCTTTTACCCTTTCAAATCTCGTCTCATGAAAAATTTGGGGTCAAAAGATATTGACCATCAAATTTGACCTCTCAGCACTGCCTGCAAGAAAACATGTCAGAAAACAACAAATTGCATTCGGATTTGGCTTTGAAAAATTGGTAGACAGACACTTGGGAGGACAAAAACTAGGATATTGGTTCACTTTCACGAGGAGCGTATGGATTTGTGATTTGGGCTCATGAAAAATAACAAGATGTAAATAGCGGCCAATCAAAGTAGGCTACTCAGAATTTGCAGACTAGAAATAATGTCTGAAAAACATTATTTGCAAACAGAATTGACCTGGAAAAGTGCGCAAATGGATTCGTCAAGAGTTGCAAATTGGCACACTTGAAGTATTTTCAAAGCACAACACAATAGTACAATCCATTTGATCTTACCAATCATGGGATCAAAGATATGACATCATGAACAGGGGTTTTGACAAATCTGCAAATGTTGACACCAGTAAAAAGCTAGAAATTGCATTTGGAATCGTGTTTGAAAACTGACCAAACGGATTCTTCATAAGCTCCAAATGGAAACACAGTAAGCCTCTAACCACTAGAATGTAACACAAACTAAATTTTCTCATTTGGGTCATCTGGTCAAAATTTATAACACATCAAAAAGGGCCTTCTAGAATTTAGAACTAATTGGATCAACATGACATCAATAAACTACCAACTTTGAGGGATTCAAAACCTAGCCAAACGGAATTGAAACAACTCAAAATCTAAAACATAGGCTCTCAAGTATGGACACTAAAGACTCCTAAAATGGTGATTCATGAAATGTTATTGGGTGCGAGATATTCAGTTGCAAACATGGCCTCCTATCACTGTTTGACACAAGTGAAAATGCAGAATTGATAAATGCTCAAAATAGGACTTCACGAAATGACTCAGAATGACAATTTAACTTCATGAAACAAATAGATGCACTAAATGAAAGTTGTTAGAAACATTAAACACCTCATGGGGCTCAAAGGTACAGTCGGGTACATATGCACGAAAAGCATTCATAGGGGCTTGATTTATTCAATAGTGCTCAAAATCGGGCCTTCAATTTTAAGCGCCAATAGGTCTATCTTGTATACTATTCAATTTATGAACCCTTTTTAATGATGGATCAGTAACTATGATTCAAATATGATTTATAAAATGTATCATTCTTCATATACAACTCAATTCATCACTTTTTTCTTCACACAATTCAATTCATACTTCTTTTCTAAATAATAAATCATTGATTGCCATTTAATTTACACGATTATATTTTGTCTCTCTTTTTATCTCCACCAAATGGGATATGAAAAGAATTTCAACAATAGTTAAACGTAACAGCAGTCATTGTAGGATATAACTTGCCCAATATGTCAAAATCAGATTTTCTACATTACTCTTGCCCAATCTATCAAAATGACTTGCTTGGCAACCTTTGAGAAATATTTCTTATGTTCTTCCAATATCTCTTAGCTTTAGACTTGGTACCAACCATTACAAGTACAAGCTTGCTTGGGCAAATGCCCCACAATAATCTTCTCATTTTATCCTACAGTGATAGCAACACCCTCCACCTCCACTAGGAATTGCTCTGTGTGGTTCAACATATTAATTGGATTCATATATCATTTAACCTTTCAATTTGGACCAAAATATATGTTTTTTTGAAATCTTTTTATGGTCCGAACATTATCGATAAAAAGGAAAATGACAAACTTCCAATTGAGGGACTCAACTAGATATCATCTCTTCAAACCTTTCCTACCTCTCTCAGGTAGACCAAACAAAATTAGTGAAGGTAATTTGGATGGCTTCTTAATAACCTTACAAGGCTTGAATTATATACATTCTAGCTTACAACTAAAAACCAAAAAATAGCAAAAAACATTCAATTTACAAGAACTTGTTTCTTTGCTCAAATTGGGGATCTCTCAATGCATAGAAGTGTGTCGTTTTAATTTTTTTTTTTCACTCACTTATACGAAGAACAGTTGGTTTTTAAAGGAACAATAAACTAGCTAATTCATCCCACTACCACAACACATGAAACACACACATGTAAAATTAGAAATTCATAATAGCTCATAAATGTACAAAGCTTCAAATCATATTCATGTAGACTACTGTGAAACACTACATAGTTTGTCAGATGCCAAACAAAAACTACTTAAGCAATGAGCTACTAAAATAAAACTCCACAAAATCCTCTTTCAAGAGCTTCACTGTAGAAGAACTCCATTGTTCCTACCAAAACAAAAAGATCAAAAATTCCAAAAATAAAATACTAAAATCCCAAGCATAATACACTCATTGGAATAGGCGGCATAACTACTAGTATTGCATCTATCATTCCATTCTCTTTCGCTACGTGTTTTCTCTTCACTTCCATAATAGCAGCAATACTCATTGATATCATAGCCAATGCAAGTCCAACTCCTATTCTTTGCAAGTGTGTTATCCCTGGTTCGTGCCCAGTGAATCTTCTTGCAATTGGAACAAATATTCTATCGTAGATTGGAGTAAGAATGACTAGAAATAGGAAAGGAATTACTGATAAAGAAGTTGTTGGGATTTTAAAATTTTTTCCCATGCTTTGATCCATTGTCAAATCCTGAGACACAGAACATGTTTGGAGTTGTGCTAGACCTGTACTCAACAGTATTGTGCTTGCAAAAATGGGTTCCATTCGAATAAGAGTTTTTGCTTCTTCTACTTGGGTCACCATCCATATTATCCACCCAATAGGCTCCACCCTATTTTCAAATTGAGAAGAATCCTCCCTTAATATTTTCGTTTTGTCAAGGAATCTATTAAAAAAATTCAAATAAATAAACATAATTAGCATTTTTATTCTCTGTTACACAATTTATGTAAGATGTTTAATAATAGTCCTAAAAAGTGTTGAAGATTATGTACACAAACTGGTGTGTATGTACAAGTCTCTCGATAAGGATGTTTGCTTCCTTATCATGTACTTCATATAAATCATTCACATTTTGTGGAGTTCTCAGCTTATTGCTTAAGTAGTATTCTAAATTATCTAAACTATCCTCTTGATTTATCTAAATGTACAAGGAAACACAAGTAATGTATGCATATGTTGCTTGGACTGCATTTTCTTTATATCATTTGCTTCTTAAATTAATCACGATTTTGAATTTATTTTTGTTGTAGAAAGAGCTATAGTATTACTGTTGTATTTTAAATGGGAAATACAAGAAGCTTGAGGTGGTCTAAGCAAAGTCTAAGGTTGTTAAAGGAAGTGTGAAAGATGGATCCAATATCATCATCATCATGGGATCTGAAGAGAAAATGAATAGAATTATGTGGCTGTGGTAGAGCATATGCTCAACTATTAGCATCCATGTCTATTTTTTTAAATTTTTTTTTATTGTGTCTGTGTGTTTCTCTATGTCTGTGTATATGCAAATCATTAGCTATATAAGTTTCTTTTATAGGCCTTAGTGTCCTTTGTAGGGAATACTTATTTAATCATTTGGTTTTACAGGCCATGGTGGTAGTGATGGGCTACATGGATATGTACCATCAATGGATCTAGTTGTTGAAGGCAGGGTATGCATAAACAAGTTCCCATATTTTTAACAAATATAGGAAGATATTATTATAATTGTGCAATAGTATATTACACCACCTTATCCTACAGCAAAAGTTTTAAAAAAAAGTAAGATCAGGGAACCCAAGAGTGCCATGCTTTTTAATTGGCCACTCAATAGGAGGGTAAATTATCTTGAAGTAGTATTCGTTCCTTCTTGATTTAATGGTTCCAAATTATTAAGATCCTGCTTGGAGAATTCCTTGACTGATGTGATTTTGATAAATAAGTTGCATTTACTAATTCTAGTTTTCAATCCTGAAGTAGTTAAACACATTACTTTTCTACCTCTTATCATTTATTTACTGTGAATATGATTATTAAATGTCTCTAGCACCTACTCACCTTGACTTTCATAAATACATGTTTGAAGGCAGCATTAGATCCTAATGTCAAGAAAATGGTACAAGGAATTGTCACAACTTCTCGAGAACTGTGTGTAGATTGCACATCCAATTTTTGTGGTAAGACACTAAATTTTGAACTATATTTTCTTTAGAGAGTAGCATCCCTATATTACACTATTTAAATATGATTTAAGAAGTATGGAACTCATAACTAAGTACTATGATGTTAGGGGCATCTATCAATATAGGTCAGGGGATCAATACATTATTCTTGGCACTTACACATAAATCAATTTCTTTAAAAAATAATTAAGAAGTTGCCAACATTAAAAAATAAAAAATAAAAGGTTCAAACTAGCTTTAAGATGGAGCAAATTTGTTTTGATGAGTGAAACGTAGTTTATGGTTGACAACGATGGAAAGAGAATTTTTTTGTCAATGTTGGTACAGATTGTGGCCTCACTATTATAGGATTCTATTATGTATGTTTTTCTCGTAGTGATGGCTTGGTTAATGGTTTCTACTATGATCCAAATAGTAGGTATGTAACTCTTTCATGGCTTCATTTTATGATTAAATCATTGCTTGGATGTCGTTTAGTCACATTTAATAATCTATCTTTTGAGAAATACTGAGCTAGCATGTTGATTGGTAAAATTTCAATCCACTCCAAAAGTTGGAGCTAAAGGGAAAAAAATGAAGGTTAAACTAGTTACAGTTTTGCTTCATATGAGTTTCAATAAAAGATGTGTAACTTAATCCGTGTTTTTAATATATAAAATAAAAATTGTGTTTTTAGTATGTTGGTGACATCTCAGTATATTGGTAGTAGATAGTGACACCATATCCCATGAAGATGGTGGCCACTTCGAGATTGGGATCATTAAAGAAAAACACCTAATATGTATATATCTTATATTTCACATTTAATCACACCTCTCCTTCATTAACTATTATTTAAGATTGCCAATGTATGCTAATCGTTGCCTTATATGCAATGGTTTCTTTCTTTAAGTTAATCACGGCTCTTCCTTGAATAACTTATCAATGGATTGGCTGACCATAACTAGTCCTTGGGTGATAATTCTCCTTCAATGTAAAAGGTAATTGACATGTTTTGTTGACTGTTACTTTCTTCTCATATATAAAGTAGGCTCCCATCATAAGATATGAAGAAAAGATTCCTCCACCCCTTACAACCTCCTTGTTCACGAGAGTTGTTATTCAGATGATTAAATTTTGATTATAACAAGCCTGGATTATATTAGTGAGAGCTTGATCCCAAATATGTGTCTACTGCTTATGGTTCCTTTTTCGCTAATTTCTCTTCTTTTCTTTGATGCCCTATGATAATTGATAGTATATCAATATAAATCCTCTAAGAGGGGCAAAGAGATGTCCTTTTCTATGACTGAGACTTTCCTAAAGAGAGGTATATCTTTAGATATTTAAGTTTTCAAGTAATTGCCCACTAAGAACAAGTTTAATGGCAGTTATCTAAATCGTTGATTACAATTCTTAGTAAAAAACAACTACCATCCAAAGTGCTCTATCTTTAACATATCTCCATAACCATTATATTCCACATGTTCCATTTTAAAGACATAAGTGCTCTCATGCTCCATTATTAGATATGATGTAACCTCCCCCACAATATATTCATGACACAGAAAACATGTGTTAAACTAATATTTGCAGATTTCTTAACCTTTATCATCAAAATTTTACCTAAGAATCAGCAGTGATAATGGAGATTCATTCCCATATGGAGATGGCTTAGGAATTGATTAGGCTTCATATGCTGACTTGTTCTTCGATTTCTTTTGGCCATTTCCAACCCTATTTTGGTATTGTCTACCATATTAATCAATCTTTCAATGTTTTGAATGTATTTTATTTGGGATATCATTTAGATACTATTTGACATATATTCTCATTAATATTTGTCGATTATTAATAATTATTGTTATTCTTGTTTGACATAGAAGGATCATTAGTTTTTTAGTGTAGCTTTCAATTGCAACATGAAACTCTAATATAGAAGCTATCATAGAGTTGTTAGAATGAAAAAGGTTTAAACTATCAAGTTTTTGAACACAGATAGTTGCATTGTGATAGGTGCTCTTGAGAAACCAAAACTTCATTGAAATTAGTGGAATAAATGGCATAATGATAGAGATTCAAATCTAGCAAAATCTTGCTCAAGGTTGGCTCAACACTGCTTTCATAAGTTTGAAAAAATTCTATAGTCAATCTCATCAAGAGGTAGTGATGACTTTTGAAACTCCCTAGTTTGGAAAAATGAAGGGAAGAGAATGAAAAGACTAAAGCACAACTGGGATTACAAAAGGTTACAACTCCCTTATTACTTTTGTGGTCTTGTTTTTGGCACATAACTTCTTAAAGTCTAGTTCAATTCTCTTGGTGGATCTATGTCATTTCAACATTCTTGTGGGCTTATTTTTGGACTTCGCATGGCTTCTATGGTTTTCTTCTTACGGGTCCCTGCTTCTTTATGTTGGTTCATAAGATCAGGCTCCTCATTTCACTATGTAATTAACTCTTGGAAAGAACCCTTGGTACATATAATGTATATGGGTTTTTGAATTTATATGTATAGGTTTTGGTTCTTCTTATATATGATAGGTTCCTATATGCATGAGCCCTTTATGTATTTTGTTTTGTAGATTTTAGTATAGGACTCAATCATGTGTTTTTAGATGCTTAGCACAAATATGTACCTATTCTTTTTTGTGGGTAGTAGATAGGTTTTGATGTAATTAACTCTTGGAAAGAACCCTTGGTACATATAATGTATATGGGTTTTTGAATTTATATGTATAGGTTTTGGTTCTTCTTATGTATGACAAGTTCCTGTATGCATGAGCCCTTTATGTATTTTGGTTTGTGGAATTTAGTATAGGACTCAATCATGGGTTTTTAAATGCTTAGCACAAATACGTACCTGTTCTTTTTTGTGGGTAGTAGATAGGTTTTGATGTAGATAGTACTTTCTTCTGCACTTTGTATTATGATGGGTATAATGAATGGATTTTTTCTTTACTAGTTTTTTTCTTTGGGAGCCCTTTTTGAACCAGTTATTTTTTGTTTTAATATGTTGGTGACATCTTTATATCTTGGACTACCTACAAAAACTTATGGAAAACACGAGATAGCTAAAAGACCCAAGGATAAAGAAAAGGGCTAGAGATTGTGTCTAATTATTATGCACTAGACCAAATAGAGTGTGAATGAGTTGTGAAGTACTTTGAATCTACTAGTTGGCCACCAATATCTGATGTTTTCACCTTGAGACTGAAAATGTCAATAATGATTGAAGTCATGTTAATTCTTAATTTTCTAGAAAATATGTGTGGTTTTATGATCTTGATAGTTCTCATTAGCTTGTGAAGTTCTACTCTTTTATAGGTCGCATATCCTATAGAATATGCAAGAATGCACTCATGATCGAACAAATAAAGTTGCTAAAATACATTAGGTGGTCAAAAATTTCCAAAGAAAGGTTCTTTTAAATCTCTACCAATAATTATCAATTAATTCCATGAAGCATTTTAGATTATTTGATGTCCTCAATTATTCAATAAATATCCTTGATTCTTCTTATTTTTAACGAAAAAATTGGAAAATGGAAACCCACTGCCAAAGAGGATGGATCTAGTAAAAAGAAAGATAAGAAAAAGATAGCTAAGGACCCAAACAAGCCAAAGAGGCCTACTAGTTCTTTTTTTGTTTCCATGTATGTCAAATAATTACACCTTTATCAAAAAGGTGATCTCTTATTGCAATCAAGTGAAAGCCTACAACCTATGAGCACAATAGTCCCATGAAGACGCATGTCTTGTAGATACATCAACCCAATGAAGACACTTGACCTATGTATGAAGTGATCCAGTGAGAGTTTTAATTTTGGCGATTGTCACAAAAATGATTCCATTTATGCTAAAATCTTTTGTCATGGAAGATCTTCATGTGCATCCTCGTGGTGGTTGATTCTTTGAAGGGCCTCCTAATGGTTCATTTATTTATACTATTCTCTTAATGATTCATCTTTGGTTGGTGATGGTGCCAATAGCTCTACTCTATCTAACCAAGCTTGCACAATAGAAGCTCCCCTACTCACTTGCACAAACATCCCAAGTTGTAGATGCAAATTTTTCCCTTAGCATCATTTTCCACATCACCACAATGACACACTAGAATAACAACTGCTATCAAACCACACTCCTAAATCTGTGCCAATGGAGTGAGAAAGAAAAACATCTTTAGGGAGTTGTGCATAGCGAACGGGTTGCTGCTTCATTCCGCTCTTATAGATCCAATGTCATTGATTTCATTTGGAATCTGAAACTACATTCATCCTTCGCTCATTCTTGGAAATGGCTCCCTCGTCACTCATTATAAGTAGCACAACTGCTAGACAATGGCTCGCCCTTCAGATCACTTTCAAGGCAACCACAATGACAAACGCTATTAAACCATTCTACAAATTGTGCCAATGAAGTTGCATAGAGATGACTTTGGGGAGCCCTTGCATAGCAATCAACATGCTTCGTGACCCTCCAATAGAAAGGATGCTAATGCCAATATTTGAAATCCAAAAAATGTGTCTTTCTTGAACACCAACACTGATTCTATTTGAGGGTTGTTGGGAGCTTTCGCTATCAAACCTCCTATTAGCCATGATAGGTTCATAATAAATTGCTAGAGTGCCAAGCATCCACCTAATGTTAGACAAGGACTGACCATTAGGTTACAAACACCTTACATGAAGTGTTACCTTGTTAAAGGATTTAATCACCTATTTATAGGATCTACAAAATAGTTGCTAAGCTAACCTATCACCATAGGGTTTTCTTTCTAATACAATTGCTAGAGAGTATTAGGTATAATAAACCTGATAGCTTACAATCCTTTGATTGCTGAATATAGGCACTTGATCTGCTTTCTCTAATCTTGATTCTTTGTGATCTGATACTCTTTACTCTAAAAATTAGTTTTC
Organism: Cupressus sempervirens; assembly: GCA_028749045.1. Taxonomy (NCBI): domain Eukaryota; kingdom Viridiplantae; phylum Streptophyta; class Pinopsida; order Cupressales; family Cupressaceae; genus Cupressus; species Cupressus sempervirens. The sequence goes on from CM053787.1 coordinate 330,333,424, forward strand.
CTTACACACCCTCGTCCATTCACACACATACAATGGGATTTAGTCTACCTTATAAAGACACTCGAAGACTTAGGGTTAGGTATGGATATACAATCCATATTGAATCTTTGTTTCCCACTCATTCCTTGCACATTTACTATTGGTTGCATGCCTTCTCCATTTTTCTTATTGGCTATATGTAGATTTCATAGGAAAAACAAAAGATTGATTCTTATCTTTTTAATCCTTTGAGATTCGTCATATGTCGGCCATAAAAATAGTTTACATCTTCATTTGTAAAGTTACAAACTCATATGTGCATTTTGTGTTGCTCGACACTTACTGATTCCAGATGCTCGGCACATATAAAAAATTGGCTTACTCGGCTCCTATTTTATTTTTGTATTACTCGGCATCGTCTATGACTCGGCACTCAAATTTCACTTGGCACTTGTATCATGCTTGACACCTAAAGTCATTCGACACTTGAACTTCACTTGGCACTTGATCTTCACTCGGCACTTGAAGATCACTCGACACCTAAAGGCTTTCTTGACTCAGCTCATGTTGTGGCTCGTCATACATGGTGTACTCGACTCCAATATAGAAAGTGGTTAAGTGTGTTGGCACTCAAGTGTCAAAAACTATTTTGAGGTTAACAATCTCCCCCTTTGACATGAGTGACAAAAACACTTAACTAACCTTATGAGTACATTCACTAATCTACTTGGTATATATAGAGGTTTTAAAACCTTAATCAAAATTTTGTAAGTTACAATATACATATCTCAAAATTATTGTAACTCCCCCTGAGTTGATTGTACTATTATCTGTGTTGTCTTGGTAACCAAAATTTGATGTTGTATATCATGCTCCAACTTTTTATCTTATCTCCCCCATTCTTGTCTCCCTCATTTTGTCTCCCTCATATCTTGTCTCCCCCTTTTATCTTGTCTCCCCCTTTTTGACACTTATATCAGAGGGTTTTAAGGTTTAAGACCATATTTTGCCAAAAATGTGATGTTTACCTCCATAATCATCCTAAGAGCTGCATCCCAATTATGCAAAGCAATTTCCAATGATTTATGTTGGAGGTCAGTCTCTGCAACAAGGTGAATAAGTCCTTCTAAAGTAGAAAGATTAGGGTCTTTCTTGAGAATAATTTCAGCATAGACTTGTTCTTTATGGAGGATTTCCAAATGTGGGGTAATAGAAGACTGGAGCTGTAGAAGTTTTGCCTTGATGGTGACCTCTTCTGCTGTTAATACAACTATTTCTTTTTTAGTGTGAAGCGTTTGAGAAAATGCTTCTCACTTTGAGTGGGATCTTTTGGTAGCTGCATGCTAGATAATTTCAAATTTCTTTCCAGGCTCATTATCTTTTGGCTGGTCTCTTGTGTGAAATATGAAAAGTCACACAACTTTTTGTACTCAAGTACCTTTTTCACTTTGTCTATGACCTTTGCCAATTCAATTTGTGAAAGTGCTATTTCACTAGATATTTTCTCATTAACTTTTCCTTGAAATTTTCTTTCAAACCATTCCATGAGTTTTGCATTTGTCTCTAGGTCTGCATTAGTCACATGTTCAACAATATCTGATAATTGTTCCATGATATGCTTGGACTCATCTGGTGACTGAATACTGAAGGCATCTATAAATATGTCTTTTATTTCATGTAAAGTTTGTTTTTTTTGATACTCCTTCCTGAGTATCTCTTGCCTCTTTCTTTTGTTTAATGCTTCCTGCACTTCATTAATTTGATCAATGTTTATTGTTTTGAGTCATAACTTGGTATGACTATCTCCTCATCTAGTTCAGGGTCTCCATAGTGAATTACCCTTGCAATTTTTGTAGAGCTTGATCCTGGTGCTGATATTTGTAATGGCTTTTGTGAAGGAGTCCCCAAGGTAGGCAAATTTATCAATATTTGTATTGCCTCTTGCTCTTTAGGGGTTTCTTCTATTTTCTCCTCTTATTGTCTACCTTGATCAATTAGTGCACCTCGAGTTTGTGCTGAAGGATCAGATGTAATAGTCTATCCTATTTGTTTTATTTCTTTGTTTGCTACTGCACTCATCTTGTGAATTGTGGTGTCAACTATGCTTGTTGAAACAACTATTGGCATTTGAAGTTTACCACTAGTAGCTGTAGAGATGATGGAAGGTGGTTCTTGTGGATTCACCTTATCTCTAATTGTGTTTTCTACTAGTTTTTTTAATTCATCCATACTGAAAAATACTGGATCTGCACATAATCTTGCTTGTTGTGTAGATTGGTCAAGGATTCTTTCGAGATCTTCTACGGTTAATGGATTGATGTTCTAAGCAGAAGTGTCAAGAACATCTTGTACAGTTATAGTTTCTGCAGATGTGATGGGTACATGAGGAGGGCTATAAGGTGGCAATTGTATTTCTTGCACACTCTGATCTTATTGTTGCTCTTCCTCAGTTGTTGCCATTTCAGTTTGCTTTTGTGTCTCCTCCTCTATTTCTTTCTTTTCTTCTTTCTTCTTTTCTTTGCTACCTTGCTCTACTCCTGTCTTCTCTTCTCTCCTTTTTCTTCTCTCTTCTGGTGGAGCAGTAACTTCTTCCTTGTATTCTTCTTCAAGAAAATCTTCAATCTTTTTGTACAAGTTCTTCCATGATTTTGTTGTTCTTTGTACAATATCTTCCATTTTGTTTTGGAGAATGAAGAATGCCCTATATTTAAGTGTAAACCTAGTATTGTGCCTTTTGACTGCTTTCTTTATTTGCTCCTTAGTCAAATTAGGCAGTATTCTTGCTAGGGTTGTTTCTCTCATCTCCTTCTCCATTCTTAAACAGAAATGCCATGTGTCTTCTACAAATTTAGACAGTTCACCTAGCAATTGTCCATCTAGTTCAAGAGGAGTTTACTTGAACTGTGCCATCATTCCATAAACTAATTCTTCTATTCTATTATGTTCTTCTTTAGTGAAATTATTTAAATCAACTTTATTTATGTTTCTTAAATCTCCATTTCCAATCTTTTTACATAATGTATCAATTGAAAAATGGCTTACCTTTTCAAATTGATCTTCTTCATTAGTATTAGGTTGAGCTACATATTTTCTTCTTTTCCTTGGCTCTTCCTGTGTCTTCTTGATTAGTTTCTTATTTGTAGCTTCCTCTTTAACTTTTTGAGTAGAGGCCCTTGTTGCAACTCTAATTGTTATCTTTTGGGGTGATGGCGTGGCAGTTTTCTTTGGTTTGGGTTGAGCTGGAGGCTAATCTTTTGCCTTTCTCTTCTTTGGCTCGGCCTAGATTGGTGCTTCCTTGGCTTCTTCTTCCTCAACACCTTCCTCCTTGTCTTCACCTAGGCCTTGATTTAATTCCATTGGTCCTTCCTCTTGTTCATCCTCTTCATCATCATTGTCATCATCATCTTCTTCAGCTTCAGCCTCTATCCCTTCACCAAATCTCTTAATTTTCTTCATCAATTTATCTTTCTTTTTCAATGTGGAGGTAGTTTTTAATTCCATATTTATCTTTGACCTTACCACATCGTAAGTGCTAAAGTGTGGGGCACTTTTGTCTATCTCTTCTGCCAATAATGTAGTTATTGTTGTAGATGCTTCATCTATGTTAATTTCATAACCAAATGGCCTTAGCCATCTCACCCTTGGAGTTGCTACTTGGATATAGGTGAAGTCAATATCAACTAAGAAGCATATATCCTTAATATGTTTTTCTACTAAGAAAATTGGTATCCTCACTCTTTGCTTCATGGATTTCTTGAAATCTTCAAAATAACTTGTCATTAGGGTATCAAAAGTGTCTCCCATTTGTTCTATATATTCATTTATTTGGGATATTATAGTCCTATCACTTCTCCATGTTACTTTTCCAAAAGAAGGAAATTCATTCTGAACATAAAAGAATATACAAACCAAAATTGCTCCAAATTTACATTGGGCACCCTTTGACCTTCTTATAGCTATTAGGTTTTCATTTATTTGCTTTAGTTGCAGTTCAACAAGATCATAAGTGTGATCCTTTTTCACCAATTTGTAACCTACATCTACCACTATACATGGCACACTCTTGAGTCTACTGGATTGGTAGAATTTGTGGGCAATAACTCTAACAGCAAATTCAACTAGAGGATCCTGAATGGTATGAATAGTCATTCCTCTTTTGTTCCATTGAGCACTTGTATTCTTTTCAATGACCTCCTTGGATTCACTTCTCAAGGTCTTGTGCCGATCTAGGGTAAGATATCCAGTTACCCTATGAATTATTATTTTCGTGAGTTTGACAGGGACATCTTCTAACCACAGACTACCATCATGAATTCTACTCAATACAAGTTTGATCCACTCTATCTTGAACACGATGGGAAAACTCAAAACTTGTGTTAAACCCTTCCTTTCAAAAATTTTGTATTCATCTTTTAATACTCCATCGACACATAGCTTCGCAAAGGCTTCTCTTATTTCCATATCTCCTAGGGCTCCTATCTTGCAATTGTAGCATCTTCTTACGTCCTGTACCATAATAATGTTTGGGGGTGTGCAAGAAAGGGCTCTAGCTAGGTCATTTTTGTATGCAACTTTAGGAATAGGGAAAAAATCAGGCTACCTAACCTCATTAGATACTAGCTGGACTTCAAAAGATTCTTTTTTTTTGGGTTTTCTTGGAACTTGAAGCCATTTATGCAAACTAGGGTTTCCTTTACACAAAAATATCAAACTACGTAGCTTGGCACAAATGAAAATACCTCAAGATCAATGAAAATGCATTGTAGAAGGTTGCAATCTGCTTGGAATATTGGATTCTCTGCTGTGAATTTTCTCTGTGCTCTTTATCTCCTTTGCTTCTTGATCGCGATGAGGAAAAATGATTGAAATTGCAATAATATACCCTATTTTCATCACATTAAATGCTCAACTACAAACTTGGCTTATGAATGATTTTAACATCACTTGGCTTGTACTATATTTCCATTTTACTCAGCTTCCATAGGAATTACTCAACTCGGCATCAATCATCAACTCTGTCACTGTTAGGAACTTGGCTTCCACTAGAATTTTACTAAGCATTCAAAGATAGCTCATCATCAAAATTTTGTCTTGGCATCTTATTTCATGCAGATTCATACTTTTTATTGCTTCTTCATGGTTTAGGGCTGATGTATGATTCTTCCTTATATGTATCAACCCCATAGACTCATCTTGAGATTAATTGGATGAGAAATGATCACTTGACCTTGTGGGTGAAGTGACCCTTTCATTGGATGTGCTTGATTCATTCTTTTTCTGCCATGTCTTCTTCATGTCTGTTCTGATGTGTTCTACATCAATCTTTTCTTTGCCCTTGTTTGATTCAATTTTTGGTGCTTTTGACCTTGTAGGACAGTTTCCATTGATATGACCAGTTTTTAGGCAACTGAAACATGCGGTTTGGCTTAGCCACCTGCTATAAATCCCTCTAAAATGTGTTCTTATGCAATTCTGGGGTATATGTCCATATTCCTAACAATAATGACAGCTATACCTGGTGTTGTAATCCCAATTGTACTGACTTTCATTTCCTTTTGTTTTTGTTGGCTGAATTGATGTCCACATAGGCTTTGATCTGCATTCAAATGCTTTGTGTCCATACTTTTTACAATTATGACAATGTCCATCAAATCTTTGTGTCCTTGTAACTTTGGATCTATAATTTTGTGTCATATGTCCTTGCATGTTGCACTTGTGACAGTCACTCTTGTTTTTTGGTGTATTTGTCTGATTGATTCTTCTACTCCTGCAAACATTAGCAGTATGCCCCCTTTTATTATAGTAATGACAAGTAGGTTTAGAATCCTTACCTTTGTCACTTTTTTTCTCAACACTCTTTGATGATTCTCCAATTTCAGTGATGTTGTATCCAAGTCCTGATGTATCATGGGCTGATCTTGAAAATTTCATCAATTGTTCAAAGTACTTAATGGCTTCACTTGATTTGTTGAGATTCTCTGCTACCTCTTTTTCTCTATTCATTTCATTCTACAGTTGTTCATTCTGCATCTTCAAAGTAGAGATCTCAATATCTTTCATATTGAGTTCATGATGAAGATTCATCATTTGGGAAAGTGTATCCATTTGCATGTTTGAGATCCTTGATAATTCAGTACATTTTTCTTCAAGTCTATTTACAAGATTTCCTTTGTCATCTTCCATCATGACTTTATCCTCAACTGCTCTTTTATTTTGTTCAGTGATTTCACATAACATTATGGCCTGAGATTCATGTTCCATCTTGAGAGATCTTATCTCATCTGCTTGAACTTTGTTTTTCTCCATCAGTTCTGCTATTGCTACATCAAACTCTTTAGTGTCTCCATTGGAAAATAGTTTTGTGGTGTCTATTTCCTTGTATTTTTTATCATTTTCAGCTATGGCTATATCCTTTCTTCTTTTCAAGGATTTTCTCAATTCCTCCCTTGCTTCCTCTACTTTGTGTAGAACCAGTTGCACATCAATCACTTGATTGTCAATAATCTTCCCAAGTTTGAAGACTTTCATCTTTAGATCTTTTCCTCCAAGCTGTTAGGCTTCCTTCTTGTGAGAACTTGATGCTCTGATACCAATTGTTGGAATATTCAAATAGCAATAATGCTTCTAAGAGGGGGGGTGAATCATAAGTACTATACTTTGACTATAAAAAATTTTACTGAAAGTAGATTGCATGCATATAAACACATCAAACAATTATAAGAAAAATATATGCATCACCACATAACACTTGAGATTATGGTAACCCATAAACCCTCCAAGAATAAGAAGGTAAAACTGGGGTGGGGATGATACCCACAAAAATTACTACGGCAATAATGTTTAACCACTTCTAATGGTCTACCCTGTTAAAGGCCTACCCTGTTAAAGGCTTTACACTATATCAATAGTGTTGATTAAAGGATTTCAAACACCTTACATGAAGTACTACCTTGTTAAAGGATTTAATCACCTATTTATAGGATCTACAAAATAGCTGCTAAGCTAACCTATCACCATAGGGTTTTCTTTCTAATACAATTTCTGAAGAGTATTAGGTATAATAAACTTGATAGCTTACAATCCTTCGATTGCTAAATACAGGCACTTGATCTGCTTTCTCTAATCTTGATTCTCTATGATCTGATACTCTTTACTCTGAAAATTAGTTTTCCTTACACACCCTTGTCCATCCACACACATACAATGGGATTTAGTCTCCATTATAAAGACACTCGAAGACTTAGGGTTAGGTATGTATCTATGATCCATATTGAATCTATGTTTCCCCTCTCATTCCTTGCACATTTACTATTGGTTGCATGCCTTCTCCATTTTTCTTATTAGATGTATGTAGATTGCATAGGAAAAACAAAAGATTCATTCTTATCTTTTTAATCCTTTGAGATTCGTCATATGTCGGCCATGAAAATGGTTTACATCTTCATTTGTAAAGTTACAAACTCATATGTGCATTCTATGTTGCTCAGTACTTACTGATTCTAGATGCTCAGCATATATAAAAAATAGGCTTACTTGGCTCCTATTGTATTTCTTTATTGCTTGGCATCATCTATGACTCGGCACTCAAATGTCACTTGGCACTTGTATCATGCTCAACACCTAAAGTCATTTGGCACTTGAACTTCACTCAGCACCTGATCTTCACTCGGCCCCTAAAGGCTGCTCGGCACCTGAAGGATTTCCTGACTTGGCTGATGTTGTGGCTCGGCATACATGGTGTACTCAACTCCAATATAGAAAGTGGTTAAGTGTGTTGGCACTCAAGTGTCAAAAACTATTTTGAGGCTAACACTTGGGAGTCTGTAACAACTAGAACTTAATAGTAATTTGCACTTGGTGGTAAATGGCACTTGGCATTTACTAGCACTAGGTAGTAACTCATACTCAAAAGTAACTAGCACTTGACAATAACTAGCACTCGAAAGTAACTAGTAAAATAAGCAAAAAATGAGCAAGATTACAAGAAAAATCAAGATGCTCCTGCATCTAATAACTGGGGTCAAAAGAAATGATTCTCTTGAATCATTGAGATGTCACAACCTGAGCTGAATCCAACTCATACTAAGAAATCCATGTAGCATCTTCAATGGATTTGTTCTTCCACTGCACCAAATATTCATAGTAATCTTTTCCTCTTGTGCTTTTACCAACTCTTGATCCAATATCTATTCAACCTCTTCAATTTGCTTCTTAGGATAATCATCTGGTACAAAAAATTCATCATCTAACTCATGATACTTATACAAATAAGAAACATTGAATATAGAGGATATATCTATGTCATCATGTAACTCAACTTCATAAGCATTACCACTGTCAAACTTCCTCAAGATCTTAAAAGGTCCAAACATCTTCATTTTCAGCTTACTATATGTTCCAATAGGAAATCTACCTCTCTTCAAATGAGCTATCACCTCATCACCAACTTCAAAAACATGATGTCTCCTACACTTATTAGCATTCTCCTTATACTTCTGATTACTTTGTTCCAACCTCAACTTCATTGCCTCATGAAAAGACTTCATAAAACTAGTGAATTCTTTCCCTTCAACACTTCTCTTCTCTTCACCAACAACATTCCTCAAATCTAATAGTACTCTAGGATGCATTCCAGTAACAATCTCAAAAGGTGTTGTTGTGATGTGGAAGCCTAATCAAACTCGGAAGTTTATTCAGCACAGTTTCCCCTTAGATTATGTGTAAGAGGGTTTGGGGGTCAAGGGGTAGTGCCCTAGGTACTCCCTATAATAGTACAAGGTGGGGTCTGTAGAACTAGATCTTAGTGTGCAAGGAACATTAGCAATAAGAGAAACATTCACAAACTAAAACTAAATTCACATATATGCTTAGACAAAGAAAGCAAACAAGAAATGCAAACCTCAAAAGAGAAAACACTCCATGCTTCCTTGATTTTTTAGATGTGTCCTTTGATGTGGATGTATGCTCAATTGCTTGCCCAATTGCTTCAATGGTGGAGATGGGTAATGGAAAATTGGTAGCCTTGTGAGCTCTCAATTTGGCATTATAAGGTTAAGATTGATGACTTTGGTTCTCAAAATAGCATGGTAACTTTAGCTCAAAGATTGTGATTGAAATGGATTGGGAGGGGATCCAATTTATAGGCTAAGGGCTTGAGGGATGGAGGGCTAAGATGCAAGGAGAGATGAAGGCTTAAAGAGGGTTAGGATGCACTCAAAGGAGAGCACATGGATTGTGCTTGTTTAGCACCAATGGGAAGGTGACACTTTTCATAAGGAGGATGAGTGTGAGAGGGTAGGGTAAAGGGTTGGTTAAAGGCATGATGAGTGGGGTTGAGTATGTAAGAGATATGTAAGAGGAATGAGTGTGGAAGAGGGAAGAGTGTGGAAGATGGATGTAATAGTCATGAGTGGGCTTGTAAGAGTCTTTTATGTTTTGTAAGAGCACTCATGACTTGGTGGTTGGGTTTTTTGAGGGGAGACTTTGATTTGGTTTAGAAAAGTCTTAAACTTGTTTAGGAAATGTGACAACATTAGGAGGTGGATTAGGCTTGGGTTTAGGATTAGATTAAGGATGTTAGAGATGTGCAAGTGGATGGCATTAATGAGGTGGGTGAGTTAGTGGCTAAGCTAGGTTAGTATGGGTGGATGGGGTGGATTAGGCTAAATGGAGGATTAGGGATAAGTTAGGGGTTTTTAGATTTGAGGATTTTATTTATCAAATAGATTTATTTAATAAATGGGGATTTTTGGAATTAGATAGAAGAGTAGGATTTAATTGATAAATAATAGGTTATTTGATTTATTAATTAGGACTATAGATGATTAATTAAATTAATCAACTAGGGATGGCAAAGGATTAATTAAATAAAAATTTTAATTCACAAACTAAAACTAAATTCACATATATGCTTAGACAAAGAAAGAAAACAAGAAATGCAAACCTCAAAAGAGAAAACACTCCATGCTTCTTTGATTTTGTATATGTGTCCTTTCATGTGGATGTATGCTCAATTGGTTGCCCAATTGCTTCAATGGTGGAGATGGGTAATGGAAAATTGGTAGCCTTGTGAGCTCTCAATTTGGCATTATAAGGTTAAGATTGATGACTTTGGTTCTCAAAATAGCATGGTAACTTTAGCTCAAAGATTGTGATTGAAATGGCTTGAGAGGGGATCCAATTTATAGGCTAAGGGCTTGAGGGATGGAGGGCTAAGATGCAAGGAGATATGAAGGCTTAAGGAGGGTTAGGATGCACTCAAAGGAGAGCACATGGATTGTGCTTGTTTAGCACCAATGGGAAGGTGACACTTGTCACAAGGAGGATGAGTGTGAGAGGGTAGGGTAAAGGGTTGGTTAAAGGCATGATGAGTGGGGTTGAGTATGTAAGAGAGATGTAAGAGGAATGAGTGTGGAAGAGGGAAGAGTGTGGAAGATGGATTTAAGAGTCATGAGTAGGCTTGTAAGAGTCTTTTATGTTTTGTAAGAGCACTCATGACTTGGTGGTTGGGTTTTTTGAGGGGAGACTTTGATTTGGTTTAGGAAAGTCTTAAACTTGTTTAGGGAATGTGACAACATTAGGGGGTGGATTAGGCTTGGGTTTAGGATTAGATTAAGGATGTTAGAGATGTGCAAGTGGATGGCATTAATGAGGGTGGGTGAGTTAGTGGCTAAGCTAGGTTAGTATGGGTGGATGGGGTGGATTAGGCTAAATGGAGGATTAGGGATAAGTTAGGGGTTTTTAGATTTGAGGATTTTATTTATCAAATAGATTTATTTAATAAATGGGGATTTTTGGAATTAGATAGAAGAATAGGATTTAATTGATAAATAATAGGTTATTTGATTTATCAATTAGGACTATAGATGATTAATAAAATTAATCAACTAGGGATGGCAAAGGATTAATTAAATAAAAATTTAATTAATGATTCCTTTAGAGATAACTAAATAGGATTACTAAAGTGGTGTAATCAAATTTAGGTTTCTACAGGGTCAATGAGCAATGCCCCCATGGGGGTTTTTGGGGGTAGGGCCTTGAAGTTAAAATGACTTTATATTGTAAAAGGCGTCAGCTACAATTTTCTATTAGACAACTTATTATAGCCCTAATTTTGTAAGTGAAAAAATCTTGTATATAATGGCTTAGGGTTAGGGATTTCATAATGTATGGTGATATTGTATCTTCTTGCAGCAGTATTGAGCTATAAGGGATTGCAGATTGTAATCACTAGATAATAATAATATTGGACTTGTTGTTGGTGGACTTAGCCCAAGGATTGGATGAACCACGTTATTGTGTCTTATGTTTTCTTCTATGTGATCTATTATTTTCTTATATTAGCTATATTTTCATTTAACTGTTACTTCTATCTGAGATTAATCCTAACAGGTGTTTTTCATGTACTCCTATTCATAGAATTATTACATGCAAACTCAGCTTGTGCCAATACCATATCCCAATTACTTAGCTTATCTCCAACTAAACATCTCAACAAATTATCCAAGCTTCTATTCATAACCTCTATCTATGCATCTATCTATGGATGGAATGTAGAACTAGACTTCAACTTAGTATCCATCTTCTTCAACAAAGTCCTCTAAAAGTAACAGACAAACTTATTATCTCTGTCAGAAATAATACATATTAGTAATTCATGCAATCTAACAATTTCTTTGAAGAAAATATTAGCAACACACACAACATCTGGCATCTTCTTACATGGTATGAAATGTGCCATCTTAGAAAATCTATCAACAACAACAAATATGGAATCATACCCTCTTTTTGTCTTAGGTAATCAAAGAACAAAATCCATCACTCCAAGGTTCCTCAAGAACATAAATAGGTGTATACAATATAGTATTCTGACTTACTCATTTTGCAACTTGACAAATTTCACATCTCATTACAAAATTTTGAACATGCTTATACATTTGTGGCCAATAATACTTATCCTTAAGAAAATTCAATGTCTTATCAATCCAAATAGTCTAGCCAAACCACCACAATGATTTTCCTTAATCAAATTAACTCTCATAGAAATTCTTGGTATACAAAACTAAATTCCTTTAAACAACATACCTTCTTGAATGAAATACTCATCATACTTACTTGTTTGACTTGATAGATTTGGTGCTCCACACTCTATCCATGCCTCGAAAAAATTAGGTTCAATATCATACAACTCCTTCATCTCATCAAAACCAAGAACTTCAATCGTCATCAACAAAGAACATCTTCTTCTCAATGCATTTGCAACTAAGTTAGTGACTCCACTCTTATTCTTTATTACAAATGTGAAACTCTACAAATACTCAACCTACTCCACATGTCTTTGATTCAACTTATGTTGACTTCCCAAATACTGTAAAGCTTTATGATCAGTACACAACACAAACTCCTTAGGAATCAAATAATGTCTCCACTTCTTCAAGGCTTGAAAAATAGCATAAAACTCTTCATCATACAAAGAATAATTTATTTTATCATCATTCAACTTCTCACTAAAGAAAGCAATAGGTTTACATTCTTGACTCAACATAGCTCCTATTGTATTGTCACTTGCATCACATTCAACTTGAACTACCTTATTAAAATTAGGGAAAGCCAATACAGATAACTCACCAACCTTTTGTTTGAAAGTCTCAAAACTCTTATCAATCCCATGTTTCCACTTAAAATCCTTTTCATCTCCTCTCATTGTCTCATTCATAGCATTACAAACAAAACTTAAATTCTTTATAAACTTTTTGTACAAACTATCCAAACCATGAAATGGTCTTACCTCACCCACATTCTCAGGAGTAGGCCATTCCAAAATTTCTTTAACCTTCTCACGATCCATTCTCCAACCATCAGTTGAAATCATAAATCCCAACTACACAATCTCCTCTTGCATAAAGGAGCACTTATTCAAATTAATCAGCAACTTCTCCTAATTCAATCTCTGCAATACTTGTCTAACATGCTCAATATGGTCTTCCTTAGTCAAACTAAATATCATAATATCATCCAAGTAAATAATCACAAACTTACCCATGAATTTCTTGAGAACTTCATTTGTCGACCTCGTGAAAGTACTAGGTGCATTAGTCAAACCAAAAGGCATAACCAACCATTCATACAAACCATCTTTTGTCTTGAAAGTAGTCTTCTATTCATCATCTTCTCTAATTCTAGTATGATTATAACCACTCTTCAAATCAATCTTCATAAAATACTTTTCTAAACTTAAATAATCCATTATGTCATCCATCCTTAACATAGGAAGCCTATATTTCAATATGATCTTGTTAATATCTCTGGAATCAATACACATTCTCCATTCTCCATTCTTCTTAGGTGCTAATATAATAGGTACATCACATGGACTCCAACTTTCTCTAATCAAACCTTTCTACAAAAAATCTTGCACTTGTCTATTCAATTCTTCATTCTCATTAGGTGTCAACTTATTTGGTGCTTTATTTGGCAAACTATCTCTAGGAATCAAGTCCATACAATGACTTATAATTATTATTGGTGGTAAACCATTAGGTATATCATCTGTAATAGTCTCTTTACACTCATTCAAAAAGCTTTCAATTTTTTTTGGTACTCAACTAACACTACCAGTTTCTGTTGTCACTCAGACTCTACCATTTTTTTTTGCTTGGGTGTAATCTGTAGCTTCGTCATTACTATACTTTGTCACTCAATCATTACTACCACAACTCAGTCCTCTAGAAATTATTGCAAAATAGACTTGGTTCGTCTATATTTCCTTCTCAAATTACTTTCCACTAACCATGTAAATTCTTATAGTAGTATAATTGATCTCATTGACAGACTCAATCAAAGGCATCAATGTATCCATAACTCCATTTGTCCAAATAGCATATTAATTCAATCTTAAATCATACACAACATGTTTATCATATTTCCAAGGTCTACCTAAAAAAATATGACAACAGTCCATAGGCATAATATCACACAAAACTTCATCAAAGTAATATCCAATCTTTAATCTCACAACACATTGTTCACCTACCAATATCTTATGCTCATCCCTTATCCATGAAACATGATAGGGTTTGGGATGCTTCAACCTCTCAAATTGCAACTTTTTAACCAACTCCTTTAATGCCAAATTTGTTGAACTTCCATTGTCAATGATTACTTTACAACATTTCCCAACTATCTTATGTTTGGTCTTAAAAACAATTATCCTATGAACATGTTATTTATCCTCAATTTTCTCACTACACAAAATTCTTCTCACCATCAAATTTTCTCCAACCTTAGGATCACTCTAAGGGTGCATAGATTCACCTTGTACCACAACATTCTTCCTACTACTTTCATTTTCACCAGAGTATCTACATTCAAAGGATCTTTGTCCTTCTTTTCCACATTTGAAGCAATTACCATGAAAAACACCTCTAGAAAAAGAATTACCTCTTCCTCGGTAAGAACTAGCACCTCCTTGGTAAGAATTACCACCTTTCCATTCAGTGTTGCCTTTGTCATCACTTTTCCACATAAATTTTCCCTTATCTTGTACATAGTTGTCAAATATGTCATTTTCTTCATAAGATCTACCTTTGCCTCTCTAGAATCGACCACCTCTACTCTTTGTCTTTTCTCATGCTTCTTTATCAAGATCTCCTCGGCCTTCAAGGCATATTGTTATGCTTCTTCCACACTTTCCAATTGCACAAAACTTATCAAGAGTATACCATTCTGTTGGTGTTTGAAAATGTTACCGATTTTCAATTATCCTGATGAGAACAAAACACATCTAGGGGCAGCTAACTCCCACTTTCAACATGCCCATTCAGACACCAGGCCAACTATAAGGCTAGAGCCTTCTTCTTCTTCAGGCTCTACAAAAGCTAGGCGGGTAGACCTATAGATTCTTTATATGGTACCAGTTATCAAAGCATACACTGAATCTAATATGAAGCAGATAAAACCCTTATTTCTCCTGATAACTCATGAAATAACATCAATTGATAGTAGCTAAATGCATATCTAGGAACCTCATAAGCTAAGTGAGGGCATTCTATTATAGCTCTTCAACATGAAAGGGGAAAAGCATTTGATTATTGATGTTGATCTCAGCAAAACATGATATGAACAACACAACCTTATGATCCTTCAAAATGATCAGTGCCTTATCTATTGGGCAATTCACACAAAACCCTAACACACATCCTTGAAAGTCACTAACATATGCCATACATCAGGACTTCCTGATCTATCTATCCACTTTGTGAATTAGACATCTGCATCCTTCTGAACCTCATACTCAACTTATCCCTTCATGAAATCTGCAATCCTATGATGATGAATCAAGCATTTACATAACTCTTTGAGTCATAAGTAAAATAAATCAACATATACAACCAATAGGTTGCAACTAAGTTTCATATTCTTTGTTTACAAAACACAAAAGATCACAAAAAGCATGAATGGGAGACAAGATATCAGAATGAAGATTGACTTTCTAATGCCTTATCATTTATTTCCTTGGAACAAATTACAATAAGATGCATGAAATTTAAATGCAAAGCTACCTAACAGATCAGAACTATCTGTATTCTTATTTCTTGTTGTTCATTACATGAGAAATTTGTTGAAGAATGGTATCACGGATCTGAGAGAACTCAAGATTGGAACCTACTGGTTTCTTAGTCACAAAAACTAGAACCTCTAGCATTAGAAAGAAAGGGAAAGATATAGACCAGAAAGAATTCTTGGATTGAATCTGCAACCAACATCTGTCCACTGGGAATTTAATCTCTCTCAACTGAAAAACATCTCTCTTCTTTCATCCCATCTGATTTGATCTTGTTTCATCATTTTATGTAACAAACTTACAAAATATCCTTGCCTAATGATGAAATCCTTTGTTGAGTCACTAAATATTTGATTTTCCTCATGAAATGCCAGTAAAATTTGAGATTTTACTGAGTGAACACTATCAGAATTTGACCCAAACTACATTTTAACTGTCTTTTAACCACATTTAAGTTATTCCCATTCTAAAAATCAAAATTGAATTCTAATACCTAAAAACGGTTGGAAATTGGATACCTGGGACAAATCCCCCTGTAGCTCAAACTAGTGGCATTCTGTGCAAAAATTGACCTCATATTCAAAAAATTTAGATCTTTTTGGTTCTAATGGTATATTGGAGTGCATATCTAGCCTCTCACAAATGCCCAAAAGGTCGATTTGAAAATGACTCCCCTATTAGAAACTCATGCCTGTAACTTTGACTATTTTAAATTTCAAAAATTTAAAATAAACTAAAGTCTCTAACTTGATAATATGACCTCTTTTGATTTTAAAAGAGTTGCGTGTCAGTTTGAAAAGAAATGAATAAAAAATAAAATTTTCATTATTTCTAATTTCTCTTCACCCCTTAGAATTTGGGGTCAAATTGATTTGACCAGCGCCATGTGGTGCTTCCTGATTGGTCTGGACTTGCACCATCTACCACATCACTATCTACTCCGAGATCACTTGCCACATGGTGCAATCCCACTTTCCCACATTTTTTATCAACCTTGCAACTTCTTATTGTGGGGAAGCGAGCACTGTCGGATCATGACACGTGTTGCGATCTGATGCCTTCATCTGAAACTGCATGTCACTACACCCAGAGCCTGCTTCGCCACATATCAATTACCCACTTTCTCAAATTATTTAACTTCCTCACATCTTGATAATGTAGGGAAGCGGGCACCATCTGATCTAGACACTTGGCCTCATCTCCTTGCATTTGGGCGTCTTCGCCACATTGGCATTTGCGTGCATTTGATTAAAATTTTACTTTGACTTGGATCCGGGTGATGTCATCATGCAACTGGCTAACCCACAAGGTTCACTTCAAATTCTTCTCTTGTGCCTTTGAAAAGGCACTCACCATAAGACACTATGGCTTATGTTTGGAATTCTATTTAAAATACAGAAAAACCTTTCCAACAATTCATGTGAGACTATAGGGTTTCGAAAAATCTTTACTCCTGCATTTTTCATAGCGTCTGTGGGTTCCTCCTCGATGCATGGCATCTTATTCTTCAAAGTTTCAAACATCCTCCTCCATGTTGGTGGCTTCCTTTTTGAATTTGCTATGGCTTTTCCTCTATTATGGGGCTCCTCCCTTGCTCGTGCTTTTTGTGCTCTTCTTTG
This sequence comes from Cupressus sempervirens, assembly GCA_028749045.1. NCBI lineage: Eukaryota > Viridiplantae > Streptophyta > Pinopsida > Cupressales > Cupressaceae > Cupressus > Cupressus sempervirens. Next base: position 330,350,584 of record CM053787.1, read on the forward strand.
ACCTTGCAACCTTTTCTTTACTTGATGTGCCTGCCCTAGCCTGCTCTGTGGGGGTTGTCCTTTGTTTGGCATTCTCTACCCATTTAATGTGTGAGTTTCGCATGATCTTATTTTTAAAACCAAATCTGATGCTGACTGCTCATACATGAGCTCTGTCTTTAAATTTGCGCAAGGCTTTGGCTTTTAAAAAATGTTGAATCTTGTTTTTCTTTTTAAACAAGGCAGCTCCTTGTTCTAATTTCCTGCCCCTGCGGCTTCAACGCTCATGTTCCCTGCCTAACGTGGATGGACCTCCACTCTATCTGCATTTTATGCATGATCTGCTTATCTTTTCATGGTGTGCTCTTTCCTTTTAATCTGTCGCTCTTGCTCACATGGGAATCTTTTAATGTACTGGCTTCTATCCTTGATGCTGCCATTAAAAATGTGGTCCTTCTGCCTTCCATGTAGTGACCTTCTTTGTTTGATTGGAACTCCTCCCCATTGCATGAGACTTCATCTTCAAATGTTGCAGGTTATGATTTTTCTTGGCGTCTTCCTTGCATGCTACAGCTTTGGCTGCATTTTTCTCTTTCATTTGTGCACTGATGCTTTTAATGCATACGATGGTCTTCTATTTGCTCTTATGTGGATTGGCTTTTCATTTAACTTGAGCCCTTTCTAACGCCTGCCTTTCTCTCCTTGTATTGCGCATGTGATGGTAACCACATAAATAACTCAAGTGCAAAGCCATTTGTTTTTTCACATAATTTACATTCAAATAATGAGCTAACCTCGCAACAAATCCTTCTGGTACAAATTATATCATATTAGCGTGTGCCACTTGCTAATAGATGCAGGTACAAGTTTGGCTTGACAACTACTCACTATAGACCCCGAATCACTAACTATAGGCAGTTCCTTGCACAAAGTGAGCATTCTAACTTGAAATAGAGAGTTCAATGATCTTTGCATATTGATCTAGCTATATCCTCAATCTTGACTGTTCAAAAGAACTCAAACTTTTCATAACCATCTGTGTTGCATTTGGCATAAATTTGTAATGTGGAGCATTACACAAGCTTTTATTCCACAACATCAATCATGTTATATCTTTTTCTCCCACTGAAAGGTATACTTCCCTTCCCTTAAAAAATATATATGACAAACTTGCCCACCCCTTTCACATTCTCTGGCCATAAAAGGAGAAATATAGCAGTGTTGGCGAGCTCACCTCCGCATTTCCTACTATGCATTCATTTGAGATGTTCAATACTTGGTATCTCGGTCCACTCTGGAACTATATACCCAATTGTGACCTCAGGTGGATGGATTTGATTGAATCAAATTTTGTGTTCATTGTTATAAATATAAGGCCATTTTTTTTTATCAAGGAAACACTCTTGAATCCAATTCCCTCCATTATAACCCTCACTTAACCTTATCAATTTGATGGAATCAGTCGGGCCCCAAGTGGGTCCAGCTAAAAAATTTCATTTTCAAACAACTAAGTCCTCAGACTGATCCACTGGAGACCTGATACAGATTCATGTCAAATATGACTAATGAACAATCAATTTGAAACTCATTTACCACTTCCTGTCAAACTATGAATTTGTGTCCGGAGGTCCTTGGACTACCTTTAAAAACTGACCCGAACAATTGACCAAGCTCTGAAACTCAGGATCTCTGTTCTTTCTGACATGTTCAATAGGCCTGCCAAATCTCATTGCATGACGACATCAGGGTCAAAAGATATTGACCTCCGAAGTTGTCAACTTAAATTCACCTACAGATAAACATGTTATAAAACTAGAAAGTGTGTTTGGTTTGAGCTCCAAAGACTGGGAAAATGGGCACATGAGTTAATGAAAACTGGAGAACTGGTAGATTGTCATGAGGAGAGTATGATTATACAATTTGGGCTCATAACGAACCACAGGGAAAATTTGGTGAGAGTGCAAAGTTAGCTACTTGGATCTATAGGATAGAGGACATCAGTAAAATATCATTTTTTGTGAATGGAATGACCCTGGTAAAGTGTGAAGACGGATTTGTCAAGTTCTAAAAATTGCCACACTTGTAGTATTTTCAGTGGACAATACAGGGGAACAAACCATTTAGTCCTACCAATCAAATATTAAGAGTTATAACACCATGAACAGGGGTACCAAACAATTTGCAAATGCTGACACTAGTAAAAGGGTAGAAATTGCATTTGGAATCGCATTTGAAAACTGTGAAGACAGATTTGTCAAGAGCTAAAAATTAAAACATAACAAGTCTCTAACGTCTATAATGCAATGCAAAAGGAATTTTAGCATTGTGATCAATTGGGTCAAAGTTATAGCACGTCAAACAGGGCTTCCTAGAATTATGTGCAAATTGCAAAAGCATGAAAATAGTAACTGACCAACTTTGAGGGATTCAGAACCTAGTCAAATGGACTCGAAATGACTTGAAATCTGAAACATAGGTTCTCAGGTATGGGTACTAGACACTCCCAAAGTGAAAATTCACAAAACATTTCTAGGTGTGAGATATTCAGATGCAAACAAGGTCTCATGTCCCTATTTGACACTAAGGGTAAAATGCAGATTTGAAACTACCTCAAAACAAGACTTCATGAAAAGACTCAAAATGGCATTTTAACTTCATGAAACAAGTAGGAATACTAAATGGATGGTGTTAGAAGCATTAAATACCTTTTAGGCCTCAGACTGATAGCCAAATACACATGCACTTAAAAGCATTTATAGGGCTCAATTTCTCAACAATGGTTAAAATTTGAGCTTACAATTTTGAGCGCCAACACATTCTATATTAATAAAATCATTCTAACACCAAGGATAACACGTCAAATGAAAGCATAAACCACACCTTTACCAAGAACCCCATGAGTCCTCAAGATGTAACCATATCTACACACCATGAAGAACCAAGTGCACCATGCAAATGTCAAAGACACTTTTGCAACAATAGGATCTAAGACATCTTCCAACATCTACAAACACTCAATAAATATATATATCAATACTAAGAACTCTCACTCACGCATTGTATCTAGTCACCCATGGCATCATAAATCCATCTCCTACCTAAAAATTCTCTAGGTCTACACACATAACCTAAGTGTTAGTACCAAGTGAAACAAAGTAGATACAAACTAAACTAGGAAGTAACCCTACACTGCTATTTCATCACTATCACAAGCTCCCAGTAAACTATGTATCCAAGCTATCCATGACACCATGATGAAAAACCATCCTCTAAATCAAGGAATTAAACCATCATAGAACTCAAATTTTACATCATGATCTCCTCAAAAGAGATCAAATAACCATGATCCTCAACCAAGAAGATATACCGCCATAACCAAATTAGGAATCCAAGCCAATGAGCACCAATTAATTACCTGTATATCAAATCATTTCATGCTAAAATTTATGGAATGATGATCACATCCATGAACTAAGTATCTAATTCTCAAAGTATCCAATCTGTCAACATAATATAGTCATTGTAATCCTCCACCATGATTGTACCTAGTAATAACATCTCATCCTTTCTACATGAAGAAAAATTAGCAAATCATGTGAGTAAGGGCATAGACAACCCAAAACCAAGCCACCAATCTAACTATGCATCAATAACGAAAGATCAATGGGAAAAGACAATCCATATCTAAGCCATAAATACAACATGTAAGTATAGACCACTTACAACACTGCACAAATTTTAGACCCAACAAGTCATCATACATATCCAAACCAAATATTGATAACCATATCATCATGAGACCAATCTAAAATACAAGTTAAATATACAATAATAACAAATCTCAAATCTCCAAAACATACAATGTCATAAACTCACTATGTTACCATAGTCAATATATATCATAAATTGTTTAGAATAATATCACCTAATAAATCATGGAAAACCTACACCAAATCTGAAACCAATGTATAGAGCTCTATAAGAGAATTTTATTGACTATTCAAAGTCCAAAATTTGACTTTGTATACCTAAGTTATGCCCAAATTTGTGCTCAAAAAGTAAACAATGTCTAATTTTTAGGCTTGTAAAACCTAAGAAACTATCAAAATCACATATTCAAACTTGCACCTAGTTGTAGTGCTTTGAATTAGGTTTCTAATGACTATAAGAAGTTTGAAATTTGATATCCTAAGTGAAATTTATGGTCTTTTTACCAAGACAATATTTTTACCACTTTCAAAGCATTTATTTTTGTGATGAAAATTTCAATTGGATTAAATTTGATAGCTATCATAGGCTAAAACTAAAAACCTTTTGTATTTTCTATTAACATGGCCAAACTAGGGCATATTATATATCAAAATTTATTGAAAAGCAAACCCAGATCCAATGGTGAGGTCTATTTTTTCTCAAGAGGTTATTTCTACAAGTTGCCCCCTAAATCCCTCATTTAAATGAAACATCCACAAAACCCTTTTAACCAATAATTTTAGATACCCAAAATCTACCAACAACCCAAAACCACCAAATCTATAATAAACAACCTATGAAACCTATATATCTTGCCCCTTTCTTTCATCCTTTCATACATTCTCATGGATATGCTAGGGTTACAACAACAAATCTATAGCTCTGATACCCCTTGTAAGGAAACTTGCAAAAAAAAATATTGTTGTTTCCACATAACCCATAATATATTTGAAATAAGCAAGAACTCAAAATCCACATCCAAGAGAATGGACAACATACCCACAAAAAGGTGACACAAGAAAAATCATAGGAAACCCTCATTGAGGGGAAAAACCCAGACTCCAAAAGAATCCATCACTGTGTATTATTTAGAAAAACATCAATGCAATACAACCATGGAAGCCTTCAAATCCATAGCCAAAACCAGGAAATCCATGTGAATAAGCATGAATCCACACTACACATGTCATGCTTCCAACCTCCACAAATGTTCCATTGGCTAACCTATCAAGCCTTGTCTTGCTTGACTTTCCTTTTGCCTTTTTTTTCATTTTTTTTTCCTTTCCTCTATGACTACCCTTGTGGTCCCTTATATAGTAACAAGCACCCACAAAACCACCAAGTGGTATTACATAAACCATGTGCTACCAAACCCCCACTAACCCACAGTTAATATTTTCCCCAATATTAAATAATTGCATCAAATATTATCACAATGTTACAATGCAACTCATCAAGGATATTCCATGGGAATCTCTCCATGTTGCACGCTCATCTAGGTGTCCCTAGGTGCAACATTACATAATAAAATATTATAATATTATATAAATAATATTATGCAATGTGTGTAACACACATTATCTTAGCACTATTGGTAAAGTTGAAAGGCTCACAAAGAGCCCACCAGGGATCAAGTTTTGTTGAGTGCATGGTCCATGACATCTAAAAAGGATGAGGTTGAGATCGTGCCCCAAGAAAATTAAGTGGAATAGATACTCATCATTCTTGGCTCTTAACCAAAGAAGCTAGACAAAAGATGAACCATCAACAAACAAAAAAATTACACAATTTCATAGATCTAGAATCTTATTGTAAATTTTCATGATTACAAATTAGAACATTTTTTTAGGGAGTTCAACCAGATAGAAGATTGGCTAGAAAATATTGTTGTTAGGCTTCACTATTACTATTATGCTTTACTTCTGGTGAATTGATCAAACACCCAAAGATAGCTTTAGAGTTGGGCAATTCCAAGGTTTCATAGCTAGCCATACATATTTCCATCACTCATAAATCTGCCTTCATATTTCATTCCTTCGCACTATATTCCCCCTTTCTTAGGCATCACTCTATTTTTTTTTCTTTGGCATCAATCATGGTAACTTCATCTAATACTACCAAGAAATTGTACAAGTCATACATTTTTAGAATAATGATGCCCATTTGAATATGGGAAAACCCAAATCAGGGTCCATATTATAGAAGGTATATGAATAAAATATTTAAACTAAAATTCCCAATAGTGGAGGATTCCATTTAAGAGTTAACAAGGGAACACGTTTCATTTCCAGTGTCCCCAAGGTTAGTTTTTCCATCTCATATTCTATCTATTTTCCTATATAAATTCCTTGACTTGTCCCAATCCTTTTCTTAAGTGATGAACATAGAAACATAATGTATGTATAAGGAATACATTGTAAATTTGTAGGTAGCATCCTTGCTGAAATAGTTCATAGCTATAGTTTTTTCTCAAAAGATGTATACATTGGAGGCCTCTTCAATGGCCAAGCTTTAGCCCAAAACTCTTCTTTCACTTTATTGTATGATGCATTATGGCTTGTGTTGGAGGTACAAAATGATAGTATTCTTGTTAGGTAACGTATTGCATATTCCAAAAGTCTTGGTATGAAGGCATTGAAAGACATTCAAAGAAAATGCAGATCCATGGACCTTCTGGTGAACTATGTCACTCTTAATCAATTCCCTATTTGGAAGCAAGTTAGGCTAAGTTCATTATTGTGAAAGTATAGCCAAAATTTCTCTCTTATTGTTGCTCCATTGGACACCTCTTTAGTTCTATATTTTGGTTCTTCTCAAGTAAAAATCAAAGGAAGAAAGGGTAGAAGCAATTATTTTCTAATAGGTGTAGCTCAGACTTCATGTTTGGAATTGAAAATGCATTTTGGTCATATATATGTTAGTATCACTACTATTCAATTGACCTCTTCTTTGTTCTTATTGGTTGAGATTTGTTCCATGTTTTCTCTAAGCATTTAATTTTCTTTGGTTTTTAGTAGTTCTCTTCTATGTAGACTTCTATGTACTTCTAATTGAATCTAGCTTTTTCCATTTTGGTGGTTGAGCATGTCTCCCACATTTCTATTAGGTCATACATCATTATCAAAATACATGTGGTTATTATTTATATTAATATATAATTGTCTTTTTTGCAATATTTTAAATAAAAGTGATTTAATATTAATTGTAATATAATAGCATAATGGAATTTCTAGGTCTCTTATCAAGATGAAGCATGAGTGAACTTGGTTTTTAGGCAGCCCTAAACAGTTAATTTTCAAAAACCCGTGCACTAATACCTCTCAATTTTTCACTAGGTTTTTAGGAGCACTAATACCAGCATGGTTTTCATTGGTCCACATCATTACCATATAACATTCATCTAGTAAGATCAACTCACAACCCTTTCCACAACACCCTACTTACTACCCTAACAATATTCAACTTCATGGACCCCTCTTCAATCGAAATCCTACGTAGAACTTTGAATGGAAATGACCTAATAGGAGATATAAATATATTAGAGGGCATGGTAGGTCTTAACCAAACTTTAGTAGACTGAAGTAGAAGTAGAGGTGTAACATATTCCATTGACACTTTCAGATCAACCAACCAACTATCCTTAAACATTGTGTTTGGGAAACCCATCTTGAGCCTCTTCTATATGATGAGATCCCAACTTATCTCAAAAAAGAGGAAAAGAAGACCCTAAAACATTCAGCAAGGTGGCATTTCCTTTGAATGTTCTCCAAGATCATATTTGGCATTTCAGGGACACAACACTTATTGATAAGTTATAAAACCTTTCCCCCTAAAAATAAAAGTTATTAGAATGAATTAAATTTCAATAACATGGCATTTGGGATGTTTTCCATATAGAATGAGGAAATGACTATTTTATTAATAAAAATTAAAATTAAAAGATAGGGATATGAACAAAATAAAATAATAAATCTATTTTGGCAAAGAAGGGCTTCATACACAAACATGATCTCCAAAATTATATCACATTGGTGTAATTAGTAAGTATATCATGTGTACTTTCAACACCCTTGGTAACTAGATTGGCATTTTTTCTCAAGATGGATGTTGATATATTTCAAAATATAGAGTTACTAGATTGTCTTTATATTCTCCTAAACATTTTCAAGTATTTTCTAATGTCTTTATTGGGTGAGTGTACAAAGATTAGGGATAGAAAGAGACTATAATATGCTACTTTATTTTTAAAATCAATAAATTTTAAACTTCAATTGAAAAATCAAGATGGTTACTATAGTGCCTCTCTAATTATATTTTAATAAGGGGAAGGTTAGCTTCCCTCCATCTTTAAATTGGTAAGGGGATAGTGTTGTAAGTGAACCCTTCATCTCTTCTTATGATTTATTAGTTTGGTTCTACGAGGAACCTATATTATTCAATGCATACATTTATGCTTGAATGATACCAATTAGAATCTAATTGTATACTAGTCAATCATGTATTTCATTTAGAAACATTTTGTTGTTCATTCAAAATAATACCTATTTGTGTGTGTGTGTGTGTGTGTGTGTGTGTGTGTGTGTGTGTGTGTGTGTGTGTGTGTGTGTGTGTGTGTGTGTGTGTGTGTGTGTGTGTGTGTGTGTGCACGCATGTGTGTGTTTGTGTGTGTGTGTGTGTGTGTGTCTGTGTGTAGGTTTGTATATTACATATCACACCTATAGTTTGAGGAAGAGCAAGGATCTTGGTAATCAACAAGAAAATGTCCAAACAAAAAACTAAACTATATATCTAACCAAGGGGGATGCAAGATTTTTTTCAAATTATCCTTATATATTAGTACATTTTTTGTGGTTGTTTAGCCACTAGCCCAAATAATCACCCACGCAAAGTTTTTGTTTTTGTTTTTTTTGTTGGGGAGGGTTATCTTAGCCTCTTCAGACATCAATTTTCCTAGCATTTTTATCCACTAGATGAAGGTTAGTTGTAGGCGGCATGCTCATCATATGTCTATAAAAAATGAAGAAGTGGATACAACTCAAAACAAGTATAAACAAGATCTTACCTTTATTTATGCATGCTAATTTTGAAAAAAACATTATACTTGAAAGGAGCCAAAGTGTGGAAACGCTTCCAAATGCTAGATCTAACATGAGAGATGATGCTAAAATTTCTCACAAACCTTAGAGTATTACAAGATAAATAAACACATATAGAATATGTATCAAACACATAACACAAGATATATGTGGAAAATCCTTTTGAGAAAAAGAAATCCCACCACTCCAAAGCCAAACCTAATTGTATTATCAACAACAAAACTACAATACAATCTCTAGAGCCACAACTCTCCAAGAGTAATTAGTTGTGATATCTAGATCTAGAATAATTTTGGCATCATAACAACGCTCTTCAAACAATTATCTTTGTCTCATTATTCTCTACAACAATGCCTTATATTTATAGAGTTTTCATACAAAAGGAATCAATTTCTAGAGCGCCTACATTCAATGCATATAAAAATTATTTTAGAAACCTCCTTTATGCACAAATATTGCATAAAAAATAAAGAAAAGAAAATAAACTTTCTACTTTTTTGCTCCAAATCCATTCTTGCAAAAGATTTAGTCTTCATTAAGCATCTTTCTTCAAAGAATAAATTAAACAATAAATCATGATAAGGCTTAGTTATCTTATCCCAACAATCTCTCACTTGACAAAGACCTTATAGGAGTTAATGTATCACAACATAGGCCCAAAGCCCCATAGAATCAACATGCCATCTGAACTTCTTAGTGCTAATTGGCTTTGTTAAGCATCTATGACATTCTTTAAAATAGAAACCTTTTCCAACTTCACTTTTCGATCTTCCACCATATCACAAAAAAATGATATTGTACATCAATAAGCTTTGTTCTAGCATGGAAAGTATCATTCTTTGCCAAATAGATAGCACTCTGGCTGACACAATAGATAGTACTTTGTCTTGCATCAAAACCAATATCAAAATACAATATCTTAAGTCAAATGGTCTATTTAGAAGCATAAGTAGCTACCATGTACTCTGGTTCTGTAATGGAAAAAGAAGCTATATCATGTTGCTTTCTCATCCAACTAATTGCACCACCAAACATCATGAAAACATATCCACTAGTGGAACTTATGTTGTCAATGTCCCCTACCGAATTTGAATCCACATGTGTAGTGCCTACCCCTAGTTTGCATTTTTTTCGAACTCTTTTAGGTCAATTTTATGTTGATGATTATTAGTGACATTATTTTGAAATTATCATATATTGTTTCAGATTCAGTTTATTATATGATGAGATCACTTGGTACTCTACATTTCACGTATGCATGATGATTATTCAGTGTTTTCAGATATTGATGATGATTAGATAGATGATTTATTATCATATGTGTTTTTTGGTGTTTTCTTATGGATACTTACCCCATACTGCATGTGTATGGTGTGCGTAATTATTTTCTTTATGTATGGTGTTCCGGACGTGGTTAAGGAAGGGAGTTGTAGTCATCTGCTAGTCTGAATCTACACGATGCACCACTTCATGCCATTGCCTATTTAGCTTAGTATATATTGTGTTGTGCATGAATGGATTTTATGCAGGTTGTAGGTATCGGGTATCAACTTCCCTGAATTTCCAGGATGAGCATACCCTATCACATTATCTCAATGGTAAGAGAGGGGAGATAAATTCTCAGGTCTAAATCCTAAACCCTTTAAGCCATTTGTCCTGATTGAAAATAAGGACAAGTATCTGAGTTGGGTACCCTCTGAATGCATTGGAAGACATAATTCATGATATTAAACCTTTTGTTTGAGTTGGTATGTGTTTTGCTATGATGGGTTTTCATATTTTACTTTATGAGTCTTTGGTGTATTTTCTATTAATTAAGTCTAATTAAAAGATTTAATTAAATAGAAAATTAATATGATATTTAAATATTTTATTTTATTTTATTAATTGGGAAATTAATTAAATAAAAAAGAATTAAAGTTTAAGATAAAAGTTATAAGTTTATATTTAGAACGTGATAATATTTATTTAATTTAATAATAATATATTTAGAGTTCATTTTTAAATAAATGCTAAATAATATTATTATTTAAGTTAATAAATATTTTATCAATTAAGTTTTGAGAATAAATTTTAAAGTGGAAAAGAAATTAATTGATTAAAATTTCATGACCACATGATAAGTGCATGATATTTAAAATTAATAAATTAAATTAAAAAGAGTAAAGTGAATAGTAAATAAAGTAATGTGCATTATCTTAATACTTATTCACATAGGAGTATGTGAACTATTGTGAGTTGTCATGATGACAACACGAGTTTGCACTCTAATTATGCACATGTTGTCTACACTTACGAGTTAGCACATTATTTGAGCACATGATGTCTACAACATTCTAGACACCTCATGATATTTATCTTCTTATCGTGGAAGATATGTGCTTAGTTGTCATGCTTATCTCCTAGTTCTTTCTAAACACATTCCAGATGCATCTTAGAGGCCTTTATATACAGGATCTCCTAGTGTGTATAGATGCTCATAAGCTTCGACAAGCTCATATGCTTCTATAAGCTCATATGCTTCTGCATGCTCATATGCTTCTACATGCTTCGAATAATAGTGAGCATTCATATTGATCATACTCTTTGGCCTACTGTGTGTTTTTGCTGCGAACATTGGAGAAGGAAGGGACTTTTCTCTACAGATTTTGAGGAGTAGCGAATTAGCATCAGTGTCCAGGTAGACACTCATGATTTTTGCATATACTATTTCGCTCCTTTTTACTTCTTGTCTTCGTCGTGTCTGCTAAATGACTGTTTGGATAATTCTTGTGATGAATGTTTTATATTTTTGGAATTTGGGTATGCATGTTGATTCTTTCTTTGTGCAAAGAAATCAAGGAAAAACCCAATTAGAAAACCCTTGTTCCATTGATGAAAGAAATTAACTTTTAAATCGGGTTTGGATTTGAATTAAAATAGCATTGAGAATTGAACATGGGAAGGGTTGGAATCAAAAATGAAATCTTGGATTGAAAATCTGAATAGTTGATAGAGATTCTTCTATCAGAATAAATTTGCCAATTTTATTAAAATATATATTTATATTGATAGATATGTTTATTTGCTAGCAAATTGATTGAAGGGACAAATTCTTTTTTTTTTTTTAAATCAAATATAATAATGCGAACCCATTACAACGTTGGGGAAAATGTTTGTAAAAAAGTATTTAATTTAATTGTTGTCATATATATATGAAAAAAATATTATAATAATAAATTAAGTTTTAAGGGGGGGGTGGTTTACCACCCCCCTACCCTATCCTTCTACTCACAGCCTATTGACTAGTGGCAGTTGTACCTACGACTGCAGTCGTAGGATGACTGTGACAACAGCCTTATGTGTTGCGGCCTGCAAATTAATTCGCAAGTAAGTCCTTGATTTTAATTTGTTATGTTTTCATTTTATTTTAAATATTTTTGTGTTGTAATGTTAAATCAATTTTTTAATTATAATGTTATTAAAAGATTTTGCTATTAAATATTAATTATTATATAATTTTATTAACAAATATCATAGTTAATAATTATTATTAAATTTAATAAATTATTAAGGTATAATATGTTTTATATTTAGAATTTAATAATTAACTTAATTAAATTTAGTTTAATTAAGGTTAATTATTAGAGAATGTTATAAATTAAAGTTTTTAAATTATTCAATTATCATTATCGATAATATTGAGTGTTAGAATTCTTTTAGAATAACTGAGAGGGGGGGGGGGGGGGTGAATCAGTTATCCAAGGTCCAAATGCCCTAATAACACTTTTTCACTACTTTTAATGAATCCATACACTTTTCATCCATCCAAACTTAAATCAACCATATTAGCAAGTTACAGTAAATCAACATGTAGAGATAAAACATGCAAGATCAACACATGACACAATGATTTACATGGAAACCCAATTTGGAAAAAACCACCAGTAACATGCTACTTAATTTTCACTCTTCTAAAGTGATGCCCTGTTAAAAGCCTACCCTGTTAAGGGCTTACAACACACTGTTAAATGTGACCTTGTTAGAGGATTTCACCAAACTGTTGCGAATGGGCCTAGTTAAAGGACTTTAGAACATTCACTTGGAATGTCACCCTGTTAAAGGATTTATCTCATGGCTATTAAACCAACCTAAGTCCATAGGATTTAAATTGACTATTACAATTGCTAGAGAGTAACGATAATTTCTTGTTGATCTAATACAACTCACAACATACTTTGCAGATTTCATATCACACTTTCAATTCAATGTTTTGCTTGGTTTCAATCACTTCAGCTCTGACTACTTGTCTTTCTCTCAAGCTTCATCTCCTTAAGTCTTCTTACTCATCATACCAATGCATCCATATCTAAGGTCTTCTTATTGAAATAGAGTAACTATGCTCTCTTTCCTCCTTAGCATCTCCTTCAGCATTTTATGCTTTCATGCTTGACCGCCTCTCTCTCTCCTTCATGAACTTATGACTCCTTAAATAGAAATCTGATTTGCCTTTGCTGCTCAATTCTCCCTCTCCAATTTTAGGGTTTCTAATGGATTAGGTAGTATACAATGTATCTACCCCATATCTTGTTCTTATCTAGAAACTTTGTCTAGGTTCCAGTTGTAACCTCAAAAATGTTCTACATGGTGTTCTATGCCACCAGCTCATCATTCTTATCTTCCATTTAATTCATAGACTTCTAGATAACAACCTTGTAGGCTTAGATCTGGTGAATCTTCGATTTTCAAAATAATGCAACAAATCGACATTATTGATTTACTGGTGCTCGGCACCTCTATGTTACTCAGCACTGTTGGTTTTACTGATGCTCAGCACCTCTGTGTTACTCAGCACTTATATCTGCTCGGCACTTGTATTTTCTCAGGACTTGATATCACTCGGCACTTGTATTTGCTCAGCACTTGATAAACTTTGTATCACTCGGCATCTGAAGTTTAACTTGCTCGGCATCTAAAGTTTACTCGCTTGGCTTCAACTAAGAATCTGTCCGGCACCTACTAGCTTTTCTCGGCTCCCTCTCTCTAGTGAACTTAGTTGGGCTTTACATATGTCTTAGCTAAAACCTTATATCTTTGATATGTTTCAGTGTGCCCATTCTCTATGTCTTATAGTATGTCATCAACACACTTATTTCATCAATGGCTTGACTGATCCGTGTACTTCATTACAACATCATAACTTCAACCTTTCTCTTGGTGTTCTAGTTACATCTTATTGATTGCCTCCTTCTTGTCAATCAACTAATTGATGGTTTTTGGATCACTAAAGCAATTGTCATTCCTACAAGTAGCAAGTTTGACATCAATGACAAAACAATGATTGAGAACATTATTTACTAGTTCCATATGATCATTCCAACAACTTTCCTCATGATCTTTTCAATCATTTCCAACATTGAGTTCATTAGATTTGCAAATTGATTTACTAGAAATCAATGAGTAGTTTAATTTAATGGAAATGGAATTAAAAAGGGAAGTATTTATTGAAAATTATTTCAATTGTTATTTATGTTTTTATTAAGTTATTAATGGAATATGTGTTATCCTATTAATAGTTTTAAAATAAGTTATTAAAGGAGTTTATGATAAGTTATTAAAGAGTTTTAATTACTTATTATTAAAATATTTTTGAGGACAAAATTGGTTATTGTAATTTAATAGTATTTAATTAGAATACTTAATTAAATTAATATTAAAATAAATTCAAAATTGTAAGTTGTGCATTTATATGGATATGTTATATAATTATTAATTAATTAAATTAAATGTGATGTAATTGAGATTAATTAATAATGAATGGCATTTAAAGTAAGTTTTAAAATTATCTAATTTTAATAATATTGAGTTTTAAAAAAAAAAAAGTTATAAGCTTCTTATTCGAAGATCGATAGGTAGTATTCTTATAATTTAAATAAATAATTATCCTTCAATTATTTTTAGAATACTATTTTAAAATAATGGAGGGGTAATTCTATGCTTTACTCGAAGAGATGAATGGGTTGACTTGGAGACTAAATGAAGATTCTTATACACTTGAAATATACTTGAAACAAAAACTGAAACCTCATATTTGGCTTAACCATGTGATTGCGAAAGGAAACTAAAACATGTGTTTGTATCTTGTCTCTTTATGTTATCCATGTTTTGGGGTTTTGGAGTTGACTAGATTGTTGACTAGTCATAGGACATCTACTAGAGGCTCGAGGGTTATGAGATGTGATGTCATGCTAATGTTATTTGATCTCAATCTTTTTAAAACCCAACCATGGTAATGCGATGGCATGCTCTATGATGTGTATGGATTATTGATTGTTATTTCTTTCTAGTCTTCCTGTGTGAAGTTGAGGTGTATGTATATGAGATACTTGACTTAACCACTTTTGAGTCATCGATCAGTTATACTTGGGTTACTTTCCAGTCACCTTGATGGGACTGAAATGTTTGCTTTGATCTTAATGATGTCATGTTGTGACATGTTTGACTTGACCATTTTGGGGTCTTCGATCAGTATTAT
Organism: Cupressus sempervirens; assembly: GCA_028749045.1. Taxonomy (NCBI): domain Eukaryota; kingdom Viridiplantae; phylum Streptophyta; class Pinopsida; order Cupressales; family Cupressaceae; genus Cupressus; species Cupressus sempervirens. The sequence continues at coordinate 330,365,923 of CM053787.1, forward strand.
GGGATACTTTTCGGTTGCTCATTGAGAACTAATGGATATTGTGATTTATCATTTGATGCTTTTTAGTTGCTCGTAGAGAACTGATGTGATTATTATGATTATCTTTATGATGCTTTCTAGTCACTTGTACAGGACTGAGGCAATTTTAATATGATCTTGTGATTTTTGATTTCATGAGCCTAGGGTAGGAAGTCTATATGTAGTGTTGGGAAGTGGCTTGCAATGGGGGTCGGGCCCTAAGAGGCTACCAGGGTAACTCATTGTAATTTTTATTAATAAGTGAAAATATTACACTAAATAGGGATTAAAATGAACCTAATAAGATAATTGTATGTTCTCACCCATGCCTCGAGTGCTAGTAAAGACTAGGATGGGAGTAAAGAGAACACTTGGTTGCGACTTTGCATTCCGTAGTATGCCTTGTCAATATGAGAGGATACTAGTGGCTGCTTAGGGATCACTAGGGGGACGAGGTCTATTGAGAGACTATCAAGGTAACTCTAGTGTGATTTGTGTGATGACACTTTCTTGCGTACATAGTAGATTCATACATGTCTTTGTTGTGCCTCTGGGTCTAGATGTCAATCTATGTGTTGGAACCTTTGAGTTAATGTACTTTTAGGATTCCTGGACTTAGAGAGTATTTGTGTTATGCAATTTGTTATCATGTTTGGGACTTGAGATTATCTCCTAAGCGCAGTGGGAGTGGGCCATTTAGGTTCCACATCATTGGGTGGTAGTGCTTTTTCACTCTTACCATTAATATCCGTCCGTAGTCACCATGGTTGGAGCATTATTTGTTGGCATTTATCTTCATTATGTTCTTGGATCATTATGATGGATGTTATTTACTAGTACATTTCTTTATATTGATGATTAGCATGTGATAGATGATGTTATCTATTTTGTAGGATCATCTTATGCTTTATTCTTGCATGTTAGATTTCTTTATGCATATGTTGTAGCATGTTTTAGGAGTGACCTCCCTATTACTATAGTACCAATGATCTCTTTGGTGGCTTGGGATGTTACACACAGGGGATAGCTAAGGCCTGTGATGGTCTAATGATGCTATTGACGGTTGGGAGGAACCGCGCACTTAGATTAGTTGTCTTTTATGATGGATCGTTATCTTTTACGATGGTTGTTATATCTTTATTGATGGATGGATGTATCATGTGTGTTATTGGTTTCATTTACTTTATTGCACTCGTATCATGGTCGAGGAGGATGATGTATCTTTATTTCTACATATGTTTAATCTTTTAAGCCTTTCATACCCTATGACATGTATAGTGGATGATTGAGCATTCCAAATTTTATTTTCCAAGAGGCATTCAGAACAAATGTATAATATGGACTTTAGACTTTTAATTATTCTTTCATGTTGATGTGGCAGTCGTTAGACTTAGTGTTAATTAAATTTAAATGTGACTCAACATCTTGGGATCCTTAAGGAATGCAACTTATTAGGTATGCTTAGGTTGATGGTATATTATTTCTTCCACTACTAGGTGTTTGATATGAATGGTTTATCTTTCATGATTTAAAAAAAAAAAAAAAGTTTGGCAAGCTTAGTAAAACTTTAGGTTAATTCTTTTGGATCCCTTGGCAAGGCGTTACAACATATCCACAAATAAAAATAAAATATTGAGATACAATAGGATTACTATGAAAACATAAGAAATACTCAGATGTTCCCCTCAAATATATGAACACTCTCTTAACTACAACTCAATCCACCCTTCTAAAATTAGCCATATACTGTCTAAGGACTCTTACTACTTGGGAAATGTCTAGCCTTGTATAAACCATAGCATACATCAAGTTTCCAAAATCACTTGCATAAGGTACTTAAGAAATGTCCTCCATCTTAGTAGAAGATTTTGGACAATCCTACTTGGGAATCTTTGTTCTGTGTAACATTGGAACAACTAACTACTTTCAATTTTTCATGTCGAATTTCTCCAACACAGACTTAACATACTTCCTCTAGATCATCCAAAGATTTCTACTAGCTCTATCTCTAATGATCTCAATCCTAATAATATATATATAGTTGGACCTAGATTGTGATATTTCTATCAAGATTTAGCTGGACCTAGATCTTTCATTTTAGACTATGTTGCTAGCTGCGAATTCAAATATAAAATCATTCTTTTACCATTCCCAACAAAAAAACAAATCATCCACATATAGGACTATGATAAGAATGTGACCATGTTCAGATTTATAATATACACAATGGTTATGTTTAGATCACAGAAACCCCAGGGACAACACATAGGTGTCAAAATTTTGATACCACATCATAGGAGACCTCTTCAAACTAAATAGAGATTTCTTCAACTTACAAAAAAGATTTTCTCTACCTTTCTCAACGAAATGCTCTGGCTATAGCATATAAACTTCCTCCTTCAAATCACCATGAAGGAACATTGTCTTCACATCCATTTGGTCAACTTCAAAATCACAAGCAGATAGGATTTTTGTTATGTAGAGCCTAATCAGGCTCAAAGGTTAATTTTTCCCTACTTCATTTGGTGTAGTTTCCCCTAGATTTATCTATGAGGGTTTTGAGGCTTGTGGGCTCCTAGGATAGAGCCCCATATACACTCCCTATCATGATGTAGGGTGAGGTCAAGGGGAAACACCCCCGTGATGGTTTTCAAGGGCAGCACCCTCAAAAGTTCAAATGACTTTATTCTTGAAAATGGCATTTGAACCTATTTTTCTGTTGGTTGAAATATTCTAGCCCTAATTTTGTAAGAAGAAAAAGGCTTGTATAAAATGGATTAAGGTTAGGGATTTCATAATGTATGACAATTAAGTAGCTTCTTGTGATGGTATTGAGTTGTAAGAGATTACTGATTGTAATCAGGTCATAATCATTAGATAATAAGAATATTGGACTCATTGTTTGTGGATGTAGCCCAAGGATTGGGTGAACCATGTTAAATCTGTGTGTCTCGTGTTCTTTTTTGTGTGCATTATTATTTTTTGATAAATGTTATATTTGCATCTAATTGTTATTTATGTCTTGCTAATCCTAATAGTAAGTGATAAAAAATAATTGAATGAATGTTGTCATTTCTATAGGAGAGAATATTTCACCATCCCTTCTCCCATGAATAACCCTTTGTGACCAATTTCACCTTATACTATTCAACACTGCTATTTGGACCCAATTTCCTTTTGAAAACCCATTTACGTCCAACAAGATTTTGTCCTTCAAGAAAAGGTACCAAATCCCATGTGGAATTCTTCTTCAATGTTTTCATCTCTTTAATAATGGTTCAATCTATGAATATTCATAATTCATGCCCATAGCCTCTCTAATAGTCCTAGGCTCGTCAGTTTTAGCAATCAAATAAAATATACAAGTGAAATCCAACAAAGAATATCCAAATCTCTCACATGAATATCCATACCTATCAAGCCACTTTCTATCACAAGTAAACCTCCTCAAATTTTGAGGTTCAATTTCTTACTCTTCTTCAAAACTTTCAGAGTTGCTTAAGCTCTCTTCGTTATCAAGTCCATTAGATGCTCTTATTTCTTCTTCCTTAGGTGTAGTAGGAATATGAACTACTTCCTTTTTCTTCTTGTCTTCCTTCTTTGGTTGTAAATTAATTTTGGAAGGTGTTAGCTCATAAAATATCACACTTCTACTATAGAGAAACTTCTCTACAAATAGATCCAAAAGCTTGTAACATTTCACAATAACACCATAACCAATGAAGATACAATTAAGTGTCTTGTCCTCCAAATTTGATATTTTCTCTCTTTGCATATAGCATATGCCTCACAACCAAAGGCTCTGAGATGTCTTAATGAGGGCTTCTTTCTAGACCATGCGTTCATGGGTGTCTTCTCAAAAATTATTGAAGTACAAGATTTGTTAATTAAAAACATGCATTGGCTATAGCTTTAACCAGAATGTTTGTTTAATTCCAGCACTACTCAACATACTACTAGCTCTCTCCTTAATGTTCTATTCATCTTCTCTGCAACTCCATTTTTTTTTGGGTGTATGGAGTTGACTTATATCTCTTAATTCCATGATACTTATAGAACCTATCAAATTCTGCTAAATAAAACTCACTGTCATTATCAGTCCTCAAACACTAATTTTTTCTACCAATTTGATTTTCAACCAAGGATTTAAATTCCTTAATCTAACTAAAAACTTCAAATTTACTTATGAAGAAATACACAAATGTCCTTCTTCTATAATCATCTATGAATGAGACAAAATACAAAGATGTAGATATCAAAGGAACATTAACTAGAACAAAAACATCTAAATGAATATAATCCAAAACTCTGGAAGACTTATGAGAACTAGAATAAAAGGAAACATGGTGTTTTTTTCCCATAACTACAATGTTCACAAAAGTTAAACTCCATAAGGCCTCCAACAAGCCTCTTAATTTGTAGGTCTCTGAGTACCTTCTCACCAATGTGACCAAGTCTTTGGTGCCATAACATTGTCTTCTTAGCAAAGAGCTTCATCTCCAAAGCATTAGCACCCTTAGGTACCTAGAAAGTATGACCTTCTTTTCTTTATCTACTTGTGAGGGTGAAGAATCTAAAGGCCTTTTCTTGGACTTCATAAAAGTGTTATTGTATTTCATGCATCTAGCCTATGTAAGGTGCCTATCTTAACAACTTACCTCAAGCACCATAGAGCCTATTATCATCTTGCATCCATCACTTGATAAAACAACCTACACACCCACATCATGAGGCTTACTAATTAAAAGAAGGATATGCAGTACACTATCAATCCCCTTCACTCTACCATAAGGGAATTTGATCTTCACTCTATCGGGACCAACAATATTCAAGTGAGAGTTATCAGCTAGATACATCTTTCCACCATCAAACTCTATTGGAAATCACAATTGAACAATTTTTATGTTGTCATTGATGTCAAACCTACTGGTGAGACATTGTCTAATCTACTAGAGAGACATTTACTAACAATGTGTCATATCATTTGATTGATGAAGAGGATTTAAAAAGAGGAGATAGAAAGGTAAGTTGGTGATATTGATGAGTGATGAGAAGTTAAGTATCATGGATTTATACAATGGGCACTTGATAAGTTATTCATGGATAACATAATGTGTTGTTTAATCAATACATGAAGTGAAGAAGACAAGTGAATTTATGTATGAGTAAAATGACAAGAGTTGAATTAGACTCTAAGCTTGACCAAGTATCACTATTGGTTAGTCAATGAAGCAAGTGAAGTGGAACATTAAGGAACTTAATAAGAAGTCAAACAAATAGTTTAAGTTGAGTGTTATTGTCGAGCAATTTGGTGAAGAAAATGTTAGTAGTGATCGATCATAGTATCAATCGAGAAAGATAATGAATGTCAAGCAAGAAAAAATACTAATTGTTGAGCTACACAGTGATGACCAAGAATAAGAATGTAGTGATTTCCTAGTGACATCAAAAGTTATAGTTTGTAGAAAAAAATTGAGTTTGAGACCAACATAGTTGAAATTTTGGATTAGCACAAATGCGTGGATGATAAGGATTGATGAGATCATGTATTTAATGCATGAAGAGAATTTTTTAATTGATAAAATGAAAGGATTTGATCAAAAGTTTTTAGAAGGAGAAGAAGAACAAAATGATGGAAGGATTCGATGAATCTAACCTAGCCCTAAGATCTACGATGATGTTTAAGAGGCTAAAGATCAAAATTACCTATTTAAGGAGGCATAAGAGATGTTTTCTAAGCTTAGTTCTTTGTTGATGGGCGATCTTAAGGAGAACCCGTGAAGAGAAGAGTAGAAAAGGAGAAGAGTGAAGAGATTAGTGAAGTGTTATTTCTTGGAGGGATGCCAAGAAGATCAACGATGGAGATGATAATGGAAGCCAATCAATGAACCAAGAGATGAGCAAATGGAGATCTGAATTTTAAAAGTGAGTTATATTTTATAGATCAAATGTACTATTACATTCTAACCATAGTAGAAATCAAAATAATTTAATAAAGATTGTCCTAATAGTCATTTTGTAAATCCTTAAGTCAAGGTGGCATTCTAATGGACTGATCTAAAGTCCTCTAACTAGGCCACTCCTAATAGGGTGATTAAATCCTTTAACAATATGCTTTATAACCTTTAATAGGGTTGTCTCTTAATTGAGCTCACTTTAGAAGAGTAAAAATTTGGTAGCATATTACTCGGTGGTTTTTCCCAAATTGGGTGTCTACATTAAATCCAGGTGTCAAAGTTTCATTTTCTTCTGTCGATGTTACTTTATGCATGCTATTTTTACAATTATTTATTTTACTATTAATTGGCACACATACACAAAACAAAAAGTTAAAGAATGTCAAATTGTTGATGATATGTTATATGGACTGAGGTATTTAATGAGATTGTTCAAGTTGTTTGAAGTAGTTAAAAGTTGAATTGGTACATCTAGACTTGAGGATTTCACCCCCCTTCTCAGTTATTCTAAATCATTCTAACAAACTCTTCATACTTTGAAAACTAATCTCTATGAGATGTCATGTGGAAATAAGCACTGGAATCTATCAATCACACATCTTTTAATGTATGTGTTACCAAAGCTACAATAAAAGCATCTACATCATCTTGAGAATACTTTTTAGTTTTAGCATCAGATAAATCCTTTTTACCTTTCTTTTTCTTCTCCTCCATGCACTCTAAAAAGATGAGTAGGTTTACCACATGTCCAACATTTTGGCTTGGACTTTTTACAATGAGATTTAGATCTATTTTCCATTGTTGTCCTTTTTTTTTTTTTCTCCATTGTTCTACCACATACAACTAGGGCCTCCTTAACCAAATTTCAGAATATTTTCTTTGAATCTCTTAAAATAACAATGAACCAACCACATCCTCCAATTTAAAAGTGGTTGTTTTGCTTCCAATAGACATAACAAGGTGATCCCATGAGTCTAGCATGCATTTATCTGATCATCAATCTTATCACCAATAGAACTCAACTAAGCATTTAGCATATTAATTGCATTCAAGTGATTGGTGTTGTGATGTGGAGCCTAATCAGACTCAGAGGTTTATTCAATGTGGTTTTCTCCCCATATTAATTCTACAGGGGAGGGCGATGCCAAGGGGAAGCACCCCTATGGCATCCTCGAGCAACACCCCAAGTGCGCTCCCTGTTACAGTACAAGGTGGGGTCGAGGGGCAATGCCCCCATGGGGAAGCCAAAAATATCCTTATATTGTAAAAGGCATTGGCTACTATTTTCCCTATTGACGACTTATTCTAGCCCTAACTTTGTAAGTGGAAAAATCTTGTATAAAAAGGCTTAGGATTAGGGATTTCATAATGTAATGGTGATATTGTAGCTTCTTGCGATGGTATTGAACTATAAGGGATTGTGGATTGTAATCAATGGATAATAATAATATTGAACTTGTTGTTGGTGGACATAGCCCAGGGATTGGGTGAACCACATTAAATCTTCATACCTTGTTTTCTCTTTATGTGACTTACAATTTTTTGGTATTGGTTATATTTGCATGTAAATGTTATTTATTTCAAGTTTAATCCTATCAAGTGGTATCAAAGCAAGACAGTCATCATTTTTTTTATCCTAGACTGTCGTCAATTTTTTTAGTGTTCCTCTACAGGAAGGTCTCACTGTTGAGTGGGAGTCTCACGATTGAGTGGGAGCTATGGAAAATGAGGGTAAGCTAAAGGTGGAGAAGTTTAATGGGCAGAACTTTTAGTTATGAAAGATACAAATGGAGGACTATCTTTATCAGAAGGATTTATGGAAGTCGTTGGAGGGAAAAACTAAGAATTAGGGAACTATGAAAAATGAGAACTAGGAGATTTTAGATAGAAAGGCACTTGGAAGCATTTGGTTATGCTTGGCACCATCAGTGACATTTAACATTATGAAAGTGAAGATGACAGAAGAGTTGATGCAAACCCTAGCAAAACTATATAAAAAGCCCTCTACTTAAAACAAGGTATTTCTCATGAAGCATTTATTTAATATGAAGATGACAGAAGGTGGATCTATTTCAGATCATTTAAATGAGTTTAATACTATTACTAGCCAGTTATCTTTTGTGGGTATTAATTTTGATGAAATTAGGGCTCTCTTGATTTTATGTTCTTTTCCTGAAAGTTGGAATGGCTTGGTAATGGCTATGAGTAATTATGTTTCTAGATCTAATATCCTAAAATTTGATGATGTGATCGATGTTATTTTGAGTTAGGAAACTCATAGGAAAAACTTAGTTTGATCTACATCAAGGAGTGCTTTGAACATACAAAGCAGAGGCAAAATGAATGAGAGAGGAAATAATTCCAAAAATCATGGGAAATCAAGAGGAAAGTCAAAGGGAAAGAGATCTCAATCTAGAGGATCGAGAGATTGTTGGTATTGTGGTAAACCACGACATAAGGAGAAAGATTGTTGGACTCAAAAGAACAATGAAGGAGATAAACTAGAAGAGAACAAGGAGGAAAATGTGGTAAGTAAAAAATCCGAAGAGGATGCTTTGCTTCTTTTCTTTAGAAAGTATTGATGATTCATGGGCTTTAGATTTTGGTGCTTCATTTTATGCTACACCTCATAGAGGTTATTTTATTGATTATGTCCAAGGGGATTTTGGGCTTGTTTATTTGGGGGATAATAAACCCTATCAGAGTGTTGCTAAGGAAAAAGTTAAGATTAATTTGTGGAGTGGGAATCATTGGCTACTTGAGGTAAAACATGTTCCAAGGATGAGTAGGAATTTAATTTTAGCAAGGCAACTCGATGATGAGGGTTGTGTAGTTACTTTTAATGATAAAAATTGGAAGGTTTCAAAAGGTTCCCTTGTAGTAAAAAAAGGTTTGAAATTAGGAACTTTATATCTTTTTGTAGATCATATTGTTCCTTCTACTTTGATTGGTTCAAAGAAAAATGAATGTTTAGGAACAGTTGTTGCAATTGAATAGGGACAACAAACAAATGTTGTAGATTTTGATACAATGCTATGGCACAACAAACTTACGCACATGAGTGAGAAAGGTTGGAAAGTACTTCATTCAAAGAAAGTTCTACTAGGTCTAAAATGTGTTAATATGGATTTCTATGAAAGTTGTGTGTATAGAAAACAAAAGAGAGTGAGTTTTGTGAAGACTGGGAAGGAAAAGAAAAGTGAGAGATTAGAGCTTGTGCATATAGATGTATGGGGATCAACTCAAGTATCTTCCCTTGGTGGCTATCATTATTATTTTACATTTACTAATGATGCAACTAGAAAAGTATGGGTTTATTTCCTTAGACAAAAATGTATTTCAAACTTTTAAGAAATGGAAATGCTTTGTTGAAAATGAGACTAGTAAGACATTAAAAATGTCTTAGATCTGATAATGGTGGTGAGTATTTCAATCATGAATTTGAAGATCATTGCTCCACTAATGGTATTCATAGACAAAAAAATGTTCCAAGGACTCCACAAGAAAATGGAGTGGTTGAACGCATGAAAAAAAACTATAATGGAGCATGCAAGAAGCATGAGGTTGCATGTAGGGTTTCTTTTAAACATGTGGGTGTAGGTTGTCAATATTATTTTATATTCGATTAATAGAGGTCCCTCTACTCCTTTGGGCTATGGTATTCCAGAAGAAGCATGGACTGGTAAGAAGGTGAGTTATTCTTTTCTCAAAACCTTTGGTTGTGAAGCATTTGCTCATATAGATTCTGACAATAGAACCAAGTTGGAAGCTAAGTCAAAGAAATGTGTATTTGTTGGATATGGCATTAATGAATTTTTTATATGCTTTGGGATTTTCAAAATCATAAAATTGTAAGAAGCAGAGATGTCATATTCAATGAGATAGTGTTGTACAAATATTTTTTGTAGCAAGATGAGAAGAAAAAAAATGATTATGTAGTGTTGGATGATACTCCAAAAGATGGTGTTCTACCAGTTCCTCATGATCTACAACAACCGCAACAACAAATACCACACACCCCAATGAATGTTAGACAATCAACAAGACTAAGTAGACCTCCAAAAATATTTTCTCCTTCTTTGTATTCTATTTTACTTACTGATCCTAGTGCACCTAAATTTTATGATGAAGTCATGCAAGTGGATACTAAGATTCAGTAGGAGTCTACAATGAAACACAAAATTGACTCTTTGCTAAAAAATAAGACTTGAGATTTATGCAAGTTGCCTATAGGTAAAAGAGCCTTATATAATAAGTGGGTTTATAGGTTGAAAGAAGAGGATGGAGGTAAGAAAATATTTAAAGTCAGATTAGTGGTAAAAGCATTTGCATAGAAAAAGGGCATTGATTTTGATGAGATATTTTCTCCTATTGTTAAAATGACTTCTATTCGTATTGTTTTAAGTATTTTGGCTACTGAAGATTTGCATTTGGAGTAGCTTGATGTTAAAACATCCTTTCTTCATAGTGATTTGGATGAAGAGATCTATATGGCACAACCACAGGGACTTGAGGTCAAATGTAAGGAGAACTTAGTGTATAGATTAAAGAAAATTTTATATGGCTTGAAGCAAGCACCTCGGCAATGGTATCTGAAATCTGACAGTTTTATGCATGAGCATGTATATAGAAGGTGTCATTCAGATCATTGTTTTTATTTTAAGAGGTTGGTTGATGACAACTACATTATTTTGTGTTTAAATGTTGATGATATGCTTGTAGTTGGGTCTAACATGGATCACATTAAGGGGTTAAAAGAACAATTAGCACATTCATTTGCTATGAAGGATTTGGGGGCAGCAAAACAAATCCTTGGTATGAAGATTTGCAAAGATAGGAAGAACAGGAAATTGACATCATCTTAGGTTGATTATATTGCATAAGTGTTGCAATGTTTCTCTATGGAGAATGCTAAAGGTGTCAACACACCTTTACCTGATCATTTGAAATTGACTAAGGAGATGTGTCCCCAGACACATGAGGAGGAGGATAAGCTATCTAAGATACCTTATGCTTTAGTTGTAGGAAGCTTGATGTATGTTATGGTATGTACTAAGCTAGATATTACACATGTAGTGGGAGTTGTTAGTGGGTATATGAGTCATCCAGGAATTGAGCATTGGAATGCAGTTAAATGGATTCTCATATATTTGAGAGGAACATCTAGTAAGTGTTTACATTTTGAGGGCTCTATACTAATTTTCAATTCTATGTTGACTCAAATTTGGTAGGGGATATTGATACCAAGCAAAGTACTACAGGTTATATATTTACTATTGGTGGGGCAGTAGTGATCTAGGTTTCTCAATTACAGAAGGTTAATGCTTTATCCATTATAGAGGCAAAGTATGTTGTTGCTACAGAGGCAACCAAGGAGATGATATGGCTTCAATTCTTCATTGAAGGATTGGGACACCCACAAAGGGATAATTATGTGTTCATAGATAGTCAAAGTGTCATTCATCTTGCAAAGAATTTAGCTTTTTTATTCAAAGGCAAAATACATACAGTTGTGGTACCATTTCATTCAGTTAGTTTTGGATAATGGATAGTTAAAGCTAGAGAAGATACATATAGATGACAATCTAGCGGATATGTTTACAATGGTAAGAGAGAACCTGAACTCCTTTTCAGCTTCGGTTGGTCTTATCAATTTAACAAAATAAAAGAACAACATAGTCCAAGGTGGTTTGATATATTCTAGTGGAAGCTACAGGTTTAGCAATGCTATGATCATTCTCCAAGTGGGAGGTTATTGTTGTGGAGTCTGATCAGTCTCCAAGTGGGAGATTGTTGTGATGTGGAGCCTAATCCGACTTGGAGATTTATTCAACACAATTTTCTCCCCATATTATTTCTATGGGGGTTTCCCAAGTTGGCATCAAGGAGCAGCACCCATGCAAGGTCCTCAGGCAGTGCTCCAAGTGTGCTCCCCATCGTAGTACAGGGTGAGGTTGAGGTGCAACACCCCCATGGGGCTTTACCCTCAAGCCAAAAATGCCCTTATATTGTAAAAGGAATCTGCTACTATTTTTCCTATTGGATGACTTGTTCTAGCCCTAATTTTGTAAGTGGCAAAAGCTTGTATAAAAAGGCTTAGGGTTAGGGATTTCATAATGTAATGGTGATATTGTAGCTTCTTGTGGTGGCATTGAGCTGTAAGGGATTGCATATTGTAATCACTAGATAATAATAATATTGGACTTGTTGTTGGTGGACGTAGCCCAGGGATTGGATGAACCATGTTAAATCTTTTTGTTTTATGTTCTCTTTTATGCGATCTACTATTTTTTGGTATTGGTTATATTTGTATGTAACTATTATTTATGTCTGAGGTTAATCCTAACAGTCGGCAACATAACCCCCTTTCTCCATTCTCAAAGAATATAACTTCTTTCTCAAGAATAACTTATTTACCAATGATGTCCCTTAATAAATATCACAAAGCTTCTTCCAAAGATTAGCTACAATCTTCTCTTCATAAACATTCACAAATACAAAACCATCCAAATAGAGTCTTATCAAACCCTTGTCTTTTCTATCCATCTTATCTCAATCTTCATGTGATATTGCTTGAGGTTTCATTGAAGAAACTACAACCCTTACTCCATTTTAAGTTTCCACAACTCAACATTGCTTTCATTAAACTTATCCATCTCTACTCTACTAGATGTGCTTGTCATATCTAACCTACAATAAGATTGTGGAAAAACTTCTCTGTAGAAGTGCCACTAAAACTAGATCATCATGAAAAATCTGCCTACCCAACAACAGTAACAAATATGCCCAGCCCTGAACCAATTGAAAGAAAGCCTAATTTCATAAACACTTCCAAATGCTAAATCTAATGGGAGAGATGCTGCTGAAATTTTTGACAAAACTTTAGACTATTGTAAGCTAAATAAAAACCTACAGAAAAAAGATTTAACACAACACAAGATATATGTGGGAAACTCTTTTGGGGAAAAAACCCACCACTCCAAAGCCAAAACTATTATCAGCAACAAAGTTACAATACAGTCTCTAGCACCACAAATCTCCAAGAGTAATCAACTATGATATCTTAATCTAGAACATTTTTGGTAGTATAACAATGCTCTTTAAACAATTATATTTGTCTCGTTATTCTCTAGAGCAATGTCTTGTACTTAAAGATTTTTTCATACAAAAGGAATAGTTTCTAAAGCATCTATATTCAAGGCATCTAAAAATTATTTTAGAAACTTCCTTTATGCACAACTCTTGAATAAAAATTAAAGTAAACTGAGTAAATCAACATAAAAAGAAATGTTTTGATTTTCTACTCCAAGTCCATCCTTATGGAAGATTTTATCTTCATTTAGCATCTTTCCAAAAAGAATAAATAAAATAGTAAATCATGATAAGACTGAGTCACCTTATCTTAATAGTATCTGTTGGGGAAAAAGCAATTTAACAATTAGCTCTAATTGAAAAATGCATGATTTTATAAGAGAATTTAACAAGAATTGAATTTGTAGAAGCTTTGTGAGAAAATACTAATTTGTAAGGGAAATATTTTGTTTTATTAAGGTGAATTCTTACATATTAAATCTCTACATTTTTGCTTTTGTTTCCCCTATAATGAAGGTTACCTATAGAGATTATTTTTTCTCATTTGGCTTGTTGCACCTTACCAAAAAAGTGGCATGACACTTTATAGGATCCTCGAGGATTCATGGGACTTTTGTAGTGAAGGAGGAATGAAAATTAGAAACACATTGCCAATTTCCACTCGCAACACCTTCAAATTAGAGGTATGCTTATAGCAAATGACATAAACATCACACACTAAGACTTGATTCTTAGGCTAAAAGTGTTAAACAGACAAAATTGACTTACTTTTCCTGATCTTAACATTTTTTTCCTCAATGTGTGATGTTTAAGGTTGTCCTTATAGTAGTATAAATTTTTGGACTCTAAACATCACACACTAACAACTAACTTCTAGACTAAAAGTGTTAAATAGTCAAAGTTAACTTACTTTTTCCATATTTATATTTTTCCCTATGTTGTGATGTTTAAAGATAATCATAAAGTCAATGGGCCCTTGGTCTATTGTTGAAGTTGAAAGGTTCTTAACAAGCCCACTAGGGATCAAGTCTTGTTCAATGTAAGGCCCTGGCATCAAAAAGATGAATGAGGCCCAAACAAACTTGACAAAATGGATACCCCTTAGTCCTTTTCTCTTAGCAAAAGAGATTTAGATGTTAACTCTTGCTTTTATATCAGATAACTAAAATGATTTTGTGAAGGACCTCCATCAAAAAAAACATAGCAGCTGAATCAGAACAAAGCAGCTCATTACACTCACTTAATGCAAGGATGTGGTTGTATTTATAGACTGTAGGTAGACCTCCAGAGGACCATAGGATTCTACAAGAGCTATGGTAGAGGATGAGGAGAATTCTGGAGTCTTCTCCATAATAGATAAATCTACAATATATATTTAATGGTCACCTACACACTACTTTGGATACAGTAAAATTAACATTATACAAACAAATCTCAAGGTATGGATTTAATCTACCACATCAACTACCCAATATTTTTCCTTTCCACAAATTTTCAGCATTAATAATAATGAGTTAATCTTCTTTTACTACTAATCTTTATTTTCCTTGGGTCATCTTTTATATTTTGTGTATGTCACCAATCCCAGTCTGTAAACATTTTCCAATATTCTATATATTTGAGAATCATGATTTCATCTCTTTTGGATTGGGTTTTCTATGTAAAATGATGTGTCTTGTTTCTTCTTCTTTCTCATTTTATTTGCAAGTAACTTTTAGCTTTCTTTAGGATTTATGTCTTTTATTTATTAGAGATGTTGTTGTACAGTGAGAATATATTAATGTATACTTATAATATTAATGGTGTCGAATCTTAATATATAGTGGAATCATTATTAGTCCCTACCTTAAAGGTAGGAGACTATAGTTTTTGGGTTTCTTTTTGGTATTTGTCTCTATTTTGAATATTGTGCAAAATGTAAAATATGCCATATACACTATGGTTGCCATTTTGATGTCTATTAAAATATATTTTCTATTGTAAAATTCCTCTTTTTTCATTGGCAGAGATGATTTCTCCTGGCGATCTTTTCATTTTATGCTACACAAAATTCAGGAAAAAAAAAAAAAAAGAGCTTAGAGAATCACGGCATGTGGCTGCAATGGATGACATGTTGTTCTTGGGTTCCAACTATCCTCTACATGCAGGATCATGTGGCATTTTGCATGACCTCTTTTTGTCTTGGTTTATTATTAAAACATGTATTCTATTCATTTTCAATTCATCTTCTAATAAATAAAAATCTTCCGCTTCAGCATATCACTGCCTATTGACAAAGTGTTAACGACTGATCAGAAAAGGTAATCATTCCCTAAATCTATTTTGCATTCATGTGTTTCATGATAAGTTTTTATTTTATGTTTTTGAATGTAGGTGTTTTGTTTTAAAGAGGAGATTGATAAAACAATTCATTAACCTCCCTCATGAATTTTGCTGAGAAAGACTGGCCATTTCGATCTCTACTCTGTGTTTATAGAAACTAGAAATGGGTTCAGATCGCATTAATAAATTTGATGATAATGTATGTTATATGTTCTTGGTGGATCCATTTTCACAATACTAGTGGAGTCTCAACAATGGAAAACAACCTGATTAACAATTCTCATAAACTTGGTCACGAGAAGAGGGTAATTGATATTCGGTTTTGACTAAACAAAAAAAATCTCTGTAAGTTAGCTTGCAAGTCCGGGCACTTCTGAAATAGGTCCAAAATATAGGTTGTAGGTTTGAATCAATGATTTAAACTATTTAGTTATGTGTGTATGAATCTTCACTAAATTTGATATACAGTAAAACAATTGAATATATGAAAACAAATATATCTTATGAACAGTTTTGAGATTTGAATTTTGTTGGTGGGGATTTGTAGTTGTAGCAGTGGTACAACAAGTTGCAAGAGGATGAAGTGAAGTGCTTGCATAGTAGAAAATTTCTTAGGGAAAAATGGCACCCCACTTCAACTGTCATAACAGTAAAGGGCATTGGCTCCTATATGCCATAGCTGAACACAAATTTTACATCTCCTGAAAGTAGCTACCACTAGTATGTTTCAATCCTTGTTCTCTCATTCTTTCTTGCTCTGTGTATGTGAGAAAAATTATTGGTATTTTGTGAATTCAGGTTTTGGAGGCATTTAGGCATCGAGGCAAAGCTAATTTTGAGGGAAAATCTATTTTTGAGTTAGATTTATCTGATTCCATTCCAATATCAAATTGTTCAAGTGCTTTGAATGTCAGGGACCTCTCGCTCAAGCTTGAAAAGGTTTATTTCTCAACCTTTGGAAAGTCTGAATAATATCCATATTTTATTGGTAGTCCTTGCATCTTGAACTTTAGAATTTAGATAATCATGCTAAGACAAATTCTAACAATTTGGGGGATATTGGGTTTTGCATAAACAACAATATATTGACCATAATGCATGGGTGTTTAAGTGAATGTTATAGATTCCATGAGGTTTGGTTAATTGGAAAAGACATGTGTGGTAAGACTAATTGAGTTGATCCCCTTGCTCTGTGATCAAGATTATGCTCTATTTCTTCTCTCATACTCATTTCTTCATGCATCATATTTGTTCTTAGCAACATATGTCACCATTATTAGCAAAGAAGTACAATATGAAAGGTCTCATATTTTGACATTTATTAGGAAGTCAGAGCCACATAGAAGACAAAAACCAATAAAAGAACCCATATTTTAATATTTTACTATCCTTCTAGTCTTCTATTTAAAAGCATAGGCATATTAAGCAACATGAACGACAGGCTACTAGACTACCTACCCTACTATATGCTTCTTCAATTGGGCCTCTTTCATCACAAGGGTCACCATCATTTAAACAAATTAACTAATTATCAATCTTTTATAGAATCCTAGCGAGAAAAATATTAGATCACTTAAATTGATCTAATGCATTTATGATATATTTTTAAAAATTCCTACATTTCTAGGTAGCACAAGACAAAAGTAATATCTCCATTATAATGGCTTTCACAAGGGACGTGGATATTGTTATAACCACCACTACAGATCTGGACTTTTGGAAAACTGGAGACCATATTTTGAACCATACCATCTTATCATGATTCAATATGGTGACCCACACAAGACAGTGCAGGTGCACAATGGCTTTGATTATTTAACTCTACAACCGCTCGATCATAACTAAGTTATTGGGCTCCAAGGCTTCTTATATTACCTTTAAGAACAATTTGTATCACTACTTTAGCTACCTCCTATCCTAGGAGAAGTATATGTACACCATTCTTGATGATTTCTTTGTAAGTATAAAATTGCAATTTGAAATTTTTTCTTTAATTATAATTGTAATTTTATCTTTCATCACTGAATTAATTTGAACTTAGAGTCGGTCAATATAACTAAATTTATGTTTGATCATTGAATTAAGTAGTTCAAAATTTTAATTTCAAACTATCTAGAATAGCACATTCCAGAAGTTATTCTTTCTTTTGTCTGGTTCTTGGGTACTAGGAAATCACTATATTTCTCATGTTATACTAATATACTATTAGACCATATCATCTATAAATTTTGAGTAAAGAATCAACAAAATATTTTTGTGTTTCAAGTAGGTCTCCCTTTTATATCCTGCAGCTATTCTTGTCCATTAGCCAATTTTTTATTGTTTTAACAAAATAAGATTTTTGAGTGTTTTTTCCCTGTGTTATATTGTATTACTTTTTTTGGTTACTTATTGGTCTTTTTTGAATTATAGAATATATTTGAATTAGTTCTTTAGTATTTACTTCATTCTCTATCTTTTCCTACTTCAAGATGTAAATTTATGTAGCCTATCATGTATATAGTTTTTTTTTTCTAATTTTATGTTGGGAAAATAGATAATAGACATTATGAAAAACAAATCATAATAAACAAGTTTTCAATGGAGTTTAACCAATACAAAATCAAATTTTAATTAACAAGTTGGCAATAGAATTTGAACAAAAGAATGTAATCAGAACTAACAATGTGCTACAACAGAAATTTAGAAAAATAACCAGTAAGTGAGACTTGAGTGAATAGCCCATTTTAGCTTTGATTCTTATGTCATCGAGAAAATTGAGAGGAGTGGGTCAAAAGCTTTTATTTCTCTCATGTTTAGCAAGGTCAAGTTATTTTTTCATAGTTGACATGTTCTATGTTTAAAAAGAAAAAATCATTCATGAATCATTTGGGATTAGAATATTTTCCATTGAGAATAAAAGTATCACCTGTTTATTGATGACATGTGCTTTCTTTAGCAAGAACCATTTGTACGATAGCATAAGGTAATTTGATTTGAAACATAAGTTTTGATTCCTATTGGCTACATAGTTAAATTGTTGTATTATGATATATTGGTTGCCATCTAAAGCTATATGGTTTACTTCTTTTTTTCTTTAGAGATTGACTCCTTTAACCTGAGATAGTAATATTTGGAAGGGCTCTTGTACTTATGTAGAGTATTGAATGTTGTTGAGGAATATATGAATTAAAGCCATGAGTTTTTGTTGCTGAACAAAAGCCTATACATACAAGTCTTCACTTTGAGCAAGTATTGCACTTTCAGTTCTCTGTTACATATTGGAAAAAGTTTTAGCTAATCAATTCTGCGAATATTGAGAACTATGGTGCATAAAGGATAATATGTATTCACATTTAGGACTGATTGGAATAAAACAATAGTTGCGATCAATCTCATATTATTATTATAATCTCTATCTCCATTGAGAAGGTAATCATTATCACTAAAACTTGTTATCCCTAAGGCAAGTGAAATGTGGAATCATAGATACGCCTAGTCAAATCCTTCAAAGAGAAACTATCTTATCGGAGAGCATGATCAAGAATTTAGAATCAAAGAATCTTCATGTCTAGGAATAAGCAGTTGTGAATTCTCAAACTAGAATGGCACAAACTCAAACTACAATGGTGCAAACTTTTCTCAATAGAATTAAGACACTTGATAATACTTTTTCAAACCTCTGGCTTTTTAGGGATCCTAACAATGACCCTATACATTGGTCTAATAAGATTGATATTATTATGTGGAGACCATTTGATAGGTTATTTCTTCCTAGAAGGAGAACATCTTTTTCCTTAATGGGTGCACTAAATAGCCATCATCAATCTGGGACAAGAACTTGCAGCATATTAGCCAGGACACCCATACTAGCTTGAACAAAAGGAAATCTCACAACTACGTATCGCCCATCTCTATGCAAGCTCCATGAAGGAGAACCTACCATTTCTTCTACACTAGGTTCAATTAGATGTATTTTCTAGTACCCGGCTTGTAGCTTCATGTAGAAGAAATTACCATATCATTTGCCATTTATTTATACATTTCCATCTGATGAGTGCTCATAGTTGAAGATGCTAAACCACCAATTTATAAATTCATCATCCAATGCCTAATTCAAGGTCTTAAATTAATTAAAATTTATTTATTTTGAAATCCAATACCATTACTTGCGTTAAGACCCTTTTACTAAATGAGTACAAGTTGCTTTATTTCAACTTAGAAAGAAACTTAAAATTTGCTCAAATTGTTCTACTTTAGGATTGTCCATTATTCAATAAAACTATATTGGTGCAAGCTGAGATGAAAACTTGAGGTAGCTTAATGTTATGTTGTGTATTTCATTGTATATAGCTAAACTATACTTACAAATATTAAATTTTTATTGTATCACTTACAAAAATAAAACTCTTTTCAACAATGAAGCTAATTTAAAATTTCAAACTACATTTAAGAATGATGTAGCAGGAGAAGTGTGTATCGATATTATCAATCTAAAAGTTTAACATTTAAGAATGATGGAGTAGGAGAAGCATGTATCAATATTTCCAATTTTCAAGTTTGTTGTTGATATTTGCAAATTATACTAATATTATTAGTTTCCTTCTAGTTTATTATATTATTTATGCATTTTTTTCTAGTTTATTATATTGTTTATGTATATCTATAATTTTTCCTTCTTAATACAATAGGTTTTGTTATCAAATTCTCTTATTTATGTATATCTATAATTTTTTCTTCTTAATACAATAGGTTATGTTATCAAATACATTACTTGTTTCCTTAATTTTTTTATGAAGACCATTTTGATTTCTCTTACTCCTTTGTTTACATATTGGAACTAAGAATATGGAGAAAACAACAAAAAACTACCACCTAGTGCATTATGCTAAAACTAGAGAGAGTTTCAAGTTCATTATTATCTTCGTCATAAATTTAATGAAATATTGAACTCACTTTAGTTCATTATTCTCTTCATTATAAATGTAATGAAATATTGAACTTTTTTCAGAGCATTATGCTAAAAAGGCAGGGACTCAAGCTCTATAGAGCTCTTGTTATATATTAATGTATATTTATAATATTAATGATGTTGACTCTTAATATATAGTGGAAACATTATTATTTTTTAATATATTTCCTATAAGCATTAAAATGGTAATTGTAATCTATGGATAGCTAGCTCCAAAAAAGTCGCCACTTTTTACTTACATCTTTATCTATCAAAGGTGTCATTTTTGGGTAATGATAAATTAATGTCTATTTATAATATCAATGATGCAGACTCTTAATGTGAAGTGAATCACTATTTTTTTTCGTACATTAAGTTATGCAATCAAAATGGTAATCGTAATCTATGGATTGCTACTCTTAACAAATTCACCACATTTTATTTGTCTTTTATGTATCAGAAGTGTCGATGATGAATTAATGTCTATATATAAATATCAATGATGCTAACTCTTAATGTGAATTGGAAACACTAGTCTTTTTTCACATATTAAGTTATCCAAGCATTAGAAATGGTAATTGTAATCTATGAATAGCTTCCCCAAATAAAGTCATCACTTTTCTATCTAAATTATCATGTTCACATTGTTGTTGAAGTATTCCATTAGTATTTGTGTCATATCACCACCTCTGATTTGCTAAGGGTGTGGTTTTATGGAAGAGCTTCCAAAAAAATCAATGGAAGCTATGTTGAAGATTATTATTAAAAGTTTAAGCTTCACAATTATTGAAAATGAATGCATTTTTTAATGTAATATATTCAATCAATTTCACCAAATATTTAAAAAAAGTTTAAAAAAATTATTGATAACATCTAGACATTTTTATTTGATTAACAAGTGGGGGAAAAAAGCCTAAGCTAGTGGTACAATTTCTACCCCACTTTTCACCCACCCACCTTTTCTACCCACTCAATTTTGTACATAAAAAGTAGGGGCTTATCTTTTGAAGAGAAGGTTCCAATTAATCCCTTGCCAAATTTTTGGTTGGCTTCATGAAACCACTCGCTACCTAAAAATAGATTATGAAGCCTCCTCATAAAATGCTAACTCTTAGAAAACCATTCCTATTGTTAAGGTCAAAGTTTCCTTATTTTGGCATATAAACTTGTGTTTCAGTCCAAGGGAAGTCATTTCATATTATGGACCACATTTTTCTTCCTTGAGCTACATGAAAATATTGATCTCATCATCTCTCCTTAAAAAGATGTTATGGAAGATGGTTAAGAAAAATTAGGAAAAGGAAAGAGCCATCTAAACCTTCTAATAGAAAGTCTAGTTGGCCCACACACGGGGATCACAAATCTCCCCATCATAACTTTAATTATTCTTTCCAATAGTCTTCTAGTTCCTCTTTGTCAAGGCAAAGATTGCAATCTCCTACTCCAAAGGATTCCAGCATTCCTACAAAGGGTCATTTGTGTTGGAAATATTCAGGATGAAATGTGTTACTAAGAGGGGAGGGGTGAATCAGTAACATATAAAATTTTATGCATTTTAACCATTTATCATTCATTCATCTAATCTACTACATAAATGAAAGATCAATCATTCATAACACATGAACACAATGATTTGGTGACCCATAAACCTTCCAATTAGAAAGTAAAATTGGGGTGGGGATGATGCCCACAAAACTTCATTACTATAGTATGAAGTTGGTTGGTTAAAGCTTAAAATGATCACTTTTGGTGATCTTCCTTGTTAGGAGCAAGTAGGACCACTAGATCCACCTTGTTAGTGGATTTACAAACATATAGTGAAGTATGCACTCTATTAGGAGATTTACAAAAGACTGTTAAGTCTACCTTGTTATAGGATTTAAAAACTAATTCACCTGTTAGGATGAAACAGTGGATCTACTTACAACTTGTTTGCTGATAAGATCATTTTGCATTGATCACCTGATGTGATAGATATAACTTTTCTGCTCCTTATGCTAACCTTGTTGTATTCCTTTTTCTCTTCTGCTGATAGCAATACCTTCTTTTCATGCGAACAATACTTTCTTATTTCATGCCAATATCTTCATATTCCATTTCATATTTCAAAAATGATATCATACATTACATATATACCATTCCAATATTTTACAGTTACAAGGTCGGCCAAAACACAAGTGAACAAAACATTACTGAGTCAGCCCATTAGTAAACTCGGGTTCACTGAACTGACTCGGTGACCTTCTAATACTCGGCATCCACTACATTACTCGGCATCGTCATGCACTTGGTAGAAGTAGAGACTCGGTTCATACTAGTCACAGAACATTGCTTGGAACTCAATAGCCATTGGTGACTTGGTAGATGTAGTGTTACTCGGTAGAAACTATCTTCTTTGTTTACCTTTCTTAGCTTGGTAAACACTGAATCCTTTGTTTACCTTTTTCACTCGGTAAACTCTGCTGATCTTTGATTACCGTTTTCACTTAGTAAACTCTATTGATCTTTGATTACCTTTTTGACTTGATAAACTCTGCTGATCTTTCATTACCTTTTTCACTTGGTAAACACTGCTGAACTTCCTTTACCTTTTTCACTCGATATCTTTTGGAATGCTTGGTGAGAACTGTTTGCCTGTTGAACTTATAAGGTAACCACTGAATGCTCGGTATATACTTGAGACTAAGTGATGAGCAAGATAAGCATTTAGGATAGAATAAGTGTTTGAACTAATGACAAATATATCATAATTCCAACACATTTGGTGAGGCCTAGATCAACATCCCCATCGACTGAAAATTTTGATTTGGGATCACTCAATAATTATGTTACTCGAGCTAATTGATTTGAGACCTTTCCACAAGATGTTATTTCCACGTTGTCTTTGACGTGAATTTTAAAATGTTGTCATCAAATATAAGAGGGATTTCTCTCCCTCAACACAAATATGTTGTTCAAGAAGCTTTTGTAACTTGAAACTTGATATTATTTTATTCCAAGAACTCAAAGAGCTCAAAATTAGTGGTCCTTGTTTCTCTTCTTCCCTTTTCAATGAATGAAGATATATGTCCTTTTTTCATACATTGCATTGTGAATGTCGAGATGGAGTTGTTCTAGTTTGCACTTTGGATTCATAAGTTTGTCATTATTCAAGGTGAGGACCCTTCACAGGGTTCTTTGTGGATCCTCACCTTCGTTAATGAGAAACCAATTGAGTTATGCTCATTTTATGTGCCTAATTCATTTTAAAAATAAAGTGAATTGTGAGATTGGATGGCTAAAAACCTTCCTCAAGTTGATTGGGTTATTGAAAGTGACTTTAACATGGTAGAGTACAATTGGCCAAACCATTCAAAAAAAACTAATAAAGAATTTGATAAATGGTTATTTTGTCATAATTACACTAGTGTGAGAGATCCTATCCATGAAAAATGATTCATCTATGACTATATCTGGTTTACTTGGTCAAGCTATAGATTCAAGGAAGAAAGAAAACTTAGTAGGCTAGATCATTTTTATATCTCTCCCAATCTCCATATTGTTCAGGATGTTGTTGATATTTTTGTTAGAGTGGACTACACTTGTACTCACTCCAATCATTTTCCCATTATTTGTCTTGTCTCGAAGACTCCTATGGATAATGAGGCTTTCAAGTTTCCTGTAAACTTAATAATTATCACCTAAAGAATCCATCATGTGTTGACACTCTCATTGTACTATGGAATTCCATTCCTAATGCCAATGAAGGGAATTCTCAACAAGATTGGTGAAATCATGATATTTCAAGGTGTGTTGAGTTCCTTCATGCATTTGAGAGAAGCATGACATGGAAAAAAAAAATGCAAAGAAAAATCTTTGAAAGGAAAACTTGATTATGACAAAAAATTATTGAATGATAGGCCTAATGACATAAACTTACAAACTTATATAGTTGCATTAGAATATCAAATTTAAAAATGGACAAGTATAGAGAGCAATGTGTTAAAATCAAGGAAAGATTGCATTGGGTCAAGGAGGGGATCAAGGATTTTAAATACTTCTTCAATTTGAAAGGAGCACATTGGTTCTATTGAAGATAATAGTGGAACTCTCCATTCAAGTCAAAAAGAGATTATAAACTTATTTCTGATTTATTATGAGACTTTATTTAAAGAGGATAATCATTTATATTATTAACCCAACTGGTCACATCAACATAATGAATTATAGTTGGCATAAGTGTGTTATCATTGTTTGGCAACTGGTAGAAGAGAAATATTTCCTCACGCACCGGTAGAAGTCTTCACTGGTCCACACAAGACAATAAAACAAGGGATAAGCCAACACAACTAGCATGAGGAATCATCAATATGACATGGTAGGTCAAGTATGGTAGAATTCAAATTTTCCTTTTACTATGAAAAGAATGACAAACAATAGAAAGGATAACTAGATTAAGACAAAACCAGTAGAAGAATGATTGCACCACCAGTCTAGGCCCTACATCATAATTTTCATGGGTTACTCATGAACCACTTAGAAATTTGAACTCAAATTTTGGATTCACTGGTTTGAGTTGGATATTCTCCTAGGGTTTCAACACTCATAGATAAGAGGAGACTTCACACATTCAGCCAAAAAAATAAGGTAGAAATGAACAATCAAGAATGTTGAACTAGTGAGATTGAGAACAAAAGGATAGAAGAATGATAGACAAAACCCATTAAGAAGTTAGACACGCAAAGTTATATCTAACCAAAAATAGTATTGTACACTATAGGGGTGAGTAGAGAAGCAAAAGCCAAAGTGATACATATGGATATCACTAGGTGACTTCAAGAAACAAGGAGATCACAACATCTCACAAGGTAGATAATGGAGATCTTCCAAGAAAGATATTGATATACATCTTAGACCCCAACTTGATTTCTTTGTAAAGACTGTAATCATTTTTGCAAGCTCTTAACCGACCATGCTTCAATGGTAAACAATTATTAAATCCTTTAACGAGGTGTCTCTCAACATTATTAAATCACGTAACTAGGTAGTCTCAATAGGCTAATGGTAATCCTAATAGTTTACTAAAATTCTTAACACAATGAGTTCTCAAAAGGAACAAGTTGTAGCCCTTAAGCAAGCAAACTTTTGTCTACAGTAAATGAATAGTTGGTTTATTATCCCCACCATGGTTTTCATCATCACATATAGGGTTTCCATGTACAAAATACCTGTGTCAAATTGATGAATTCCTTTGTGTATGATTTTATTTGGTTTTACTTTACTGCCTTCATATATCTTTTAGTTATCAAACGATTGTTAGTAAGTGTATTCAGAGCAGTGGTGAAATTAACCAATCTTAGAGATGGTATTGATTCACCCCCCCCACCACCCTCTCAAGACCATCTTGGACCAACAATTGGTATCAAAGTATGGACCCTTACAATAGCAAGCCTCACAACTTGAGGGAAGATAAAAAAAAGAAGCCATGAAGTACAAGCAGTTATGCGAAGAAGCTCTTGATCACACTATAGAATATCTAAACATAAGCTAAAGGAGTCGCTAGTAAAAAGAAAGAAGCTATTAAAAATTCTAAGTGGGAGTTATGAGATTATAGAGAAAATGGAAGAATGTAGAACGGCTCAGATGGATCCAAAGAAACCATCTATGATCTCACAATGGATAACAAGAAATTGAACAAATCAATCTCAAAGATGAAGAAAGAGATGGAAGAAGCATCAAATGAACTAAGGAAAGCACAAAAGGAGAAATATGATACAACACAAGCACTAGAGAAAGATGAGAAAGAATTAAATGAAGCCATGGAAGCAAAGAGACCAAATGAATAGCATGCCAAAGAAATGGGTGCGGAGATTCAGAAGCTAATCAAGGAATTAAGAAGCACAAATGAAAGTAACGAGAAGCTAAGAAGATTCAACAATAATTCTAAGAAGATAGATGAGAAACTCAAATCTAAAAGGACCAAGGACACAAAGAGTCTTGGCTATGAAGGAGTCAACAAGACTTGCAAAACATCTAAGAGAAATACCCAAACCAAACAAGGACTAGGGAAAACATTGTCTAAAGGTAAGAAACCTAAGAAACCAACTTGTCATTGTTGTGTTAAAGTAGATCACACCTCAAATGTATGTTTCCATAAAAGGGCTACATCTAATGTACATTATACTTTCTATGGGTATTGTAACACATGCTACCAGTATGGCTACTCCTAAAAATGCAGGTCTCGTACTTATGAGAAAATATTTTTGATGGGTATTATTACCAGTGTAATAACTATGAATAGAAGGGTGAGGCACGAAAACCAAGAAAATGAGAAACTCAATAGTCTTAGAGAACTTCCAACTACATTTGGAAAAACATGCTTGACAAACCTTCATGTTCAACCTACAAGAACAAAGGACATACAGTTGAACATTTCCATATAGGAACCAGTCAATGGAATCACTCAAGACCATGGAAAGGTACATGCATGACCCATTACTATGGTGGCAAGAAAGGAGATCTTTTGGAAGACTCCAAATCAAGGAAAGTAGCCCAAGTACACAACCCGGATGACAAGGAAAGATAAAAGCAGTCGACAAGGAGGAAGTCAAAAAAGACTTCAATAAGATATGGGCAAGGAAAGAAGATGAGAGAAAATAATTCAAGTCTAAAGAGGTAGAGAAATCACTGGTTATTGGTGAGACCTCTATGAAAAAATAAGCTAATTCAAGCTTAGGAGATTTTATGTGACAAACAACATGCTACATATTGATCCCCTATTTAAAATTGGTAGAAGAAAGCACATAGAAAACATAAGAAGCATGTATCAAGGAAAGAGAATGTGGTCATTGTTGTACAAATCACCTACATTTAATGCAAAAAGATAAGTAGGTACACTACAACATTTGGGGTCAAATTACAATTGAAACTTGAGATGATGTTATAATTTGTGGTAATTTCCTTTTTTTTTTGCAATTGTCCCCGACATTGTCGCAATACTGATGTTGGCATCGTAATTGCAATGTCTACATCAGTATAAACAAAAAAGAGAAAAAACATGACATAAATCATTCCCCATTTTTTTTATTGGGGAGATTTGCGTGCGAAAGAGGGTGGAGAGCTCCAAACAAGGGTGGAGATCTCTGAACATTGTCGTACCCATGTGATTGGTGCATTTCATTGCTATGATCTATGCATTTTGTTGTAGTGTCCTTCCTCTGTGATTTTGTTGCTATGATCTTTGCATTTCATGGTTGTGCCCTTGCTCTATGATTTAGTTTTAATGCCCTTGTGATCTCTACATCTCATTGTCATGCCCTTGCTCTATGATTTCATTGTTGTGCCCTTGCTCTGTGATTTCATTGTCGTGCCCT